>LR738710.1:801400124-801510226 GCA_902687465.1 Secale cereale | reverse complement strand
GCTGGAGGGATGGGGATGGTCGGGATCGCAGATGTGGGGGCGATGGGGCGCCGGGTAGTGGTGGTGGTGGGGAAGAAGGTGGGCAACGAGCGATAGGTGGGGTACGGGGTGGGCTAGTGCAGTTTTCTCTGGTTGCTACACCGTTCGGGTCAGGTGGACGGAGGAGTGCACAAGTGTTAGCAGAATAAGATGGGATGTGCAGAATAAGACTCTTAAGGGGTGTTATCATAATAGACTCACCCTATCTCTCTCTCTCTCTCTCTCTCTCTCTCTATATATATATATATATATATATATATATATATATATATATATATATATATATATATATATATATATATTAGCCGGTCTATTATGCTAATATTAGCCGGTCTATTATGCTAATATTAGCAGAATAGTTATTCTGCTAACACTTCCGAACTGCACGCTCAACGGAAGTGCACGTCATTTTTCGAAGCAATAGCACTGTACCAATGCGAGTGCACTTCATGTCGCAAAAAAATTGTACGCGTTGTTTTTTCGGTACCTTTTTCTCTCTAGTTTTTTAACCATTTGTTGGAATTATGCGTGTAATATATTGTTGAGAAGCTATGGAGAGGGTGCAACTTCGCCATGTTGAACACTTTTCGAGATTCCACGCGGTTTAAGAGCAGTTTTGAAAATAGTGCGGCGCATGACGAATGGCATCGAGCGTTTTTCCGTGATATTTTTCTAACCGCACGTCGGAATGAAGCAAATGATACACCGTTGGAAAGGTATCGTCGATGCGCTTCTGTTACATATCTATTATTTTCTCTAATTCGTTACGGTTTAAGAGCAGTTTCAAATTTACTAAATCGCGGAATTCTGTTTTTCGTTTTTTATATTCGGTACTGTTTTCGCTTTAGTTTTTAAACCGTTTGTCGAAACGAGGAGTGTGATACGCCGTTGGAAAGCTATGGACGAGGCGCAACTTTTATATATTGAAATGATTTTGAGATTCCTTACGGTTTTTAGTTAATTTTGAAAATCGTGCGGTAGACTACGAAGGGCCGCGGTCGTTTTTCGCAATTTTTTTACAAACCGTTGGTCGAAATGATCCATACGATACACCTTTGGAAATATATCGTTGAGACGCTACTGTTTCATGTAGAACACACCCTCTAATTCATTACGGTTTAAGAGCAGTTTCGAATTTACCGAAATGCGGACACTCTGTTTTTTCGCGACACCCAAATCGACGAGTGAACCTCATCCGACAGAAAACCGCATTGCTTAAGACAGAAAACCGCACTACATCAGACGGACAAGCGAAGTGCATGATTTCTAAATGCATTTTTTTGTTTTAAATGGATTGTATGAAAAGTCCTTCGTAGTGGATTTTTTTCAAGACCAAAGCGCACTGCATTTGCACGATTTTTTTAATGCATTTTTATTGTGAAATGTGTGTACTGAAAAGTCCTTCGTTGTGGACTTTTTTAGACCAAACTGCATTGCATTTTTGCATGTTTTAAGCACATTTTGTATGAAAGGGACTGTACTGAAGAGTCCTTCGTAGTGGACTTTTTTCAAGACCAAAGTGCACCGCATTTGCATGATTTTTAAAATGCTTTTTTTGTTTTAAAAGGTGTGTGCTAAAAAGTTCTGTAGTGGACTTTTTTTGTAGACCTGCACTGCATTTTCAGGTTTGTAATGTATTTTGTTGTAAATGGAGTGTAATGAAGATTCCTTCATTGTAGACCTTTTTTAGACCAAAGTGCATCGAACAGTAAAAAAAAAAGAACCACGGCAACAAATTCCACAACAGCGAACTGCACATGATGCGCACCGAGCTGCACACACACACACACACACGAAGGGAACCTTGTCTCAATAGATGTTGCCCAGAGGAGAGGAGTTCTGGACTGCACACCCGTGGGCCAATACGACACACACAAATCAGATAACACAAAAAACAACAGAAAAATAACATGTTTTTAAGGGCTAGCGAACTGAACGCTACTAGTTGCCGAAACACATGCACGCCGCCGACGAGCTTCAATTTCTATTTTTGCGAACCACATGGCTCGCACGCGATCAACCAAATGGGAACTTCACGCTAGAGATGCCTGCGTCAATGCGGTGCTTTCGGAGGACACCTAGGAGAGCAGTTTTCCCAGGATCTTCATGCGGTGCAGTTGACCGGGTGTTGCATGCACTTACTCCATGGCAGACGGAGGACTGCAGTATGGCGGGGGCTGAGGAGAAGTGCACAAACCCAAAATCTTCAAAAAAAAGTAGAGAAAAAGAAGCTCTTTCTCAACTGTGCACGGGCAGGTAGTTCTTCCAGGGCGGTGGCGGCGGCGAACAACACATCCACCCCGCGTGAACTGCTCGCGTTGTGCGCACGTCTGCTTGCACTGACACACCGGACTGCTCGGGGGGGGGGGTACTAGTGTGCTGCTTTACGCTCACGCAGTGGACTTCATGGCGTCGCGGAGGCACTTGACGAAGCAAACCAAGAAGGTTCAGAGCGCTCGCTTACCGGGAGGAACTCATGATCTGTACACGCGAGGACACTCCAACCCCATTGGATCCGGGCAAGGCCATGACGAGGATCCATCCTGACGCCCTGTTGGAGAAGAGACGGGAGGGGGAGCTCCTCGTTGGGACCAGATCAATGCATCAAGGGGTACCTCCCCCCAGTGGTCGTTGTAGTCCACAACCATCTGGGAGGCCGGATCCGGTGGGTTCTCGCTGCGAGCCCACGGCCGGATGCGGTGCTCGGCGACGCTTTGTGCAAAGGAAGTGCTCGCCGCCAGGGGAGGGGCAGAGCGGGGAGACGGTGGTTGGGGCCACGGTGGCCGGGGCGCTGGGGATCTGGCCGTGTCGGTGTCGGGAAGAAGGTGGGGAAGTGGGGCGCCTCGGGAGGTGGTGGCGGCAGAAGGTGGGGATAGGGGAGGGGAAGATCAGGCCGGTGGGGGAGGGGAATCCGATGGAGTGGCGCTGGTGGCTGGTGCGCCGGCCGAAGAAGGTGATGAGGCGTGGATTTGGGCAGGGGCAGGGGAGAATGTAGGTAGGGGAGGGTGGGTGCTGTGGGCTATGGGAGAGAGAGAGAGAGAGAGGAAGAGGGTGGGGTGGACTGTTTTTTAATCGGATGTAATCGTTCTGAGGTTCGGGTATTATCAGAATAAGAGATTTTGTTAGCAGAATAAGACTCTAAAGGGTGTTATCATAATAGACCCACCCTATATATATGTGTGTGGGGGGGAGGGGGCGCCACACAAGGACACACAACACTGTCTTAACCATGTGCGGCGCCCCCGTCCACTGTTTACTCCCTCGGTCATTGTTTCGTAGTGCTTAAGCAAGCCCTCCGGAGATCGCATCACCATCACCGTCACCACGCTGTCATGCTGCCGGAACTCATCCACTACCTTGCCGTCTTCCTGGATCAAGAAGGCAGAGTACGTCATCAAGCTGAACGTGTGATGAACGTGGAGGTGTCGTACGTTCGGTATTTGATCGATTGGATCGCGAAGAAGTTCGACTACATCAACCACAATGTCTAACACTTCCGCTTACGGTCTATGAGGGTACGTAGACACACTCTCCCCTCATTGCTATGCATCTCCATGGATAGATCATTGCGTGTGCGTAGAATTTTTTTCTCTCCATGCAACGTCCCCCAACGTCTATGCGTAGATGCATGATATGCTTGAGTAGAACACAAAGAATTGTGGGCGGTGATCGTCATACTACTTACCATCAATGTCTTATTTTGATTCGACGGTATTGTACGATGGAGCGGCCCAGACCAACCTTACATGTCCATGTACATGAGACTAGTTCCACCGACATACATGCAACTTGTTTTGCATAAAGGTGGTTGGTGGGTGTCTGTTTCTCCTACTTTAGTTGAATCGAATTTGACTACATCCGGTCCTTGTTGAAGGTTAAAATAGCAAACTTGATAAATCACCGTTGTGGTTTTGTGTCGTAGGTAAGAACGGTTCTTGCTAGAAGCCCTTAGCAGCCACGTAAAACTTGCAACAACAAATTAGAGGACGTCTAACTTATTTTTGGAGGGCATGTTTGATGTGGACCAGATCATGACCAATGCATCCAAGAGTGGGGTTCATGCTAGCACAAATGTTGAACCATTAGAGCAGCTAAAGGAAGACATGGACAAAACCATTATCTTAGTTGGGAAGCTTCCAATTCCTATTTTGGGAGAAATGACACATCAGATTTCCAGCTGCAACTTCCCACCTAAACCCAATTAATTCTGGAAGTCTCTAGCACGTTATAGAGGCTAGAAAAGATGGTCTTTGAAGTCAGCTTTCATTCAAAAAAATGGTGCATCATTTGAGGTCTTGAGTCAAAAGTTGTGCAAGTTTTCATGCAAGGTGTCTAGGAATTTATTACAACACGAGCCTCAATAAGTTTGCTCCTGCTACAGCTTGGGGCTCACGAATTCACCCTTCCGCTTGAGTTGTTTTCACACCTAACTAGTAGGTGCATCTAGTATAAATACTCCCCAGCTGTTCCATGTGAAGGGGATGAGATTTCTGAGTTTATGTTTGTAGACGACCGGTGAGGTTGTGATGTGCTGAGAGCACTAGTATCGTTGAGTGTTAGCTCGTGTGTGTGTGGATTGGAGGGCCTGTCCTCAATTCATATAGGATCCTTGTGGTTCCCTCTTGTGATTCTTCTTAGGTTCACAAGTTTCATGGTTTGGGTTGCGTCCTTGTAAACCAAGCTAGTTATCCGCTGCAATTTATTTGAGAGTGTTTCCGCTTGTTCTTGCCTCTTGAGTGAAACAAAGTTTGTCGAAACAAGTTTCGAGTGAGTTTGTTGCTGCCGCTTGTGAGTTCTTTGGCACTGTGAAAGATCGTTTCTGAGGCGTCCCATATCATCTTGGCATCAGAGCTTTAGGTTGATCACGGTGCTATTTTATCTCTTGTTAATTTTGTTCTTGAGAAGCTTCCATGGGTTCAAGGAGGTTAAGCAGTGTTGATGGTGTGCATGGAGGTAGGCACCTCAAGGAGGAGGAGCTGCCACTTCCCGTGTACGATCCTAGCTTGCAGTCCGTTTATGCGTTGGCGTTAGAGGATACATGAGAGTATGTGTCGAACAAAGTGGAAAGGCGCATATCGGCCGTGGAGACCAACCTTGGCCAGAGAATCGACTTCCTCACTGAGGAACTTCGTCGAGATAGGCTTGCTGCACGAGGTCGACATCGACAACTCCTCGAACATTAGGGCCAACACCGCCTTGAGGAGGGGCATGGAGAGCACAACCACGTCCACTCCGGAGATGCCCAAAGCTACTATGATGCACCACCTCGGCATGTTCTCCACGACCAATGAGGTGCTACTTGGGCGCCACCGTCTCCACCACCAGATGGGCTTGCTGCACGGGGTCGACATAGACAACTCCCCATACAGTAGGACTACCATGGAGAGCATTGGAGTGACCACTCTGATGATGCTCGAAACTACTACGAGCCTCAGCCACGACGTGCTCATCATGATCGTCGCGGAGAAGGCCAAGAAGGCTTTGTCGTGGGAAGAAGTGGTCATGGGCATGTTCATCGGTACCATGAAGATGGGATTTTAAATTCAAACTTACCATACCATCGTTCAATGGGAAAACCGAGCTCGACTATTATTTGGAGTGGGAGATGCGTGTGGATCAGATTTTTGATAGCCACTGCTATACGGGGGAGAAGAAGGTACGCTATGTATCCATTGAGTTTACCGGATATGCTTTGATTTTGTGGAACCAATTATGTCTTGCTGGAGGTCGCCCGGAGACATGGGTGCAAATGAAAAATCGGTTGCGGAGGCGGTTTGTTCCTGAACATTTCACAAGAACCTTGTACAATCGACTCCGATGGTTGTGCCAAGGTAATTCTAGTGTTGATGAGTACTATAAGGAGATGGAGATTTTGATGATTAGGACAGCGGTGAATGATCCAGAGGAGGCAACAATGTCAAGATTCTTTCATGGGCTGAATGAAGATGTGCAAGAAAAGATAGAGATGGTTACATATCAAGATTTGCAAGAACTTGTGCATCAAGCTATTCGTGTAGAGCAGCAGCTGAAGCATCGCCAAAATCGTAGCCAAACCTACACATCGAGTACTTGGAGAGGTTCAGTTCAGCAAGAAGTAGATGAAAGCATTGCTGCAGATTTTCGCTCACACAACAAGATGAGTGCAAAAGAAGCTAATGCATCAAAGGTTGCATCTTCCAATACTCCTGCCACTCACATTAGTAATATTCAGTGCCATACATGCAAGGGTAGAGGTCACTTCAAGAAGGATTGTCCTAATTTGAAGAAGGTGCTGCCCACAAATGATGGATATGTCACCGATGACTCAAGTGACAAATCTGAATCTAAGAAGAAAGATGCAAAATATTGTACTTTTGAGACCGGAGCACCTCTGAGTTCAGATGGAGGAGATGGTGTTAATCTCATGGTTCGCAAAGTGGATCATGATGATGCTCCTATTGTTGAGAAGGGCCAGCGACAAAATGTGTTTCAATCCATTTGCAAGATCAAGGGCAAAACTGCACGGTGGACATCGGTGGAGGTAGCTACAATAACATCAAGTAGTGATCTTATGCATGCTCTTAGGATATCAACATGGAGGCAGCCACAGCCATATTATGTGAAGTGGTTGAATGGTGTTGGTACAATGAAGATTACACATCGTGTTAGGGTGCAATTTTCAGTGGGAAGTTATGTGGACAAAGTGGTATGTGAAGTGGTGCCAATGCAAGCTTGTCATCTTATTTTGGGAAGGCCGTGGCAGTTTGATCATGATGCTACTCACCATGGGAGGTCTAACAAGTATTCTTTCATGCATCAAGGACTGAACCATGTCTTGGACCCTATGGTGGATCAAGCACTCAAGGTTGAGAAATTCCCACAAGTGAAGAAGCCCAAGAAGAATACCTCAAAACCGAGGATGGTTTTGTATGAAGGAAGGGAGGGTGATGTGGAACAAATCATGACCAATGCATCCAAGAGTGGGGTTCATGCTAGCACTAATGCTGAACCATTAGAACAACCAAAGGAAGACATGGGAAAAACCATTATCTTAGTTGGGAAGCTTCCGGTTCCTATTTTGGGAGAAATGACACATCAGATTTCTAGCCGCAACTTCCCACCTAAACCCAATTAATTCTGGAAGTATCTAGCATGTTATGGAGGCTGGAAAAGATGGTCTTTGAAGTCAGCTTTCATTCAAAAAAATGGTGCATCATTTGAGGTCTTGAGTCAAAAGTTGTGCAAGTTTTCATGCAAGCTGCCTAGGAATTTATTACAGTGCGAGCCTCAACAAGTTTGCTCCTGCTACAACTTGGGGATCACGAATTTACCCTTCCTCTTGAGTTGTTTTCACACCTAACTAGTAGGTGCTTCTAGTATAAATACTCCCCAGCTGTTCCATGTGAAGGGGGTGAGATTTCTAAGTTTATGTTTGTAGACAGCCGGTGAGGTTGTGATGTGCTGAGAGCACTAATATCATTGAGTGTTAGCTCGTGTGTGTGGGTTGGAGGGCCTGTCCTTAATTCATATAGGATCCTTGTGCTTCCCTCTTGTGATTCTTCTTAGGTTCACAAGTTTCATGGTTTGGGTGGCGTCCTTGTAAACCAAGCTAGTTATCTGCTACAATTTATCTGAGAGTGTTCCCTCTTGTTCTTGCCTATCGAGTGAAACAAAGTTTGTCGAAACAAGTTTTGAGTGAGTTTGTTGCTGCTGCTTGTGATTTCTTTGGCACTGTGAAAGATCATTTCCAAGGTGTCTCGTATCAATGTTGTGATGTGATATGGTCAAGATGTGATGAGTTATACGTTATTGTATGAGATGATCATGTTTTGTAATATCGACAACCGGTAGGAGCCTTATGGTTGTCTCTTAATTATTGTATGAAATGCAAGCGCCATGTAATTGCTTTACTTTATTGCTATGAGTTAGCAATAGTCGTAGAAGCAATAGTTGGTGAGACGACCACGACGCAACGATGGTGATCAAGGTGTAGAGCCGGTGATGATGGAGATCATGACGATGCTTTGGAGATGGAGATCAAAAGCACAAGATGATGATGGCCATATCATGTCACATATTTTGATTGCATGTGATGTTTATCCTTTATGCATCTTATTTTTCTTAGAACGGCGGTTGCATTATAAGATGGTCCCTTCACTAATTTCAAGATAAAAGTGTTCTCCTTGAGTATCCGCCGTTGCTACAGTTCGTCGTTTCGAGACACCACGTGATGATCGGGTGTGATAGACTCTATGTTCACATACAACGGGTGTAAGACAATTTTACACACGCGGAATACTTGGGTTAAACTTGACGAGCCTAGCATGTACAGACATTGCCTTGGAGCACTGGAGACCGAAAGGTCAAACATGAGTCATATAGTAGATATGATCAACATAGAGATGTTCACCATTGATGAATACCCCATCTCACGTGATGATCAAACATGGGTTAGTTGATTTGGATCATGTATCACTTCGATAACCTAAGGGATGTTAAATTTAAGTGGGAGTTCATGAGTAATTTGATTAATTGAACTTAATTTATCATGAACTTTGTCAAAAATGTCTTTGCATATTATGTTGTCGATCAATAGCTCGCGATGTAGCTCCCCTGTTGTTGATACGATCCTAGAGAAAACTAAGTTGAAAGATGATGGTAGCAATAATGCGGACTAGGTATGTGATCTAAAGATTATCCTCATTGCTGCACAGAAGAATTATGTCCTTGATGCACCGCTAGGTGACAAACCTGTTGCAGGAGCTGATGCTGATGTTATGAATGTGTGGCAAGCTCGATCTGATGACTACTTGATAGTTTAGTGCGCCATGTTTTATGGCTTAGAATTGGGGCTTCAAAGACATTTTGAATGCCATGAAACATATGAGATGTTCCAAGTGCTGAAATTGGTATTTCAGGCTTATGCCCGTGTTAAGAGGTATGAGACCTCTGACAAGAACTTTGCCTACAAGATGGAGGAGAATAGCTCAGCCAGTGAGCATGTGCTCATAATGTCTGAGTACTACAATCACTTGAATCAAGTGGGAGTTAATCTTCTAGATAAGATAGTGATTGACAGACTTCTCTAGTCACTATCACCAAGCTACTAGAACTTTGTGATGAACTAAGGTAGGGATGACGAAAACGATTCTCGAGCTCTTCACGATGCTGAAATCGGCGAAGGTAGAAATCAAGAAAGAGCATCAAGTGTTGATAGTTAACAAGACCACTAGTTTCAAGAAAAAGGGCAAGGGAAAGAAAGGGAACTTCAAGAAGAATGGCAAGCAAGTTGTCACTCTCATGAAGAAGCCCAAAGTTGGACCCAAGCATGAAACTGAGTGCTTCTACTACAAAGGAAATGGTCACTCGAAGCGGAACTGCCCCAAACACTTGGTAGATAAGAAGGATGGCAAAGTGTACAAAGGTATATTTGATATACATGTTATTGATGTGTACCTTACTAGTATTCATAGTAGCCCTTGGGTATTTCATATCGTTCAGTTGCTAAGATTAGTAACTCGAAACAGAAGTTGCAGAATAAACGAAAACTAGTTAAGGGCGAGGTGATAATTGTGTGTTGGAAGTGGTTCCAAGATTGAAATGATCATCATTGCACACTCCCTATACTTTCGGGATTAGTGTTGAACCTAAATAAATGTTATTTGGTGTTTGCATTGAGCATGAACAAGATTGGATCATGTTTATTGCAATACAGTTATTCATTTAAGTCAGAGAATAATTGTTGTTCTGTTTACATCAATAAAAGCTTCTATGGTCATACACCCAATGTAAATAGTTTATTGAATGTTGATCGTAGTGATAGACATATTCATAATATTGATGCCAAAAGATGCAAAGTTGATAATGATAGTGCAACATACTTGTGGCACTGCCGTTTAGGTCATATTGGTGTAAAGCGCATGAAGAAACTCCATGCTGATGGACTTTTCAAATCACTTGATTATGAATCATTTGATACTTGTGAACCATGCCTCATGGGAAAGCTGGCTAAAACTATGTTCTTCGGAACAATGGAGCGAGCTAATGAATTATTGGAAATAAGACAGACTGATGTTTGCGGTCTGATAAGTGTTGAAGCACATGGTGGGTATCGTTATTTTCTCACCTTCACAGATGATTTGAATAGGTATGGGTATATCTACTTGATGAGACACAAGTCTGAAACATTTGGAAAGTTCAAAGAATTTTAGAGTGAAGTGGAGAATTATCGTAACAAGAAAATAAAATTTCTACGATATGATCATGGAGGTGAATATTTGAGTTATGAGTTTGGCCTTCATTTAAAACAATGTGGAATAGTTTCACAACTCACGCCACCTGGAACACCATAGTGTAATGGTGTGTCTGAACGTTGTAACCATACTATATTGGATATTGTGCGTTCTGTGATGTCTCTTACGGATTTGCCTTTATCGTTTTGGGGTTATGCATTAGAGACAACCGCATTCACGTTAAATAGGGTGCCGTCTAAATCCATTGAGACGACACCGTATGAAGTATGGTTTGGCAAGAAACCAAAGCTATCATTTCTTAAAGTTTGGGGTTGCTACACTTATGTCAAAAGTCTTTAGCCTCATAGGCTTGAATCCAAATCAGAGAAGTGTGTCTTCATATGATACCCAAAAGAAACTATTGGGTACACCTTCTACCACAGATCTGAAGGCAAGATCTTTGTTGCTAAGAATGGGTCCTTTCTAGAGAAGGAGTTTCTCTCTAAAGAAGTGAGTGGGAGGAAAGTAGAACTTGATGAGGTAATTGTACCTTCTCTCGAATTGGAAAGTAGGTCATCAGAGAAAACTATTCCCGTGAAGCCTACACCAACTAGAAAAGAAGCTAATGATGATGATCACGAAACTTCGGAGCAAGTTACTACTGAACCTCGAAGGTCGACCAGAACACGTACCACACGAGAGTGGTACGGTAACCCTGTCCAGGAAGTCATGTTGTTGGACAACAGCGAACCTTCGAACAATGAAGAAGCTATGATGAGCCGAGATTCCGATAAATGGTTTGAGGCCATGAAATCTGAGATAGGATCAATGTATGAGAATAAAGTGTGGACTTTGGTGGCCTTGCCCGATGATCGGCAAGCCATTGAGAATAAATGGATCTTCAAGAGGAAGACGAACGCTGATGGTAATGTTACTATCTACAAAGCTCGACTTGTCGCAAAAGGTTTTTGACAAGTTCAAGGAGTTGACTATGATGAGACTTTCTTACCCGTAGTGATGCGTAAGTCTGTCTGAATCATGTTAGCAATTACTGCATTTTATGATTATGAAATTGGGCAAATGGATGTCAAAACTACATTCCTTAATGGATTTCTGAAAGAAGAGTTGTATATGATGCAATCAGAAGGTTTTGTCAATCCTAAAGGTGCTAACAAAGTGTGCAAACTCCGGCGATCCATCTATGGACTGGTACAAGCATCTAGGAGTAGGAATATATGCTTTGATAAGGTGATCAAAGCATATGGTTTTATACAGACTTATGGTGAAGCCTGTATTTACGAGAAAGTGAGTGGGAGCACTACAACATTTTCTGATAAGTATATGTGGATGACATATTGTTGATCGGAAATGATGTAGAATTTCTGGATAGCATAAAAGGATATTTGAATAAGAATTTTTCAAAGAAAGACCTCAGTGAAGCTGCTTACATATTGGTCATCAAGATCTATAAAGATAGATCAAGACGCTCGATAATACTTTCGATGAGTACATACCTTGATAAGATTTTAAAGGAGTTCAAAATGGATTGGCCAAAGAAGGAGTTCTTGCCTGAGTTGTAAGGTATGAAGTTGAGTAAAGACTCAAAGCCCGACCACGGCAAGAAAATAGAGAGAGAATGGAAGTCATTCCCTATGCCTCAACCATAGGTTCTATAAAGCATGCCATGCTATGTACCAGACCTAATGTGTGCCTTGCCACGTGTGTGGCAAGGGGGTACAAGACTGATCCAGGGGTGGGTCACCGGACATCGGTCAAAAATATCCTTAGAGGAATAAGGAAATGTTTCTCGGTTATGGAGGTGATAAAGAGTTCGTCATAAAGGGTTACGCTGATGCAAGCTTTGACACTAATCCAGATGACTCTGAGTATCAATATGGATGCGTATTGAACGTAGGAGCAATTAGCTAGAGTAGCTCTATGCAGAGCATTGTAGACATAGAAATTTGCAAAGTACACACGGATCTGAATGTTGCAGATCCATTGACTAAAATCTCTCTCGCAAGCAACAACATGGTCATACCTTAGAACGCTTTGAGTGTTAATCACACAGCTGTGTGAACTATATTATTGACTCTAGTAAACTATTTGGATATTAGTCACATGGCGATGTGAACTATGGGTGTTAATCACATGACGATGCAAACTAGATTATTGACTCTAGTAAACTCTTTGGGTATTAATCACATGGCGATGTGAACTATGGGTGTTAATCACATGGCGATGTAAACTAGATTATTGACTCTAGTGCAAGTGGGAGACTGATGGAAATATGCCCTAGAGGCAATAATAAAATGGTTATTATTATATTTCCTTAATCATGATAAAGGTTTATTATTCATGCTAGAATTGTATTGACCGTAAACTTAAATACATGTGTGAATACATAAACAAATATCGTGTCCCTAGTGAGCCTCTACTAGACTAGCTCGTTTATCAAAGATGGTTAAGGTTTCCTAACCATAGACATGAGTTGTCATTTGATAACGAGATCACATCATTAGGAGAATGGTGATGGACAAGACCCATTCGTTGCTTAGCATTTGATAGTTCAGTTTATTATTGTTGCTTTCTTCATGTCAAATACATATTCCTTCGACTATGAGATTATGCAACTCCCGGATACCGGAGGATTACCTTGTGTGCTATGAAACGTCACAATATAACTGGGTGATCATAAAGATTTTCTAAAGGTATCTCCAAAGGTGTTTGTTGAGTTGGCATAGATCGAGATTAGGATTTGTCACTTCGAGTATCACAGAGGTATCTCTGGGCCCTCTCGGTAATACACATCATAAGCTTGCAAGAAAATGACTAAGGAGTTTAGTCATGCGGTGATGTATTACGGAACGAGTAAATAGACTTGCCAGTAACGAGATTGAACTAGGTATAGAGATACCGACGATCGAATCTCGGGCAAGTAATTAACATACCGACACGCACAAAGGGAATTGTGTATGTTGTCATAACGGTTCGACCGATAAATATCTTCGTAGAATATGTGGGAGCCAATATGGGCATCCAGGTTCTGCTATTGGTTATTGACCAGAGAGGTGTCTCGGTCATGTCTACATAGTTCTCGAACCCGCGGGGTCCGCACGCTTAACGTTCGTTGACGATATAGTGTTATATGAGTTATGTGATTTGGTGACCGAATGATGTTAGGAGTCCCAGATGAGATCACGGACATGACGAGGAGTCTTGAAATGGCCGAGAGGTAAAGATTGATATATAGGATGATGGTATTCGGACATCGGAAGTGTTTCGGAGGGTACTGGGTAATTATCGGGTCACCGGAAGGAGCTTCGGGCACCCCCGGCAAAGCTATGGGCCTTATGGGCAAAAGCGAGGGAACACACCAGCCCACAAGGGGCTGGTGCGCCCTATAGAGGCCGGCCCTATGTGGAGGATAAGGAAAGAGGGTAGGGAAAGGAAAGCATGGAGTAGGACTCCCCCTTCCTTCCCTCTCCCCCCTTTTTCCTTCCCCCTTCTCTATACAAGGAAAGGGGCGGAGGGCAAGGCAAGGACCCTAGGGGGCGGCGACCCGCCCTAGGGGCATGCCTGGCTGCCTCCCCTTCCCTCACACCAATATATATGTGGGGAGGGGGCGCCACATAAAGACACACAACATTGTCTTAGCCCGCGCCCCCGTCCACCGTGTACTCCCTCAATCATATTTCCGTAGCGCTTAGGCAAAGCCCTGTGGAGATCGCATCACCATCACCATCACCAGGCCGTCGTGCTTCCGGTACTCATCCACTATCTCACTGTCTTTCTGGATTAAGAAGGCGGAGGACGTTATCGAGCTGAACGTGTGCTGAACGCAGAGGTGTCATACGTTCGGTACTTGATCGGTTGGATCACGAAGAAGTTCGACTACATCAACCGCGTTGTCTAACGCTTCCGCTTATGGTCTACGAGGGTACGTAGACACACTCTCTCCTCATTACTATGCATCTCCATGGATAGATCATTGCGTGTGCGTCGATTTTTTTTTGTTTTACATGCAAAATTCCCCAACAAACATTGTATTGAAGATCAAAGAGAGAGAAGAAGCCACCTAGCTACTAGCTATGGACACATAGGTCTGTGGTAAAGTACTCACGCATCATCGGAAGGGTGACAAGGTTGATGGAGAAGCCTTCCGTGATTGAATCCCCTTCCGGCAGAGTACCAGAAAAGGCCTCCAGATGGGATCTCACGAGATCAGAAACCTGCTGCGGTGGAAAAGTGTTTTGTGGATGCTTCTATGGTTTTTGGAATATTTATGAATTTATAGGCCAAGGTAGGGGGTCAGAGGGTCTCCGAGGGGGCCACAAGCCCTAGGGGCGCGCCCCCCTAGCTTGTCGTCTCCTCAGGGACTCTTTGACTTGGACTCCAAGTCCTACGTGTGTCTTCTGGTCCAAGAAAAATCATCGCGAAAGTTTTATTCCGTTTGGACTCCGTTTGATATTCCTTTTCCGCGAAACTCAAAAACAAGGAAAAAACACACTAGGCTCTAGGTTAATAAGTTAGTCCCAAAAATAATATAAATAGCATATAAAACATCCAAAGTTGGTAATATAATAGCATGGAACAATCAAAAATTATAGATACGCCAGAGACATATCAAAGTGCACCCTCACGATATATATGTTGTGGAGCCCGCTGAGATGAAGTACAATCCCTGATCACCTTTGATCGACGCGACTACCCGACAAGTGTTCATCATAGCGGCACAATGACACGTCTCCAACGTATCTATAATTTTCGATTGTTCCATGCTATTATATTATCATTCTTGGATGTTTTACAATCATTTTATAGTCATTTTATATCATTTTTTGGTACTAACCTATTGACATAGTGCCAAGTGCCAGTTGTTGTTTTCTGCATATTTTTTACATCGCAGGAAATCAATATCAAACGGAGTCCAAATGCAGGGAAACTTTTTGTGGATTTTTTTGGACCAGAAGACATCCAATGGGCCAGGGCTGCACTTGGGGGAGCTCCGAGGGGAGCACAACCCACTAGGGCGTGCCTGGGGGCCCAGGCACGCCCTGGTGGATTGTGCCCACCTCGGATGCCCCCCGGACCACCTCTTTGCTGTATAAATACCCAATATTCCAAAAACCCTAGGGGAGTCGACGGAATTTTGATCCAGCCATCGCAGAGTCCAGAGCCACCAGATCCATCTAGACACCATCACGGAGGGGTTCACCACTTCCATTGGTGCCTCTCCGATGATGTGTGAATGGTTCCTTGTAGACCTACGGGTCCGTAGTCAGTAGCTAGATGGTTTCCTCTCTCTCTTTCAATTATCAATACAATGGTCTCTTGGAGATCCATATGATGTAACTCTTTTGTGGTGTGTTTATTGGGATCCGATGAACTTTGAGTTTATGATCAGATCTATCTTTTTCTATCCATGAAAGTTATTTGAGTCATCTTTTGATCTCTTATATGCATGATTGCTTATATCCTCGTATTTCTTCTCCAATATTGGGTTTTGTTTGGCCAACTTGATGTATTTATCTTGCAATGGGAAGAGGTGCTTTGTAGTGGGTTTGATCTTACGGTGCTTGACCCCAGTGACAGAAGGGGAACCGACACGTAAGTATCGTTGCTACTAAGGATAAAACCATGGGGTCTATTTCTATATAAATAGATATTGTCTACATCATGTCATCATTCTTATGACATTACTCCGTTTCTCCATGAACTTAATACACTAGATGCATGTTTGATAGCGGTCGATGTGTGGAGTAATAGTAGTAGATGCAGGCAGGAGTCGGTCTAATAATCTTGGACGTGATGCCTATATAATGATCACTGGCTGGATATCGTCATGATTATTTTAAGTTTTATCAATTGCCCAATAGTAATTGTTCTCCCACTGTTTGCTATTTCATCGAGAGAAGCCACTTGTGAAATGTACGGCCCCCGGGTCTCTTTCTCATATTATTTGCCTTTGCGATCTATTTTTCTTTGATTTCATTTTCAGATCTACTAAACCAAAAACCCAAAAATACCTTGCTGCAATTTATCTCATTTATCATTCAATCTATCAATATTTACAACTCTATCATGTCTGTTACCCCAAAGGGATTGACAACCCCTTTTACGCGTCGGGTTGCGAGTATTTGTTATTTGTGTGCAGGTGTTGTTTATGTTGTGTTGCTTGGTTCTCCTACTGGTTCGATAACCTTGGTCTCATCACTGAGGGAAATACCTACCACTGCTATACTGCACCATCCCTTCCTCTTTGGGGAAATACCGACTTAGTTCTAGAAGACATCACACAACTGCGCTTGTCATGGACCCGATAGTGGATGGTTTGCACCTCACTAAGGTCCTTATGGATGGTGGAAGTTGCTTGAACCTCATCTACACAGAGACACTGAAAAATATGCACTTTGAGATTTACGCATCGAGCCGACTAAAATAAAGTTCAAGGGCATTATCCCTAACATGGAAGCTTGATGTACTAGAAGGGTCACACTAGACGTGGTGTTTGGTAGCACAGACAACTATTGTCTTGAGCCATTAAGCTTTGATACATTCCCTTTCAGGAGGGACTATCATGCCCTCCTCGGCAGAACCATGTTCACGTGCTTCGGTGTCATTCTGCATTATGCACACATGAAGTTCAAGATGTCGGCTCAAAAGGCATCATCACCATCTGCTAGAATGCGGAGTGGTCTCTCAAATCTGAACAGACCATGTTGGCCCTGGTAGCCAAGGCGGAGGCTGAAGCCCTTACTACCGAGGAGCTTGCCAACATGAGGACGGGGATAAAAAAGTATGACATCATCCTCACCAAGCACACGAAATCAATGTTGTTCCATCCCGGCCACGACATCATAAAATTCCAAGTGCACCCTCACGATCCGATCAAGAAGGCATCCATGGGGACCGACCAGGATCCCAAATAGGAATGCGCGCTCCGCGATTTCCTCCATGAGAATTGAAATATAGTTTCTTATTCATCCGATATGCCATGCATCCCAAGGGAAATAGCGGAGCAAACCTGAATATTATGCATGATGCCAAGCCGGTTAAACTATCATTGCAGGGATTTTCGTAGCCCAAGTGTAAGGCTATGGGCGAGGAGCTGGCTAAACTCCTCGAGGCTGGCTTCATCCATCAAGTCAAGCACCTTGACTGTTTGTCGAACGTGGTCATGGTGCCAAAGAAGAACATGATGTGGCGTCTTTGCATCGATTTCAAGGACGTCAACAAGGTATGCCTGAAGGACTCATTTCCTTTGACACGCATCGACCATAACGTCGATGCTACGGCCAGACATGACTTCCTATGCTTTTTGGATGCACACTCGGGGTACCACCAGATTAAAATGAAGGTATCCAACTAGGAGGCATCTCACTTATCACACCATACGAGCCTTCCTGCTTCGTGGCGTATAAAATCCAAATGCAACTAAAAGGGTTTTCTTGGTTCCAGTTTGTGTCTTTATTAATATTGATAGTGATATGAGTACAAATTAAATGATGAAATATGCTCTATATGTAGGCTAGAGGGGGTGAATAGGCGACTCAATTTTAATATTTTCTTGGGTGATATCAAAGGTAGCCACGGAATTGTAAGTTCTCTACAGATGCAACTAATTTGCAAAATATATATGATGAGATACTACAAAGTAGCAAGCAACACAAGAAAAACAAGTAAGTCATAGCAACAAGTAAAACTAGGGAAAGAGATAAACACAAGTGACAAAGACAAAGATGTAATTAGAATTTCATAGTTTTGAGGGAGTGCTAATCTCCACTGAAGAGGTGGGCGCAAGAAATGATCCCACAATATCGAATGCATAACCTAATTAAGTGTAGGATCGAGAGTATATCAGCCACAGGGGGTTAATGAGAGATTTAAATTTCTTTTAAAACTTTAAATTCTCTTAGCACATCAGATAATGAACTAGAATGGCACACCAAAACAAAGTACAAACAAACTAACGAAGATAAATGAGATGAACTAGGCAAACTACACAAAATTCCAATGAAAGTGACGATGATCTTCCTGGTGTAATGACATAAAACCTTCAGTACAGCTATGGTGAGACGGAATGGAGGCAAGACAAACAACATGGATGAACAAAAGAACACATGACACTAGGTACTACATTGAAGATAAATTGTCAAGTTATTGTGAGATATTCATTGGAGTAAGAGAGAGTTGAATAGCGAGATAACACCAGATAAAAAATAAACACACATATGGAGGAACTACATTAAGAATAACGAAGATGAATACACTAACTAACATGGTCACAAAACAGATAACAAATAGAGATACAAAAAAGATCAGAGATATCCATGAGGGCAAAGAGCACAGAAGGTAAGCTACTAAAAGAATTGTAGTAGAGTATAAATGACTAGTGGTGTTGATGGCGACAGATGATTTGGTAGACCAATTCACTCTTCTTCAAAATAGCTACGTCTGGTTGGAGGGACTTGTGATTGAACACAAGATGAGACATCTATCCATCCTATTCTCCTTCAACGTGAAGCTGATCAGACTTCAGTTGATTTCACTAGGGTTAGATGTTGGGGAACGTAGTATTTTAAAACTTTCCTACGATCACGCAAGATCTATCTACCAGATGTATAGCAACGAGAGGGAAGAGTGTGTCTACGTACCCTCGTAGACCGGAAGCGGAAGCGTCAAGTGACGCGGTTGATGTTGTCGAACTTCTTCGCGATCCAACCGATCAAGCACCGAACGTACGGCACCTCCGCGTTCAGCACACGTTCAGCTTGATGACGTCCCACGAGCTCTTGATCCAGTTGAGCTTCACGAGAGAGTTACGTCAGCACGACGGCGTGGTGACGGATATGATGTATCTACCGGCGCAGGGCTTCGCCTAAGCACTGCAACGGTATGACCGAGGTGTGTTTCTGTGGAGGGGGGCACCGCACACGGCTGGAACAATTCAACTTGTGTGTCTTTGGGTGCCCCCTGCCCCCGTATATAAAGGAGCAAGGGAGGAGGGCCGGCCGGCCTCCTATGGTGCGGCTAGGGCAATCCTACTAGGAATAGGATTGCAATCCTATTCCTAGTAGGAGTCCATCAAGAAGGAAGAGAGGGAAAGGAAAAGAGGGAGAGGTGGCGCCACCCCAATCCTAGTCCAACTAGGATCCCTAGGTGGGGCGCCGGCCAGCCTCTATGGGCTGCCTCTCTCTTTCCCTTAAGGCCCACTATGGACCATCCCCCCTCGTAGGGGGTTCCGGTAACCCCCTCCGGCAATCCAGTTAAATCCGAAACTTTTCCGGAACACTTCCGGTGTCCGAATATAGTCGTCCAATATATCAATCTTTATGTCTCGGACACTCCGAGACTCCTCGTCATGTCCGTGATCTCATCCGGGACTCTGAACTACCTTCGGTACATCAAAAATCATAAACTCATAATACCGATCGTCATCAAACGTTAAGCGTGCGGACCCTACGGGTTCGAGAACTATGTAGACATGACCGAGACTCATCTCCGGTCAATAACCAATAGCGGAACCTGGATGTTCATATTGGCTCCTACATATTCTACGAAGATCTTTTATCGGTCAAAACCGCATAACAACATACGTTGTTCCTTTTGTCATCGGTATGTTACTTGCCCGAGATTCGATCGTCGGTATCTCTATACCTAGTTCAATCTCGTTACCGGCAAGTCTCTTTACTCGTTCCGTAACACATCATCTCGTGACTAACTCATTACTCTTTTGCTTGCAAGGCTTATTATGATGTGTGTTACCGAGAGGGCCCAGAGATACCTCTCCGACACTCGGAGTGACAAATCCTAATCTTGATCTATGCCAACACCACGAATACTTTCGGAGACACCTGTAGAGCATCTTTATGATCACCCAGTTACGTTGTGACGTTTGATAGCACACAAGGTGTTCTTACGGTATTCGGGAGTTGCATAATCTCATAGTCATAGGAACATGTATAAGTCATGAAGAAAGCAATAGCAGTAAAACTAAACGATCATAGTGCTATGCTAACGGATGGGTCTAGTCCATCACATCATTCTCCTAATGATGTGATCCCGTTGATCAAATGACAACTCATGTCTATGGCTAGGAAACATAACCATCTTTGATCAATGAGCTAGTCTAGTAGAGGCATACTAGGGACATACTATTTTGTCTATGTATTCACACATGTATCAAGTTTCCGGTTAATACAATTCTAGCATGAATAAAAGACATTTATCATGATATAAGGAAATACAAATAATATCTTTATTATTGCCTCTAGGGCATATTTCCTTCTGTCTCCCACTTGCACTAGAGTCAATAATCTAGCTCACATCGCCATGTGATTTAATACCGATAGTTCACATCGTTATGTGAATAACACCCATAGTTCACATCACCATATGACTAACACCCAAAGGGTTTACTAGAGTCAATAATCTAGTTCACATCGCTATGTGATTAATACCCAAGAGTAATAAGGTGTGATCATGTTTTGCTTGTGAGAGAAGTTTAGTCAACGGGTCTGTCACATTCAGATCCGTATGTATTTCGCAAATTTCTATGTCTACAATGCTCTGCATGGAGCTACTCTAGTTAATTGCTCCCACTTTCAATACGCATCCAGATTGATACTTAGAGTCATCTGGATTTAGTGTCAAAGCTTGCATCGGCGCAACCCTTTATGACGAACTCTTTATCACCTCCATAATCGAGAAATATTTCCTTAGTCATCCAATTACTAAGGATAATTTTGACCGCTGTACAGTGATCTACTCCTGGATCACTATTGTACCCCCTTGACAAACTCATGGCAAGGTACACAACATGTTTGGTACACATCATGGCATACTTTATAGAACCTATGGCTGAGGCATAGGGAATGACTTTCATTCTCTCTATATTTTTCTGCCGTGGTCTGGCTTTGAGTCTTACTCAACTTCACACCTTACAAGTCGGGCAAGAACTCCTTCTTTGACTGATCCATTTTGAACTACTTCAAAATCTTATCAAGGTATGTACTCATCGAAAGTCTTATCAAGCGTCTTGATCTATATCTATAGATCTTGATGCCCAATATGTAAGCAGCTTCACCAAGGTCTTTCTTTGAAAAACTCCTTTTCAAACACTCCTTTATGCTTTCCAGAATATTCTACATCATTTCCGATCGACAATATGTCATTCACATATACTTATCAGAAAGGTTGTAGTGCTCCCACTCACTTCTTGTAAATACAGGCTTCATCGCAAGTCTGTATAAATCTATATGTTTTATCAACTTATCAAAGCGTATATTCCAACTCCGAGATGCTTGCACCAGTCCATAGATGGATCGCTGGAGTTTGCACATTTTGTTAGCACCTTTAGGATTGACAAAACCTTCTGGTTGCATCATATACAAGTCTTCTTTAATAAATCCATTAAAGAATGCAGTTTTGTTATCCATTTGCCAGATTTCATAAAATGCGGCAATTGCTAACATGATTCGGACAGACTTAAGCATCGCTACAGGTGAGAAAGTCTCATCGTAGTCAACTCCTTGAACTTGTCGAAACCCTTTCGCAACAAGTCGAGCTCTGTAAATAGTAACATTACCGTCTGCGTCGGTCTTCCTCTTGAAGATCCATTTATTTTCGATGGCCTGCCGATCATCGGGCAAGTCAACCAAAGTTCATACTTTGTTCTCATACATGGATCCCATCTCAGATTTCATGGCCTCAAGCCATTTTGCGGAATCTGGGCTCATCATCGCTTCCTCATAGTTCGTAGGTTCATCATGGTCTAGTAACATGATTTCCAGAACTGGGTTGTCGTACCACTCTGGTGCGGAACGTACTCTGGTTGATCTACGACGTTCAGCAGAAACTTGATCCGAAGTTTCATGATCATCATCATTAACTTCCTCACTGATTGGTGTAGGAATCACTGGAACAATTTTCTGTGATGTACTACTATCCATTCCGGGAGAAGGTACAATTACCTCATCAAGTTCTACTTTCCTCCCACTCACTTCTTTCGAGAGAAACTCCTTCTCTAGAAAGGATCCATTCTTAGCAACGAATATCTTGCTTTCGGATCTGTGATAGAAGGTGTACCCAACAGTCTCTTTTGGGTATCCTATGAAGACACATTTCTCCGACTTGGGTTCGAGCTTATCAGGTTGAAGCTTTTTCACATAAGCTTCGCAGCCCCAAACTTTAAGAAACGACAACTTTGGTTTCTTGCCAAACCATAGTTCATAAGGTGTCGTATCAACGGATTTAGATGGTGCCCTATTTAACGTGAATGCAGCTGTCTCTAAAGCATAACCCCAAAACGATAGTGGTAAATCGGTAAGAGACATCATAGATCGTACCATATCCAATAAAGTACGGTTACGACGTTCGGACACACCATTACGCTGTGGTGTTCCGGGTGGCGTGAGTTGTGAAACTATTCCACATTGTTTCAAATGAAGACCAAACTCGTAACTCAAATATTCTCCTCCACGATCAGATCGTAGAAACTTTATTTTCTTGTTACGATGATTCTCTACTTCACTCTGAAATTCTTTGAACCTTTCAAATGTTTCAGACTTGTGCTTCATTAAGTAGATATACCCATATCTGCTCAAATCATCAATGAAGGTCAGAAAATAACGATACCTGCCGCGAGCTTCAACACTCATTGGTCCGCATACATCAGCATGTATGATTTCCAACAACTCTGTTGCTTGCTCCATGCTTCCGGAGAACGGAGTTTTAGTCATCTTGCCCATGAGGCATGGTTCGCAAGCACCAAGTGATTCATAATCAAGTGATTCCAAAAGTCCATTATTATGGAGTTTCTTCATGCGCTTTACACCAATATGACCTAAACGGCAGTGCCACAAATAAGTTGCACTATCATTATTAACCTTGCATCTTTTGGCTTTAATATTATGAATATGTGTATCACTACAATCGAGATCCAATAAAAATAGACCACTCTTTAAGGGTGCATGACCATAAAAGATATTATTCATAAAAATAGAACAACCATTATTCTCTGATTTAAATGAATAACCGTCTCGCAATAAACAAGATCCAGATATAATGTTCATGCTCAACGCTGGCACCAAATAACAATTATTTAGGTCTAAAACTAATCCCGTAGGTAGATGTAGAGGTAGCGTGCCGACGGCGATCACATCGACTTTGGAACCATTTCCCACGCGCATCGTCACCTCGTCCTTAGACAATCTTCGTTTAATCCATAGTCCCTGTTTCGAGTTACAAATAAGCAACCGAACCGGTATCAAATACCCAGGTACTACTACGAGCATTAGTAAGGTACACATCAATAACATGTATATCACATATACCTTTGTTCACCTTGCCATCCTTCTTATCCGCCAAATACTTGGGGCAGTTCCGCTTCCAGTGTCCAGTCCCCTTGCAGTAGAAGCACTCAGTTTCAGGCTTGGCTCCAGACTTGGGTTTCTTCGTGGAAGTAGCAACTGTCTTGCTATTCTTCTTGAAGTTCCCCTTCTTTCCTTTTGCCCTTTACTTGAAACAAGTGGTCTGGTTAACCATCAACACTTGATGCTCTTTCTTGATTTCTTCCTTCGCTGATTTCAGCATCGTGAAGAGCTCGGGAATTACTTTCGTCATCCCTTGCATATTATAGTTCATCACGAAGTTTTACTAACTTGGTGATAGTGTCTAGAGAACTTTGTCAATTACTATCTTATCTGGAAGATTAACTCCCACTTGATTCAAGCAATTGTACTACCCAGACAATCTGAGCACATGCTCACTTGTTGAGCTATTCTCCTCCATCTTGTAGGAAAGTACTGTCAGAGGTCTTATACCTCTTGACACGGGCATGAGTATGAAATACTAATTTCAACTCTTGGAACATCTCATATGCTCTGTGGCGTTTCAAAACATTTTTGAAGTCCCGGTTATAAGCCGTAAAGCATGGAGCACTAAACTATCAAGTAGTCATCATATCGAGCTTTTGTCAAAACGTTCATAATGTCTACATCTGCTCCTGCAATAGGTCTGTCACCTAGCGGTGCATCAAGGACATAATTCTTCTGTGCAGCAATGAGGATAATCCTCAGATCACGGAACAATTCCGCATCATTGCTACTAACATCTTTCAACTTGGTTTTCTCTAGGAACATATAAAAAATAAACGTGGAGCAACATCGCGAGCTATTGATCTACAACATAGATATGCTAATACTACCAGGACTAAGTTCATGATAAATTAAAGTTCAATTAATCATATTACTAAAGAACTCCCACTTAGATAGACATCCCTCCGGTCATCTAAATGATCACGTGATCCAAATCAACTAAACCATGTCCGATCATCACGTGAGATGGAGTTGTTTCAATGGTGAACATCTTATGTTGATCATATCTACTATATGATTCACGCTCGACCTTTCGGTCTCTAGTGTTCCGAGGCCATATCTGCATATGCTAGGCTCGTCAAGTTTAACCCGAGTATTCTGCGTGTGCAAAACTGGCTTACACCCGTTGTATTTGAACGTAGAGCTTATCACACCCGATCATCACGTGGTGTCTCGGCACGACGAACTTTCGCAACGGTGCATACTCAGGGAGAACACTTATACCTTGAAATGTAGTAAGGGATCATCTTATAATGCTACCGTCGTTCTAAGAAAAATAAGAAGCATAATAAGATAAACATCACATGCAATCAAAATATGTGACATGATATGGCCATCATCATCTTGTGCTTTTGATCTCCATCTCCAAAGCACCGTCATGATCACCTTTGTCACCGGCGCGACACCTTGATCTCCATCGTAGCATCGTTGTCGTCTCCCCAACTATTGCTTCTACGACTATCGCTACCGCTTAGTGATAAAGTAAAGCAATTACATGGCGATTGCATTTCATACAATAAAGCGACAACCATATGGCTCCTGCCAGTTGCCGATAACATTACAAAACATGATCATCTCATACAAAACCGTATAACTCATCATGTCTTGACCATATCACATCACAACATGCCCTGCAAAAACAAGTTAGACGTCCTCTACTTTGTTGTTGCAAGTTTTATGTGGCTGCTACGGGCTTAGCAAGAACCGTTCTTACCTACGCATACAAAACCACAACGATGTTTCGTCAAGTATGTGCTGTTTTAACCTTCACAAGGACCGGGTGTAGCCACACTTGATTCAGCTAAAGTGAGAGAAACAGACACCCGCCAGTCACCTTTAAGCAACGAGTGCTCGTAACGGTGAAACCAGTCTCGCGTAAGCGTACGCGTAATGTCGGTCCGGGCCGCTTCATCTCACAATACCGCCGAAGCAAAGTATGACATGCTGGTAAGCAGTATGACTAGTATCGCCCACAACTCATTGTGTTCTACTCGTGCATATCATCTACGCATAGACCTGGCTCATGATGCCACTGTTGGGGAACGTAGTATTTTAAAACTTTCCTACGATCACGCAAGATCTATCTACCAGATGTATAGCAACGAGAGGGAAGAGTGTGTCTACGTACCCTCGTAGACCGGAAGCGGAAGCGTCAAGTGACGCGGTTGATTTTGTCGAACTTCTTCACGATCCAACCGATCAAGCACCGAACGTACGGCACCTCCGCGTTCAGCACACGTTCAGCTTGATGACGTCCCATGAGCTCTTGATCCAGTTGAGCTTCACGAGAGAGTTACGTCAGCACGACGGCGTGGTGACGGATATGATGTATCTACCGGCGCAGGGCTTCGCCTAAGCACTGCAACGGTATGACCGAGGTGTGTTTCTGTGGATGGGGGCACCGCACACAGCTGGAACAATTCAACTTGTGTGTCTTTGGGTGCCCCCTGCCCCCGTATATAAAGGAGCAAGGGAGGAGGGCCGGCCGACCTCCTATGGTGCGGCTAGGGCAATCCTACTAGGAATAGGATTGCAATCCTATTCCTAGTAGGAGTCCATCAAGAAGGAAGAGAGGGAAAGGAAAAGAGGGAGAGGTGGCGCCACCCCAATCCTAGTCCAACTAGGATCCCTAGGTGGGGCGCCGGCCAGCCTCTATGGGCTGCCTCTCTCTTTCCCTTAAGGCCCACTATGGACCATCCCCCCTCGTAGGGGGTTCCAGTAACCCCCTCCGGCAATCCAGTTAAATCCGAAACTTTTCCGGAACACTTCCGGTGTCCGAATATAGTCGTCCAATATATCAATCTTTATGTCTCGGACACTCCGAGACTCCTCGTCATGTCCGTGATATCATCCGGGACTCCGAACTACCTTCGGTACATCAAAAATCATAAACTCATAATACCGATCGTCATCAAACGTTAAGCGTGCGGACCCTACGGGTTCGAGAACTATGTAGACATGACCGAGACTCATCTCCGGTCAATAACCAATAGCGGAACCTGGATGTTCATATTGTCTCCTACATATTCTACGAAGATCTTCTATCGGTCAAACCCGCATAACAACATACGTTGTTCCTTTTGTCATCGGTATGTTACTTGCCCGAGATTCGATCGTCGGTATCTCTATACCTAGTTCAATCTCGTTACCGGCAAGTCTCTTTACTCGTTCCGTAACACATCATCACATGACTAACTCATTAGACTTTTGCTTGCAAGGCTTATTATGATGTGTGTTACCGAGAGGGCCCAGAGATACCTCTCCGACACTCGGAGTGACAAATCCTAATCTTGATCTATGCCAACACCACGAATACTTTCGGAGACACCTGTAGAGCATCTTTATGATCACCCAGTTACGTTGTGACGTTTGATAGCACACAAGGTGTTCTTACGGTATTCGGGAGTTGCATAATCTCATAGTCATAGGAACATGTATAAGTCATGAAGAAAGCAATAGCAGTAAAACTAAACGATCATAGTGCTATGCTAACGGATGGGTCTAGTCCATCACATCATTCTCCTAATGATGTGATCCCGTTGATCAAATGACAACTCATGTCTATGGCTAGGAAACATAACCATCTTTGATCAATGAGCTAGTCTAGTAGAGGCATACTAGGGACATACTATTTTGTCTATGTATTCACACATGTATCAAGTTTCCGGTTAATACAATTCTAGCATGAATAAAAGACATTTATCATGATATAAGGAAATACAAATAATATCTTTATTATTGCCTCTAGGGCATATTTCCTTCATTAGATTATTATCAGCGATCTCCAAACCTTCAACATACTTGCTTCGTGAACCATAATTACTCTTGGTCAATGAAGACTTTAACTTGGTGAAAAGAATTACTATTTGACACTCAGGCCGACACCTATCAGTCTAGAGAGTTAGCAACTCTCAAGAGTAATAGGCACAAGAACTCTCAACTTAGATATGTTGTGCTCAACTGCTATCTCAGTTTCGGCTCTTGATTTTTCTCTCAGTGAATTTTCAACTCAAATCTCTCAAAGAGGGGTGCTCGAACAATCTCTCAGAATCTCAAGTGGAGCAGCCAATGATCAACGTTGGAGCAGGGTGGCTATTTATAGCTACAATCTTCCCAGGAGGGAAATGACCATTTAGGACATGTGGACCATCCAATGGCCAACCAACATGTTTCCAATGGTCGGATTTTGAGCA
The DNA here is from genome assembly GCA_902687465.1 of Secale cereale. Lineage (NCBI taxonomy): Eukaryota > Viridiplantae > Streptophyta > Magnoliopsida > Poales > Poaceae > Secale > Secale cereale. The sequence continues at coordinate 801,482,404 of LR738710.1, read as the reverse complement.
CAGCACAACTTTACTTGAGGAACAAGTCAAGCTAACTCCTCGGTCCGAAGCATATTTCCCGCGGCCCAGAAGAACAATGTCTCTAGCTAGCAAGTAATGTTTCGGAACACAAAGATATTTTTTCTCAACTCTCATAGGTTTTGGTTAAGCATCACAACAAACATAAGTCTCAAAATACTTATTCCCCCTTGAATAGCATGGTGGTCCTATGACTCAAATAAGAGAAAGAAGAACAATGGAACAAATGCTATCTCTTTGCTTTGCCTTCAATCTTCCTGACTACAACCATTTCTTCTCTGACACACCAAAAACCAATTGCTTTACTTCAGCAATATTTTTGGGGGTCAACTCCGTTACGCAATCTTCTCGATGTAGTTTCTTCTCAAAATATATCTCTCTTCTCTACAACACAGATACTTCTTGATGAAGTTTACCACAAACTTCTCATCAGAAGTAGCATTCTTCTCGATACGTCGGGGACTATTTCCCTCTGTGTGCACTAGCAAACAAATCAGTCCCTTATTGTTTCCGATAACAATCTTTAAAACCCAAGGGGGCAAGACATTGCACCAACACTAAGTGCATGAGTGCCTTGGCCAACAAATGTCCAAGCACATTGTCACTAGGACTAACTCTTTGGGTGAGTTCCATACTCTCACAAATGAGCATAGGCACAAGCACACGACATGGAATCTCTCGGGTAACGCCAACCATCTAGGATTCCCCACAAATCCAAGAGTAGCCAGATTTACTAATGATCTCATGAGAAACCAATTAACTCTAGTTTTTCTTAGATGGAAACATACATCACGATTATATGGTTGAGAGTGAGATATAAAGATGTCTAGTGTTCAACAATGGTGGAGAGATTATGAGACGCCATGAAGAAGGGACCTTAAATAGGTCCCCCAAAATATATGCATGGCATGCTCTGTTTTTTATGGTTGAGATGATCGAGGGTGCGTTGGAGATTCTCGAGGTTCATAGGCTCCAGGTAGGGGTGGATTAACAAGCCGTTCGGCTCATTAAGACTCGTACTGTAAGCTCAGGTTCGCTAAGCTCGTTAAGTGTAAGGAGAAAAAAACTTTATTAACTCAGTTTGTTTACATATTGTTAAGCTCATGAGCACCTTGTGAGTGCTTGTTAATAGACATCACCACAAACATCAAGTAGGCATCCAAATTATTCAACACTTTTCTCACAAAAATAAATGGTACAATTTGGAAGTAACCATATTGTGGTCGATTGGATCGCATAGATGGGTTAGGTTGCCATAATATGTTGGAACTTAAGATAATAAATGTTGTATTCTGCATTAACGAGCTGCTTGTGAAACTCGCAAGCTCATTCATTAAGCCTGAACTCAAGTGATTGGCTTGGTTCATTAAGGAGTGAGCTATGACCTTAACAAATCGAACTATCAAGCGCTCATTAAGCTCGCAAGCTATAGGCTTTTTGTCCACCCCTGTTTGGCGTTCCTCTGAGCTTTTTTTTTAGAAAAGGAGGAGGACCCCCGGCCTCTACATCTGGGCGATGCATGCAGCCACTTTATTAATTATTCTCACAAGACCTTACAAAGTCATACAACAGTAAGACTGAAGCCGTCGTCTAAGCAACAAATGTCGCTACTCCTATCCAATTGATGAAGGGGCACTGATAGCCTGGGCCTAATACCAAAGAAACATCACAGCCAAACCTAAAACATCTAAGACCTGAGGTCCCAACCAGGACGCCTGTCGGGTATGAGGCCGCCGTAGCCACCTGCCACCAATCCATCTTCAGAGCTGAACTGTTGCATCTACTGTGCCAGATCTCTCTGCCATCGATGCCACCATGACGCCAGACAGCGACGTTGTCGGGGGAAACTGTCCTCCCACGAGCACCTATGGGACCGGAGCCCCTTCTACGTTGCGGTAAGGGAGCGGAGGGAGCACGAAGAGCAGATCGAGGAGAGCACGCGGGCAGTTTACCCAGGTTCGGGCCGCGCGGACGCGTAAAACCCTACTCCTGCTTTGGTTGTATTGAGCTCGGGAGCTTGGAGAGCTACAGTACTAGCTACACCGAGCGAGAGAGTTGCTTAGGATTCGAACCCTTTCTACGTTGTGCATGGGCCTCCTTTTATAGCCCAAGGGGTCACCGACAGGTGTCAACGTAGAGGAGGGCAAAAATGTAACTGTGGTGGTAGTTGTAACAGTGCGGGAACAGTGCGTGAACAGTGGATGAACAGTGGTCATCACCTAACTTTGACAGTGGGGGACAAGGGCATTAAATGCCCGTCACCGTCGACCCCAAAAGTGTCCGTCCATGCTTCTCCGTTCGACACGGCGGTAGCCTCGTCACCGTGGATTGCCACCGTGTGCCCCAGGCTGCACAGCCTTCCGCCACGCGTCCCTGGGGGGGCCCCAGGGTGACGCGTGGACAGATGAGCTAGAGCGCGGGCACACAGCATGAGTTTCCCCCGGCAAGCACCTTGCCGGGGCCGTGACCTTGCCGGGCCCGGAAGCTTGTCGCTTCCCGGGCCCTGCCGGGGCGCATGATGCGCCGAGGCGCTTCTTGAGGTGCGTATTCCTTGGTCTTCCTGGCAAGCTCCTCTTGCCAGGGCCTTGTGCTAAAGTGACAGTCTTGAGCCTGGTACGGCCTTCCCGGCAAGCTCCACTTGCCGGGGCCTTGATCTTCTGACTTGTATACTTTGTTCTTGAATGGCTTCATAGGGACCAGAAAGGTTTTCGGCAAGCACGTGGTAAACCCCGCCGCGGGAAGCTGCTACTGCCCGTGCACAAGTTGGGGTACTAAGGTACCCCTACCTTAGTACACCGATAGGAGCCCCCGGGCCTGGTCCACACACGGTGCCGAGCGTTGTTGGGCCAGGCCCAAAACAGTGCACGGGCACACGCGGCCCACGGCAAGCCGTAAATCCCCTTCCGCATCCGCCGCGCCCCTCCCTAATGGCACACGTCGATTGCGGCGTCGTGGGAGAGATCGTGGCCTGTTGTTTAATGGGAAATGCGGAGCGTCCCCCACTTCCCCCTTAAAAGCAGAGGAAGCAGGGGCAATTTCTTCCTTCGTCTTCATTGCGTCTTCAACCTCCAGAAATCCCCCGCTGCTCATTGCCCCCACCCCTCCTCCACCGTCTTCCGCATCCGCGGCGCCGTCGAGCTTCTCGCTTATCCCCTCGCCGCCTCCGCCATGGCCCCGAAGAGCGAGAAGGCGAAGGCGGACAAGGCCAAGAAGGAGAAATCCGAGCAGGCGGCGAAGCTTGCCGCCTTGCGGAAGAGGAACGTGGTCTTCGCGCCAAGGCTCAGCGCGAAGGAGCTGCGGAACAAGTACTACCTCTTCTGGTCCGGGGAGACCAAAGCTCATCCCCGCACCAGAGCCTTCCCCGCCGTCGCCAGAGATTTGTTTCCCGGCGGGTATTTCTTCTTTGTTGTTTTCTTTCACTGCGGATTGTGCCCTCCGTACTCGGAGTTTTTCTGTGACATTATGAACACGTACGGCCTCCACCTCCTAGACTTCACCCCCAACGCCATCCTTACGATGGCCGTTTTCGCACATCTGTGCGAAAACTATGTTGGGATCCATCCAAACGTAGCACTCTTTCTCCATTTCTTTATGCCTAGAGTAGAGGCTGGCGCTCCCCTCTCCGGCGGCATCTCCTGGATCTTTCGGTTGAATAAGAAGGACTCATACCTAAAGGGAGAACTCCGCGGCAAGTGGGAAGAATGGCGTGCAGATTGGTGTTGGGTGGTGGAGGACAAGCCGGAGCCTTTCACTGCGCCGCGCACAACAGCCATAGTGCGCGGCAGGAACTGGACGAATTGGCCCCAGAGGACAACAGGCTTACTATTGCCCTTGTCAGGATTATTCGTCTCCGGGTAGCTAATCTGACCATTGGAGAGGTTGGCGCAGATTTCCTCCGCCGCCGCATTGCCCCTTTACAAGAGAGGAAAAGGCCCGCCTGGGAATTTGGCAATGCGGCGGATATCATGAGGCTGCGATGTGGATTGAACTTCAATTTCACTGCCTTGGAGCTGAAGGGAATGGTCCGAGAGCTCTTCAAGCATGACCCGGCGCATCCAGAGTGGTTCAGACCCGCCAAGGGAGTAGTGTCGCTGTGCAACAGCACTGCCTGTGACTCCTTGCGCGCGATGATGCCGGAGTGCGACTCCCATGGCATCGTCCCCACCTGGATCGAGCCGCCGCCGGATACAGTGTTGAGTTTCTTCGACAATTTGGTTGAGGTGCCCAAGAACCCCGAGGAGAACAGGGGCCTTACCCGGGACACTACGGCTCGGGATATAGCTTATATTGCTTCCCGGATGGAAGAGGCCGCCGCAGCTGCAGCGGCGGGAGATTTCGGATTCACCGTCGACGAGGCGCAAGCCGCGGACGAGGCGTGCCAAGCAGAGGAGGCAGAGATCCGCAGACTGCTCAAGCTTCCGCCCGAGGAGTTTAGCGGGGTGCCTTCCCTGAGGCTTTCTGGAATACCCGGGGTTGCCGGGGTGAGCGAGGCCGCCGCAGGGAGCGGGGCCGCCGTAGGGAGCGGGGCCGCCGGAGGGAGCGGGCCCGCCGGGGGGAGCGAGGCTGCCGGGCATGGCGCTGGGCCCAGCAAGCCTGCCGGGGAGGAGGAGGAGGACGCCGGGGCCGATGAAGATACCGGTGGATCTCTGGGGCTTGACGACGACGCCTCCTCGTCCTCAGAGAACTCCCCGCCTCCGGCAAGTCCCACGCAAGCACCGAGGAAACGCCTCCGCAAGGCGGCTACAGTGACGAGGACGCAGGCGCCCCGACAACAGCCTGCTCGCCGGGCGACGCGAGCCACCAGGGCGAGCCAAGCCGCGACGGAGGCGCCCCGCGCACCAGCGCCAAGCGGAGGGGGATCCTCCCGGAGCGAAGCGGCCGCTCCGCCTGCTCCTCGGGCCTCGGTGTCAACGGAGGCTGGGTCTTCGCAGCCCCCAGCCCCGGAGACCGCCAAGCGCCCGAGGGAGCCTTCTCCTCCCGCTCCTCGCACGGGAGCACCTCAGGTGGAGTTTGACTTCTCCGCCCTTAGCTCCGACGACGAGGAAGAGGAGTAAGTACTCGCCATTTGTAACTTCTTCGATTTTGTCTTGATCTTTCTTGATGATTCTGATCTTGTTCTTGCTTTGCTTTCAGGACCCTGGCCCAGCGGACGGCGAAGAGGGCCAAGATCCCCGTGGTTGAGGTCGAAGACGACTCGCCCACCGCGGCGACCGGAGACGCGCCAGCGGCAAACTTGCCGGATCAACCCGCTGCTCCGAGGAGCAGCCCCCAGCACAGCCCCCAGCGTAAGTCTGGCAGTCATTCTTTTCCGTTGGTCGGGCGCGCTCGAGGTTATTATTTGTACTGATGTTTTGTTGTCTTGTTTGTCTTGTGCAGAAGTGGAGCCGCAGCCGCAGGAGCGCCCGGAGACGGCCCCCGACGAGCCGCTTGCTCCACCCTCCCCGCCAAGGGCGAACTCCCCGGTGAGGGAGAATGCTCCGACAAGGACGGGCACCCCGCCAAGGGCGGGCACCCCGCCAAGGGCGAGCAGCCCGACAAGGGTGGCCACCCCGCCAAGGGAGGGCACGGGCGGCCCTCCGCCAGCAGGGGCCGCTGCTCCACCGCCAAGGGAGGACTCCCCGGCGAGGGAGCCTATCGTCGACGAAGTTCGCGAAGGTGAGTCTTGTAGCTTTATCTTCTTGAACTTGTCTTTTTGGATATTTGCTTGATCTTTTCTTTTTCTTTTTCTTCTTCTAGATCCTCCTGCGCCGGATCGGATGGAGACTGAGGCCACCGGCGAGGAGGGCGCGCAAGGCGACGGCGGCAACGCCACTGCCGCGGAGGGCATGGCAGGAGCCGACGAGCCCGCCGCTGAGGAGACCGCCCCGACCGCAGACGCCGCGGCCGGGGAGGGGGGCGGCGACCACACTGCTGGCCCGGAGGAAGCAGGAGCGTCAAGCGCTGCACCGGCCGCCGACCCCTCCGCCGCCACGGAGCAGCCGGGCATTTATCTTGAGGCCCCCAACGGAGTCTTTATACAAGTCCCGTGGGGGTCCTCGTCGCGAGCCCCCGTGGAGGGAGAGACCTACGATGGAGAGGTCCTCGCCTCCGCGGGGTTGAAGGTTGTTGAAGCGCCTGGCAGGAGCGACGAGCCCGAAGAGGAGAAGCTACTTCGCCGGCTCCTGGCCCTTTACCGGGCCAGGCAGGCGAAATTGGACTCCCGGGAAGCTCTTGCCGCCAAGGCTGGAGTGGACTTGGAGAAGCGGGCCGCGGAGCTCCGCGCCGCCAACCAGGCCGCCCTCCGCAACTTGGCGGAGGAGCGAGAAGAACTCGCCGGGGAGCAGCAAGCCTTCCTCCTGGAGAAGGCGGAGGCGGAAGAGCGGCAACGGCTGGCCGCCGAGGAACTGTCTCGGCGGAAGGGGACGCTCAACTAGCGGAAGGTTGAGCTCGACGCCCATGACGACGAGCTCACCGCCCGGGAGCAGGCCATGAAGGAAGCAAAGGAAGCCGCAGCCGCCGCGGAAACCGCCAAGAGGGACCTGGAGCTCAAAGTTAATCAGTTGGAGCGGTACCTGAAGGCAAGTGAGGACAGGGTCACCGCACTCAATGTGGAGCGGGAGAAGGACGCCCACACCAACTCCGTCTTGCATGTACGACTCTCCAAGAAGGGCGACGAGCTCACTGCCGCTAAAGATTCAATCGCTGACATGGAGTTGAAGGTCTCCACTTTAACTGATTCGCTCGACGCCGCCCGGGATCGCGAGACGAAGCTGAAGGACGAGCTCCGCAAGGAACGAGGCCTAGTGGAGAGCGCCGCCACTTCAGCGAACAACTTCAGCCGAGCGGTGGAGCAATGGACTGACGAGCTGGTCGCTTCTGCTGCCAATATCGACAAGGAGCTGATGGCGCTGAGGGTGGATCACCTTGTGTACTCTCCGGATGAGAATCTCCCTCACAGCGCCAAGTTAAGTCTCTTCTTCAGGGGAATCGCGCCGGCGATTGCACGGCTGCAGGAGAAGCTCCCCGCGCAGCTGGCCGAGGAGTCGCGTCAGCTCTGCGCGGGCACCTTGGAGCGCGTCTTGACGAAGATTGTCTACCGCAACCCTGGCATCAATCTCGTCAACGTCCTCTGCAGCTTGTCGGACGACGCAGATCTGGAGGCGTTGAAGGCGCAGGTCGCCCACATTGTCGCCAAGGTGAACAAGATCTCCAGGCGTGAAGGCGACCGCGTAGATTAGGCCTCTTTCTTTCTGTTTCCTTTGCCGCTGCAAAGTGTGCCATGAACATGGATCTATTAGTCATTGCGACAAGTTATCTCTGTAATATACTATCTTATTTTCGAGCAATCAATGCTGTGATATCTCCCTTGCTTTTGGTCCTTCACTTTGTATGCTTTCTACCCTACGCTTTTATAGGGGACTTGCCGGCAAGGGGCCCTCGCCGCGAGCGCTGAGTGCTAGACTCTTAGCAGCCTGCTGGCAAAGGACCTTATCGGCAAGTAACCTTGCCGCAGCTAGTCGCAGCGCACTTAGCTTGCTGAGCGAACTCGAAAACAAAATAAGGGTGCGACACTTGTCGCAGCTCACTTAAGTCATTGAGCGTGCTCGGAAACAAGGTAAGGGTGCGGCTAGCCACGGGTAGGTTCCTCCGCGCACAGGTTTTCCATACAAAGTGTGGTTGTTCAAGGAAGATAACTAAAATTTAAAAATTTGAACTGCTCAAATTCTGGTAACTTAGCTTTCATATATCGCTTGTTCCCCGACAAGGCTCCTCTTTCTTGAACAGCACTTGGTTCATCCTCTATCTCAGCACTTGGTTCATCCTCTATCTCCTTCCCCCCCCCCCCCGGCAAACTTGTGCGCAAGGAAGTCTCCTTCTGCTTAAGAGGGAAAGAAAAAGAGGAGAAAAAACAAGCATAGGGCCTTACGGCCTGCTAGCGCTTACCGGGGAAGTGCTTTGCACAAGGTGCCAAATAATGCATGCAAATAACCAAAGAAAAGCATGGAAATGGCAAATAGTACGAAGCACAAAAAACTTTACTGATGCACGGGATATGCGCCCGGCTTTGTACAAAGGTTTATATGCAACAGCGGCAAGACTCGTACAAAAGGTGGTTGCCGGAGCGGATCACGGCAACCGCGCCTTATGGGTGAAACTTGCGAAGATGCTCTATGTTCCAGGAGTTGCTCACCGGTAAGCCTTCTTCGGTCTCAAGGCGGACAGCACCGGGCCTTGTGACTTGTCTCACCCGATAAGGGCCTTCCCACTTTGGCGTCAACTTGTTGGAATTCTTGGCGGACTGAACACGCCGAAGAACAAGGTCGCCTTCCTCGAGACTCCTGGCCTTGACCTTGCGGCTATGATAGCGACGCAAGGCTTGCTGGTATCGAGCAGCTCGTACAGCAGCCTGGAGACGTTCCTCCTCAAGGAGCAATGCATCATCTTGACGTAGTTGCTCTTGCTCGAGCTCATCATAAGCGAGCACTCGAGGAGATCCGTATACGAGTTCCGTGGGGAGAACTGCCTCTGCTCCATAGACAAGAGCAAAGGGTGTCTGCCCGGTGGCTCGACTTGGTGTCGTCCTGATTGACCAAAGAGCCGCCGGTAGCTCCTCTATCCTGTTTCTTCCGCACTTGCACAGCCTGTCGAAGGTTCTTGTCTTGAGTCCGCGCAGCACTTCAGCATTGGCCCTCTCCGCTTGACCATTGCTCCTCGGGTGAGCAACAGAAGCGAAGCAGATCTTGGCGCCAAGGTCTTGGACGTATTGCATGAAGGTGCGACTTGTGAATTGCGTGCCGTTGTCGGTGATGATCCTGTTAGGGATCCCGAAACGGCAAACAATCGACCTGAAGAACCTGACTGCTGACTGTGCTGTCACCTTTCTCACCGGTTCCACTTCTGGCCACTTTGTGAACTTGTCGATCGCAACGTACAAGTACTCAAAGCCCCCGACTGCGCGGGGAAAGGGGCCGAGGATATCGAGCCCCCAGACCGAGAAGGGCCAGGACAAAGGGATCGTCTGGAGAGCTTGAGCTGGCTGGTGAATTTGTTTGGCATGGAACTGGCATGCTTCACACTTGGTCACTTGTGCAGTTGCATCTTGGAGGGCTTCTGGCCAGAAGAACCCTTGCCGGAACGCCTTCCCGGCAAGTGCCCTTGCGCCAATGTGGTGGCCACATATGCCTCCGTGTATCTCTGCCAACAGCTTCTGTCCATCTTCTCTGGAAATGCACTTCAACCTGACACCATTGAGTCTTCTTCTGTACAGCTCATTGTCAACGAACTGGTACATACTTGACTGCCTGGTTATTTTCTCTATCTCTTCTGGGTCGTCGGGAAGTTCTCCAGTTTGTAGAAAACGGACGATTTGCTGTGCCCATGCCGGAGCCCGAGGCTCAATGGCAAGGACTAAAGGCATCAGGGCTGTTGCGGGAACCTCAGCTTCTACGGCAAGAACCTGCGGTTCCGCCGGAGCTGATGGCCCCCCGGCAAGCCTGCCGGGGCAAGGCTTGTCGGGAATGCTTGCTTCAACTGTACAGACCCTAGGACCTGTAGGAGCAAACTGTTCCTCAGCATCTTGGCTGTTGGTCCTGGGGACCTTGGCGGCGGCTTCTGGACGATCCGCCGGCAAGTAGTCGCCGGAGACCAACTTTCTTTTCTTACTTTGCCCAACTGATGGTGTAACGGATGGTTGAGTTAGCTTGAGCAGGAAGGTCCCTGGTTCCACAGGTAACTTCATCGCAGCACACTTTGAAAGGCCATCTGCAATATCATTCTGAGCTCTTGGAACGTGCTCCATTTGCAGACCTTCAAAGTGTTCTTCAAGCTTCCTCACTTCATCAACATAAGCTTCCATCAAAGGGCTCTGGTAACTCTTGTTTACTTGTCGGACCACCAGCTGAGAATCTCCCTGCACAATCAACTTCCTGATCCCAAGTTCGGCCGCAATCCTTAGGCCGGCAAGCAAACCTTCATACTCAGCAGTATTATTTGTCGCTTGCTCCCTGGGAAAGTGCATTTGGATAACATACTTGAGGTGCTCCCCGGTGGGTGCTATGAGTACCACGCCGGCCCCGGCGCCTTGCAGCGAGAAGGCACCATCAAAGTACATTACCCATTCACTGCTTGTTTCTTGTACGGGGACGCTTATCTCTGGAACTTCTTCATCGGGCGTTGGGGTCCATTCAGCTATGAATTCTGCCAAAGCTCTGCTCTGTATGGTTGAAGTACTTTCAAACTTGAGACCAAAGCTTGAAAAGCGAGTGACCACTGTTATCTCATGTGCTTGGAAGTAATGGCGCAGCTTTCTCGAGGCCATGAGGAGGCCGAAAAGCAACTTCTGCACCCCAGAGTATCTTGACCTAGCCCCCTGCAAGAGGGAACTTACAAAATACACTGGGCGCTGCACCATCTTCTTTCGCACTTCTCCTTGTTCCTGCGCAGACTTGTCCTTGTCGGGGCCAGAGCTTGTCGGGGAAGCCCCCTGCTTGTCGCTGGGTTCACTTGCCGGTGGTGTAGACTCCTCCTCCGCCTCCCTCTCTGCTACTAACGCAGCACTAACCACTTGATTGGTTGCTGCTAGGTACAGCAGCAACTTCTCTTGTGGCCTAGGTGCGACAAGTATTGGAGTGGAGGATAGGTATCCTTTCAAGTCTTGCAGCGCTGCCTCCGCTTCCGGAGTCCATTTCATAGGACCTGCCTTCTTCAAGATTTTGAAGAAAGGTAGGGCGCGTTCTGCAGACTTTGAAATGAACCTACTGAGGGCAGCTACACAACCTGCAAGTCTCCTTATGTCTTTGACGCGCTTCGGGGCTTCGATCTGCTCGATGGCTTTTATCTTGTCGGGATTGGCTTCAATCCCCCTCTGGGACACAAAGAACCCGAGAAGCTTACCGGAGGGGACTCCAAAGACGCACTTCTCGGGGATCAACTTAAGCTGGATCTTGCGCAGATTCTCAAACGTCTCTTCCAGATCTTGTATCAGGGTATCTTTGCTCTTGCTCTTGACCACTATGTCATCCATGTAGGCTTCCACGTTTCTGTGAATCTGTGGCTCAAAAGCAGTGTGCACCACCCTTGCAAATGTGGAGCCTACATTCTTCAATCCAAAGGGCATGCGTATGAAGCAATATGTGCCGCATGGAGTAATGAATGCAGTCTTCTCTTCATCTTCCTTGGCCATAAAAATCAGGTGGTATCCTGAGTATGCATCAAGGAAGGAAAGCAGCTCACATCCGGCGGTGGAGTCAACAATCTGGTCAATACGCGGCAAGGGAAATGGATCCTTGGGACATGCTTTATTCACATCGGTGAAGTCTATACAAAGTCTCCACTTCCCATTAGCCTTGCGTACGACAACTGGATTGGCTAACCACGTTGGATGGATGACGCCTCTAACCAGGCCTGCTGCTTCTAGCTTCTTTATCTCTTCGTCGATGAATTCTTGGCGCTCCACGGCTTGCTTCCTGACCTTCTGCTTGACGGGCCGCGCATGAGGACAAACAGCAAGCTTGTGCTCAATTACCTTCCTGGGAACGCCGGGGATGTCAGATGGTTGCCACGCAAACACATCGACATTCGCCCGCAGGAAGGCAACGAGCGCGCTTTCCTATTTGTTGTCGAGCGTAGCACTGATGGTGAAAGTACCACCAGTGCCGTCTTCCTTGGCGGACACCTTCTTGGTTGCCGGTGGAGCGGCCATCCCCTTCTTGCACTTGCCGGTGGAGCTCGATGGTGCGTCCTCGATGGCAGCGCAGCACTCCGAGGAGGTGCGTTTGCCGGAGTGGGCCCCAGAGCACTTGCCGGACTTGGTCTTGGTCTTCTTCCCCCCGGGAGCTTCAGCGGCAAGTGTGTCGCTCTCCGTTGCGGCTGCTGCATCCCGGTATATCTTGTCGGCGCAGATAAGCGCGTCCTTCTTGTCGCAAGGGACAGAGATGACGCTTATCGGCCCCGGCATCTTGAGTACGTTGTAGGCAAAGTGGGAAGCTGCCATGAACTTGGCGAGGGCAGGACGTCCAAGTATCCCATTGTATGGCAATGGGATATCGGCAACATCGAAGGTTATCCTCTCCGTCCTGAAGTTGAGCTCCCCGCCAAAGGTCACTGGTAGAGTGATCTTCCCCTTGGGCTTGCTCCTTCTCGGGTTTATTCCTTGGAACGAACCGGTCTCTTTGAGCTCGCCGTCTGGGATCTGGAGTTTCTTGATCACAGCTAAGGAGATCAAGTTCAGGCCGGCCCCGCCGTCAACCAACATTTTGGTGACCTTGAGGTTGCGGATAGTTGGTGAGACCAACATCGGCAAGCACCCGACCGCAGTGGTGCGGTCAGGGTGATCCTCAAGATCAAAAATGATGGGCGTGCTGGACCACTTCAGGAGCCTGCGTGACTCGACGGGCGGCTCAGCCGCGTTTACTTCCCGCACCCACTGCTTGAGTTGGCGGTGGGAAGTATGCAGAGAGGCGCCTCCGTCGACACACAGGACTTCCGTGGCCTTCTGGAACTCCTGCTCACTGTTATCACCTTCCTCCATATCGTCATCGTCGTCTTCTTCCTCATCCTTGTCGCGGCCCCGGGGAGGTCGATCTCCTTGCCGCTGCTTGGCCTTGCCGCGGCGCCCTCCCCGGCCATTGAACGGCCGCTTCTTGCTTGGATCTCCTCCGCCACCTTGGGCCTTCTCCTTGTCGCGACGCTCGTACTCAGCCTTCTGCTGTTCTACGAGGTACTCGACTCGTTTGCAGTTTGAAAGGTCGTGGCCCTTGGTGCGATGGATCTTGCAATATTGCTTGTCGGAGCCGTCCTGCTTGTCGGCTGCCGCTACAGGGGCAGGCTCCTTGCCGGAGCCGCCAGCCTGTGCCTTCTTGGCGGGAGCCTCCTTGCCGGAATGCTCGACGACCAGCACTTCCTTGCTCTTCTTTCTTCTGTTGTTCCGCCGCCGGCTCTTCTTTGCCGGGGCGGCGTCCTCACTGTCGCTTCCTCCTGCGCCGTTATCCTCTCCGGGGAGTCTCCTCCCCTCTTCGGCGCGCGCGCACTTGTCAGCCAGAGCGTATAGCTCGCTGACATCTCGAATCTTGGTCATGGCCATCTCTTCCCTCATGCGGCGGTTACGCACGTTCTGGTGGAACGCGCTGATAACCGCGGCGGGGTGGACGTCGGGAATGTTGTGTTGCACGCGGCTGAATCGTTGAATGTACTTGCGCAGGGATTCTCCTTCCTTCTGGGCCAAGATGTGGAGATCACTCTCCTGGCCGTGGGGTTTGTGGCCGCCCGTGAAGGCGCCAACAAATTGGTGGCACAGATCCGCAAATGAAGAAATGGAGCCTTCCGGCAAGTGCATAAGCCAAGAACGGACATTCGGCTTAAGCACTAGCGGGAAGTAGTTGGCGAGTATCTTCTCGTCGCGTCCCCCGGCAGCCTGCACCGCGATGGTGTAGATGCTGAGGAACTCCGAGGGGTGCGTCTTGCCGTCGTACTTCTCGGGTACGTCGGGCTTGAAGTTTTTCATGCTGGGCCACTGGACACGCCGCAGCTCACGGGTGAACGCAGGGCAACCTGCCGCGTACGGCAAGTCGCCTGGCTCACCGGGCGCGTACGCGTCGACAGCGGTCCCAGCGCGCTGGTCCGATTGTCGCCTGGTTTCTCGTCGGTGCTCGATGCGCGTCCGAGCATCTTCTTGCCGCCGATCGTCGAGGACTTGGCGCTGGTCCCGACGAGCCCGCGGATCCGACGACACCGTGGAGTCGTCGTCGACGTTAATCCGGCGGGGTGGCGTCTTCTGCTTCCGCGGCGGGGAGTGCACGGTGGTTGCACCCCCGGCGGTCTTGTCGCCGTCGGCCTTCTTCTGCTCGACTTGCCGTGGTCGTGATGTCGCCGGCTGCTGCGGCGTGTCGTTGTTGGCGAAGGCGATGAGGCTTTGAATCGTCGCCCTCCAGTCTTCGGCTTTGTCCGCCGCTGGAGGGAAATCGAGGAGCAGTTGCGCTCTTGCTAGCGCTTCTGCTGGAGAGGAGGGGAGCGGCGGCGAGCGGTGCGAGGAGCGAGATATGCTCGGACTTCTAACAGGGTTAGAAGGAGCAGTCTCTCGCCCCGGCGACCGCGCCTTGCTCGTGCCAGGGCGATGGCCTTGAGCGTCCCGCGATCCTCCGGTTTGTCCTTGGCCCAGCAAGCGTATGGTACCTCCTGTACCACGGCGCTGCTGGCCTGTCGTCTGCTGAGAGGGACGTGGTGCATCTACGGACACCGAGGCCTTGGAATTTGTCCGGTCGTCCGTCTTGTCCTTGGATTTGGTGGCGCCGTGAGTTTCCTCGCCGGCAACCACCCTTTCGCCGGCGTCTCCTCCACCCACCGTTGGTTCTGGTGGCGGTGGAACAGACGCAGACGGGCCTCCGACCTCCGAAGCCTTCTTCTTCGGGGCCATGCTGTTGCTGGTGAAGTTGATGAAGCTGGAGAGGTTGATGAAGAATGCGCCCGCGTGAGCGCCGGATCAGGTTCGCACAACCTCAACGCCCCCTACCTGGCGCGCCAAAGATGTCGGGGGAAACTGTCCTCCCACGAGCACCTATGGGACCGGAGCCCCTTCTACGTTGCGGTAAGGGAGCGGAGGGAGCACGAAGAGCAGATCGAGGAGAGCATGCGGGCAGTTTACCCAGGTTCGGGCCACGCGGACGCGTAAAACCCTACTCCTGCTTTGGTTGTATTGAGCTCGGGAGCTTGGAGAGCTACAGTACTAGCTACACCGAGCGAGAGAGTTGCTTAGGATTCGAACCCTTTCTACGTTGTGCATGGGCCTCCTTTTATAGCCCAAGGGGTCACCGACAGGTGTCAACGTAGAGGAGGGCAAAAATGTAACTGTGGTGGTAGTTGTAACAGTGCGGGAACAGTGCGTGAACAGTGGATGAACAGTGGTCATCACCTAACTTTGACAGTGGGGGACAAGGGCATTAAATGCCCGTCACCGTCGACCCCAAAAGTGTCCGTCCATGCTTCTCCGTTCGACACGGCGGTAGCCTCGTCACCGTGGATTGCCACCGTGTGCCCCAGGCTGCACAGCCTTCCGCCACGCGTCCCTGGGGGGGCCCCAGGGCGACGCGTGGACAGATGAGCTGGAGCGCGGGCACACAGCATGAGTTTCCCCCGGCAAGCACCTTGCCGGGGCCGTGACCTTGCCGGGCCCGGAAGCTTGTCGCTTCCCGGGCCCTGCCGGGGCGCATGATGCGCCGAGGCGCTTCTTGAGGTGCGTATTCCTTGGTCTTCCTGGCAAGCTCCTCTTGCCAGGGCCTTGTGCTAAAGTGACAGTCTTGAGCCTGGTACGGCCTTCCCGGCAAGCTCCACTTGCCGGGGCCTTGATCTTCTGACTTGTATACTTTGTTCTTGAATGGCTTCATAGGGACCAGAAAGGTTTTCGGCAAGCACGTGGTAAACCCCGCCGCGGGAAGCTGCTACTGCCCGTGCACAAGTTGGGGTACTAAGGTACCCCTACCTTAGTACACCGACAGACGTCCTCCTACGCGAGTCCATCCTCGCACATTGAACTCTGAATCTGCATTGCACCACGCTGTCGAGATGCATCATCATCAATGTGTAGGATGAAGCCCTGCTCCACCAAAGATGCCATCCGCTGGTCCCGCGAAGCCGAGTGCACCTCCGAGAATGCCGCCCCCAAGGGTGTAACGACACATACTTGCCGCCAAAATCCGATCAGCTGATCTAGGGTTTCCCCCGAAGGTGTTGAGTGGAATTGGGAGTTTCACCTCGATGATGCCTTCATGATGGAAACAATGATAGGTGCATCGTTATCAACCGCTCCGGCCATTGACTGAAAACCAGGTTTTCACCTGGATCCATCCCAAGAAATCCACCCGACAACGTGTGCACCATCTCGGCCACCTTCAAATCCCTATATCTAGCCGCCTAGATCCGACGACCAACCGCAACAACAATGCCACCGCGTAGGAGCCCTGGCGCACCGGCCATTGCCTGAGCGTGCCACCACGGGAGCCTAGGAGGGAGGGCTCCCACTGTTGGAAATATGCCCTAGAGGCAATAATAATATGGTTATTATTATATTTCCTTGTTCATGATAATTATCTATTATTCATGCTATAATTGTATTAACCGGAAACTGTAATACATGCGTGAATACATAGACCGCAACATGTCCCTAGTGAGCCTCTAGGTGACTAGCTCGTTGATCAATAGATGGTTACGGTTTCCTGACCATGGACATTGGATGTCGTTGATAACGGGATCACATCATTGGGAGAATGATGTGATGGACAAGACCCAATCCTAAGCATAGCACAAGATCGTGTAGTTTGTTTGCTAAGAGCTTTTCTAATGTCAAGTATCATTTCCTTAGACCATTAGATTGTGCAACTCCCGGATACCGTAGGAATGCTTTGGGTGTGTCAAATGTCACAACATAACTGGGTGGCTATAAAGGTGCACTACAGGTATCTTTGAAAGTGTCTGTTGGGTTGGCACGAATCGAGATTGGGATTTGTCACTTTGTATGACGGAGAGGTATCTCTGGGCCCACTCGGTAATGCATCATCATAGTGGACTCAATGTCACTAAGTAGTTAGCCACAGGATCATGCGTTACGGAATGAGTAAAGAGACTTGCCGGTAACGAGATTGAACGAGGTATGGGGATACCGACGATCAAATCTCAAGCAAGTAACATACCGATGGACAAAGGGAATTGTATACGGGATTGATTGAATCCCCGACGTCGTGGTTCATCCGATGAGATCATCGTGGAACATGTGGGAACCAATATGGGTATCCAGATCCCGCTAATGTTTATTGGCTGGAGAGGTATATCGGTCATGTCTGCATGGTTCCCGAACCCGTAGGGTCTACACACTTAGGTTCGGTGACTCTAGAGTTGTTATGGGAATAGTATGTGGTTACCGAAGGTTGTTCGGAGTCCCGGATGAGATCCCGGATGTGACGAGGAACTCCAGAATGGTCCGGAGGCGAAGATCGATATATTGGACGAAGCGTATTGGAGTCCGGAATTGTTCTGGGCGTACCGGGTGACGACCAGCATGTCCGAAAGAGGTTTCGGAGGCCCCGGCAAGCGTTGGGGGGCCTTATGGGCCAAGGGGAGGGGGCACACCAGCCCACTAAGGGGTTGTGCGCCCCTCCCACCCCATCTCACGTAACATGGAGAGGTGGGGGCGCCTCCCCTAGGGCAGCCGCCCCTCCCGGCTTGGGGGGCAAGTTTCCTAGGGGTGGGGGCGCCCAAACCCATCTAGGGTTTCCCCTGTGGCCGCCGCCCCTCCCCTAGGGAAACCCTAGGGAGCCACCTCCTCCCCCTTCCCCTATATATAGTGAGGATGAGAGAGGGCAGCCGCACCCCTTCCCTGGCGCAGCTCTCCCCCCTCCCAACACCTCCTCTTCCTCCGTAGAGCTTGGCGAAGCCATGCCGGAGAACTGCAAGCTCCACCACCACGCCGTCGTGCTACCGGAGCTCTTCCCAAACTTCTCCTCCCCCTTGCTGGATCAAGAAGGAGGATATGTCCCCGGGTTGTACGTGTGTTGAACGCGGAGGCGCCATTGTTCGGCGCTTGGATCGGAATCAACCGCGATCTGAATCGCTGCGTGTACGACAACACCAACCGTGTTCTAGTAACGCTTCCGCTTTGCGATCTTCAAGGGTATGAAGATGCACTCCCCTTCTTATTGCTGGTCTCTCCATAGATTTATCTTGGTGATGCCTAGAATTTTTTTGATTTCTGCAACGATACCCAACAGTGGCATCATGAGCTAGGTCTATGCATAGTTTCCACGCACGAGTAGAACACAAGTTGTTGTGGGCGTTGATTTTTTCAATTTGCTTGTCGTTACTAGTCTTATCTTGATTCGGCGGCATCGTGGGATGAAGCACCTCGGACCAACCTTACGCGTACGCTAACGTGAGACCGGTTCCAACAAAGATGCACTAGTTGCATAAGGTCGCTGGCGGGTGTCTGTCTCTCCCACTTTAGTCGGATCGGATTCGATGAAAAGGGCCCTTATGAAGGGTAAATAGAAATTGGCATATCGCGTTGTGGTTTTGGCATAGGTAAGAAACGTTCTTGCTAGAAACCTATAGCAGCCACGTAAAAACTTGCAACAACAATTAGAGGAAGTCTAACTTGTTCTTGCAGCATATGCCATGTGATGTGATATGGCCAAAAAAGGATGTGATGAATGATATATGTGATGTATGAGATTGATCATGTTCCTATAATAGGAATCACGACTTGCATGTCGATGAGTATGACAACCGGCAGGAGCCATAGGAGTTATCTTAATTTATTGTATGACATGCGTGTCAATGAAAACGCCATGTAATTACTTTACTTCATTGCTAACCGTTAGCCATAGTAGTAGAAGTAACAGTTAGCGAGACAACTTCATGGAGACACGATGATGGAGATCATGGTGTCATGTCGGTGATGATCATGATCATAGTGCCCCGAAGATGGAGATCAAAGGAGATAAATGATATTGGCCATATCATGTCACTATTTGATTGCATGTGATGTTTATCATGTTTTACATCTTATTTGATTAGAATGACGATAGCTTAAATAAGATGATCTCTCACTACAATTTCCAGAATTGTGTTCCCCCTAACTGTTGATACGTCCAAAACGTATCTATAATTTCTGCTTGCTCCATGCCTCTTTTGTGTGATATTGCTATGTTATTTATACACTTCCATACACTTTTGATCATATTTGGACTAACCTATTAACTCAGTGCACCCCAGTGCCAGTTTCTGTTTTCTGCTGTTTTTGTATTTCAGGTTTTCCCATCACGTAAACTGCCAAAAAAATTCCAGAAAAATTATATAAAAAATCAGCGTTCCGGAAGCTTCCACACGGCCGAAGTAGGGCCGGAGGGGGGCCACCAGGGCTCCAGGCGCCCTGGTGGCGCGGCCCCCCTCCTGGCCGCGCTGGGGGGGCGCCTGGGCCCCCCAGGCCTCCGTTGATGCCCCCCTTTGGCATATATTTAACACGCATCCCGAAACCCTCGAGGACGGAACCCTTTTTCGCGATCTCATCTCTGTTCCGCCGCCGCCGCGCTTCCAAGATCGGGAGCACCAGGAGAACTCTTCCCGGCACCCTGCCGGAGGAGAGGATCACCACCGGGAGCCTCTCCACCACCATGGACGCCTCCCGGATGAGTTGTGAGTAGTCTCCCTTGGACCATGGGTCCATGACCAGTAGCTATGTGATGTTCTCCTCCCCTTCTTGTGCTTCACTAATTAGACCTCGTGAGCTGCCCTACATGATCGAGGCACATATGTAATCCTTATGCTGTTGCTATGTTGAGTTTGCTGGGATCCGATGGATTGTGAGATTATGTTCAGATTGTGTTTGAGTAATATATTTGATTCACCTCTTTTATATTTATGTCCGTAAGTAATTCTTGCATGTTCTCCGTTGTTATTTATTGCTTTGGCCAAATAGTAGGTAGTGACTCCAAGAGGGAACGTTATGCTTGATTGTGGGTTCATGCCCCTCGATGACTAGCTTGAGTGACAGAAACATGAGTCTAGGGGATGTGTTGTTGCCATAAGGGGGAAAACAACGGTGCTTGTGCCCGCGGGTGCAAGGATTGTTTACTTTACGCAAAGTTCTTTTAATGCAGTTGTTTGTTGCTTTGAGTTTACACTATGGGTGGGACTCGCAACTTAATACCAGCGAGATGTTCTGGATAGATATCTCAAGGTGGATGATTAGTAGTAGATGCAGATGGATTTCGATCTACTTGCCTTGGCGTACCGCCCATGCTTTGAACCTCTACCTTTCTTGCAACATAGTTAGCATTGGTTTGCGCACATAATTCTATCAATTGCCCAGCTGTAATTCGTTTACCTCACATAGCTGTTTTATCGTCTTTTGGGAGAGAGACATCACTAGTGAACATCATGGGACCCCGGTCCATATTACCATCACTGATCACATTCGCTATTTACTTTCTGCTTTCACATACCAGTTACAGTTTTACCTATCACTATTATCTCTTGCGTTTGACCCTTTGTAAACGACAAGGCCGGAGGGATTGACAACATCTCTGTACTCGTTGGGAGCAAAGTTATTTGTATCTGTGTGCAGGTCCAAGTTGATTGCTAATATCTGGCGCCGTTAGCAGTTGACACCTTCTTGTTGAAACTAGGAGTCTCAGGGGAAATCGATCCTTGGTATCTTTGCCAAGGGAAAACTACCACTACACTGCATCTCAAACCTTCCACTTGGGGTAACCAACGAGGGGCGAGAAGCCATCAAGCAAAGTTTTCTGGCGCCGTTGCCGGGGACTCCACTCTTCAAGATAGGGGAGTTGCACGCTATCTTTTACCTTTGCTTTTAGTGTTGTTAGTTTACCTTTTAGTTTTTGCTTTAGTATCTTTTATCGAAAATCACAAAAATAGTTATCTTGCTTGCTTGTTGCTATGGGTTCCACCGAGAACACCAAGTTGTGTGACTTCACTAGTCACAACAACGATGACTTTATCTGCACGCCTATCACTACACCTGCCACTTCAGCACCTTCGTATGAAATTAAACCTGCTTTACTGAACCTAGTTATGAAAGATCAATTCTCCGGTGCTGGAGATGATGCTGCTTTACACTTAAACAATTTTGTTGAACTCTGTGATATGCAAAAGTACACTGAAATAGATGGTGATATTGTTAAGCTTAAGCTTTTTCCTTTCTCCTTTAAACAATTGGATAATGAACACGTTGCCCAAGCTTGGGAACGTATGAAATCTCTTGTCAAGAACTGCCCTACTCATGGTTTGACTACTTGGATGGTTATCCAAACTTTTTATGCATGCTTGAACTTTACCTCGCGGAACTTGCTAGATTCGGCCGCGGGAGGAACCTTTATGTCAACTACACTTGGTGCTGCCACGAAGCTTCTCGATGAGATGATGACCAACTATTCCCAATGGCACACCGAACGCGCTCCAACAGGTAGGAAGGTAAACTCTGTCGAGGAGATTTCCTCCCTAAATGAAAAAGTTGACTTGATCATGTCTCTACTTTCGAAGCAATCTTCTATTGATCCTCGTGATGTTCCTTTAAATTCTTTGATTGCTCAAGAACAAGTAGATGTGAACTTTATCTCTAGAAACAATTTTAATAACAATGCTTATAGGAGTAATTTTGGTATCAATCCTAGACTGTTCCCCTCTAATTCTTATGGGAACAACAATGCTTATCCTAGCACCAAGAACTCCACTACTGAACTAGAGATTATGCTTAAAGATTTCACCACTACCCAAAAAGCCTTTAATAAGAGTGTAGAAGAAAAACTAAACAAACTGGATGATCTCTCTTCGAAGGTAGACAATTTAGCCCATGAGGTAGAATTGCTTAAAATTAGAACTTATCCTCTTGAGGAGAGGAAGGTCACTCCTATGAATGCTATTCAAGTGCAAATTAATGAAAACATTAGGATGTTGGCTAAACTTAAAGAGAGATGGGCTAGAGAAAGGGAGGAAGAAGATAGAATTAAAAACCTTCCTACCCACCACACTGTTGCTACTATCCAAGTTGTTGAGGATATCCAAACTCTTAGCACCCAATGCACTCCTGGTCCCGTTGGACCTATTAATGGTGATGCTATGACTATAGAAACTACCAAACAAGTGAACCTAAAGTACACCACTACCACTTTACTTGATAGTAGTGACCTTGATTTTGATAATTGCACTCTCACCAAAGTTATTGATTTCCTTCACAAGATGTCTAGAGATCCCCGCACTAGCACGCTTAACCTTGCCTTCACAGAGCATATCACTAATGCTCTCATCAAAGCTAGGGACGAGAAACTTAGAGTAGAAGCCTCCATACCTAGAAAGCTAGAAGATGGTTGGGATCCTATGATTAAAATTAAGTTGAATAACTTCTCTTGCTATGCTTTATGTGATGTTGGTGTAGTACCTCTGTTATGCCCAAAAGAATATATGATATGCTTAAATTGAAACCTTTTGATTCTTGTTCTTTTGGTGTTCGTCTTGTTGATTCTTCCATAAAGAAACCTTTGGGGAGGATCGACGATGTTCTTATCATTGTCAATGACAATTACGTTCCCGTTGATTTTACTATTATGGATATTGAATGTGAACCTTCTTGTCCAATTATTTTGGGACGTCCTTTTCTTCGCACCGTTGGTGCCATCATTGACATGAAAGAGGGGAATATAAGATTCCAATTTCCTCTCGAGAAAGGGATGGAACACTTCCCTAGAAAGAAGATTAAGTTACCTTTTGAGTCCGTTATACGGGCTAGCTATTCTTTTACTCTTGATAAAACTTGATCTTTATGCATTATGCCTAGCTTAAAGGCATAAAAGAAAGCGCTTTTGGGAGGCAACCCATCATGAATAAATTTTTATTTTGCTTTTATTGTGTCTTGATGTTGTTACTACAGTAGCATCATCATTGTATCTTTGCTTTTCAACTTTGTGCCAAGTGTAGCCTCTGATTGCAAGAAAGTTGAAAAGTTGTGACGTGTTGTCCAGGAAACAGACTCTGTCCTTGGATAGAAAAATTCGTATAAAATCACCAGTTCATCTTTTTGGTCTGAATTTTTTCGACAGCGTGCTCTATACAATTGTCTTTCGGGCGTCTGTTCTGAGTTTTTTTATTAGAGTTGAAGAAGTGCCCCGAAAAAATCATTTACTACCTGCTGTTCTGTTTTTCACATATTCTGTCCTGCTTTGACTTTCCTTCATTTTGCAAACCTTGAGCTTGCCTTTTCTTTGCAAAAACCTTTTGGCAATCTTGAGAAACAGTAGACCTTCAAGAATATCTTTATTTCCAGCAAGGAACAATTATTTTATTAAGGGTACTAACCTCGCTAATCAGATTATGATGAGTTATGTATGAAGGGAGTTTTCAAGTGTGCGAGGGAAGATGATAAAAAGATTCAGGAGTGTCAAACGCTCAAGCTTGGGGATGCCCCCATGCACCCCCCAAGAAATATTCAAGGAGACTCAAGCGTCTAAGCTTGGGGATGCCCCCGTGCATCCCCTTCTCCATCAACATTATCAGTTCGTCTTTCGTTCCACTATATTTTTATCACTTCATGTGTTATGTGCTATGCTTGGAGCGTCTTGCTTTTAGTTTTCCTTTTTAATTTTCTTTAGCTTTTCATAACGAGTTGGAACTCAGCTTTCTTTATGTGGGAGAGAGACACGCTCCACTTCAACCTAGAACACAACATAGAATTTTCATGTTTATCTTTGCTGTGTATGTTCTTGGTCTTTCAATAGCTACTGTCATGCTTAGCTCTTAGTTTTCATGCTTATCTTTTTAAAGAGCTTTTGTTTAGTTGGTTGCTTGAACTCTCTTTAGTTATCATGCTTATCTTATTAAGAGAGTTTGCTTCTATTGCATTGGTCGATATGTCTATGATAAAAATGCTACGTGCATAATGGTGCTTAGTAGTTCATGTTTTCTTATGGTTAGTCTCAAATAGCTGGGGGGTTCCCAATGTGTTATTGGAGTACCAACATGATTTGTTTGCCTATGATGTGGTATGGTTTAGTAATATATTCCTTCAAGAATTTATTTTGATTGACTTGGCGTATGCTCACGCATATTTAAGACTGTAAAGAAAGTCTGTCAAGCCTTGATGAACTTTTATTTCTGAGTAGCGATATAACTTCCATGCCTGATTCAATGTTGCTTTGTCGCTCTGCATGATTATGACCGTCATTGCTCTCTTAGTTGGTCGCTCCCAGTCTTTTGCTGACCTCCACCTATACTAAGCGGACTGACTGCTTGTGCATCCAAAATCCTTTAAAACCAGTTATGCCATATGAGTCCACCATACCTTCCTATACATGGTATTTACCTGCCATTCCTAACGAAGACTTTCATGTACCATCTCGAAATTATTCAAAAAAGCATTTCTCTTTTGTGCCTCTGTTTTAGTTCATGAGGAAGTAGTAGTTAATTCATGATCTTTTTAAGTTGGACAAGCTTCACCCCGGGATTGCATGTCTAATGTGCAAACCCATAATACGAGAAGGAACTGGCATTGAGTGCGCCCGGCTCATTAAAAAATAATATAAACAAACAAACCCTCCTTCACGCTTTGTTCATGAGAAATCAGAAAACTTTGGCAGTGATAAACAAAGGAGATTAAGAGGATGTGATCGTCCTCATTCGGGAGCCGTTCCTCGAAACTTGTCCAGCTCGAGAAGTAATTGAGTTATCTGCTAGCATTCGTTGACGAAACATGCATATCCAAAAAAATAATTATTACTCCTGTTTTTTAAAACCAAGAGCTCTGGTACATGCTTTGTCTTTGTTTCCGACCACGGGTTTTCAACCTTGCCAACAAAAGCCACGGTTCGAGAGTCTCCGCCTTTTTTAAGCACCAACTACTGAGAGCATGATTATCATTCTGAGTGTAATGTGCATTGTCCCAAAGTAGCATTGTCTTTTGCATGATTGTGCTATCGTTTATTCTGAAATCATTGTATCTAGTCATCACTTAAACCTTGGAGGTGCCCCTGCATTTATGTTTTGCTTCACTAAAGGGGGCAAGCGAGATATCACTTTATCATATTTGCACACCATGATCATTACAAATCTATTTGATGTTTCAGTATCATGTTGTAAAACTTTCAGTTCTTTGTGATTTTCTCATGAGGCAACTTAATTACTACAGATTCATTGTCTCAGTAAGCTTTTGTCATGTGACTATAAAAAGTCCTTATATGGTTAATAGCATGTCACCACAGAAATTATACTTGTTATCATTTACCTACTCGAGGACGAGCATGAATTAAGCTTGGGGATGTTGATACGTCCAAAACGTATCTATAATTTCTGCTTGCTCCATGCCTCTTTTGTGTGATATTGCTATGTTATTTATACACTTCCATACACTTTTGATCATATTTGGACTAACCTATTAACTCAGTGCACCCCAGTGCCAATTTCTGTTTTCTGTTGTTTTTGTATTTCAGGTTTTCCCATCACGTAAACTGCCAGAAAAATTCCAGAAAAATTATATAAAAAATCAGCGTTCCGGAAGCTTCCACACGGCCGAAGTAGGGCCGGAGGGGGGCCACCAGGGCTCCAGGCGCCCTGGTGGCGCGGCCCCCCTCCTGGCCACGCCGGGGGGGCGCCTGGGCCCCCCAGGCCTCCGCTGATGCCCCCCTTTGGCATATATTTAACACGCGTCCCGAAACCCTCGAGGACGGAACCCTTTTTCGCGATCTCATCTCTGTTCCGCCGCCACCGCGCTTCCAAGATCGGGAGCACCAGGAGAACTCTCCCCGGCACCCTGCCGGAGGGGAGGATCACCACCGGGAGCCTCTCCACCATCATGGACGCCTCCCGGATGAGTTGTGAGTAGTCTCCCTTGGACCATGGGTCCATGACCAGTAGCTATGTGATGTTCTCCTCCCCTTCTTGTGCTTCACTAATTAGACCTCGTGAGCTGCCCTACATGATCGAGGCACATATGTAATCCTTATGCTGTTGCTATGTTGAGTTTGCTGGGATCCGATGGATTGTGAGATTATGTTCAGATTGTGTTTGAGTAATATATTTGATTCACCTCTTTTATATTTATGTTCGTAAGTAATTCTTGCATGTTCTCCGTTGTTATTTATTGCTTTGGCCAAGTAGTAGGTAGTGACTCCAAGAGGGAACGTTATGCTTGATTGTGGGTTCATGCCCCTCGATGACTAGCTTGAGTGACAGAAACATGAGTCTAGGGGATGTGCTGTTGCCACAAGGGGGAAGACAACGGTGCTTGTGCCCGCGGGTGCAAGGATTTTTTACTTTACGCAAATTTCTTTTAATGTAGTTGTCTGCTGCTTTGAGTTTACACTATGGGTGGGACTCGCAACTTAATACCAGCGAGATGTTCTGGATAGATATCTCAAGGTGGATGATTAGTAGTAGATGCAGATGGATTTCGGTCTACTTGCCTTGGCGTACCGCCCATGCTTTGAACCTCTACCTTTCTTGCAACATAGTTAGCATTGGTTTGCGCACATAATTCTGTCAATTGCCCAGCTGTAATTCGTTTACCTCACATAGCTGTTTTATCGTCTTTTGGGAGAGAGACATCACTAGTGAACATCATGGGACCCCGGTCCATATTACCATCACTGATCACATCCGCTATTTACTTTCTGCTTTTACATACCAGTTACAGTTTTACCTATCACTATTATCTCTTGCGTTTGACCCTTTGTAAATGACAAGGCCGGAGGGATTGACAACCTCTCTATACTCGTTGGGAGCAAAGTTATTTGTATCTGTGTGCAGGTCCAAGTTGATTGCTAATATCTGGCGCTGTTAGCAGTTGACACCTTCTGGTTGAAACTAGGAGTCTTAGGGGAAATCAATCCTTGTTATCTCTGCCAAGGGAAAACTACCGCTACACTGCATCTCATACCTTCCACTTGGGGTAACCAACGAGGGGAGAGAAGCCATCAACTGTGCACCGTTCATAAGGTTCGTTGTTCCGAAGCACCACGTGATGATCGAGTGTGATAGGCTCTAACGTTCGCATACAACGGGTGTAAGCCAGATTTACACATGCAATACACTTAGGTTGACTTGACGAGCCTAGCATGTACAGACATGGCCTCAGAACACGGGAGACCCAAAGGTCGAACATGAGTCGTATAGAAGATACGATCAACATGGAGATGTTCACCGTTGATGACTAGTCCGTCTCACATGATGATCGGATACGGCCTAGTCGATTCAGATCATGTAGCACTTAGATGACTAGAGGGATGGCTATCTAAGTGGGAGTTCATTAAATAATTTGATTAGTTGAACTCATTATCATGAACATAGTCTAAATTGTCTTTGCAAATTATGATGTAGATCAATAGCTCGCGCTTTAGCTCCCTGTTTTAATTTGTTCCTAGAGAAAGACTAAGTTGAAAGATATTGTGAGCAATTGTGCGGACTAGGGCCGTAATCTTAGGATTGTCCTCACTGCTACACAGAAGGCTTTTGTCCTTGATGCACCGCTCGGTGTGCCAACCCCTCTAGCGTCGTCTGCGGATGTTGTGAACGTCTGGCAGACACGTTCTGATGACTACTTGATAGTTTAGTGTGCCATGCTTTACAGCTTCAAATCAGGGCTCCAAAGGCGTTTTGAACGCCATGGAACATATGAGATGTTCCGAGAGCTGAAATTGGTATTTCATGATAGTTTAGTGTGCCATGCTTTACAGCTTTGAATCAGGGTTCCAAAGGTGTTTTGAACGCCATAGAACATATGAGATGTTCCGAGAGCTGAAATTGGTATTTCAGGCTCATGCTCGTGTTGAGAGGTTTGAGACCTCTGACAAGATCTTTGCCTACAAGATGTAGGAGAATAGCTCAGCCAGTGAGCATGTGCTCAGAATGTCTGGGTACTTCAATCGCTTGAATCAAGTGGGAGTTAATCTTCCAGATAAGAGATTGATTGACAAAAGTTCTCCAATCACTATCACCAAGCTACTAGAACTTCGTGATGAACTATAACATGCAAGGGATGGAAATGATCCCGAAGCAGTTCGCGGTAGGCCGTGGAAGTAGAAATCAAGAAGGAGCATCAAGTGTTGATGGTTAACAAGACCACTGGTTTCAAGAAGGGCGAGGGCAAGAAGGGAAACTTCATGAATGGAAAGCCAGTTGCCGCTCCAATGAAGAAACCCAAGGTTGAACCCAAACCCGAGACTAAGTGCTTATATTGCAAAGGGAACGGTCACTTGTAGTGGAACTACCTCAAATACTTGGTAGATAAGAAGGCTGGCAACTTCAACAAAAGTATATTTGATATATGTGTTATTGATGTGTATCTTACGAGTACTCCTAGTAGCACCTGGGTATTAGATACCGGTTCAGTTGCTAATATTGGTAACTCAAAACAAAAGCTACAGAATAAACGGAGACTAGCTAAGGGCGAGGTGACGATGTGTGTTGGAAGTGTTTCCAAGATTGATGTGATCACCATTGCACGCTCCCTCTACCTTCGGGAATAGTGTTCAACCTAGATAAATGTTGTTTGCATTAGTGTCTACGTTGAGCATGAACATGATTAGATCATGTTTATTGCAATACGGTTATTCATTTAAGTCAGAGAATAATGGTTATTCTGTTTACATGAATAACACCTTCTATGGTCATGCACCCAATGTAAATGGTTTATTGAATCTCGGTCGTAGTGATACACATGTTCATAACATTGATGCCAAAAGATGTAGAGTTGATAATGATAGTGCCACTTTCTTGTGGCACTGCCGCTTATGTCATATTGGTGTAAATCGCATGAAGAACCTCCATGTCAATGGACTTTTGAAGTCACTTGATTTTGAATCACTTGACACATGCGAACCATGCCGCATTGGAGGATGACTAAAACCCCGTTCTTTGGAACAATGGAACGGGCAAGACTTGTTGGAAATCATACATGCTGATGTATGCGGTCCGATGAGTGCTAACACGTGCGGTGGATATCGTTATTTTCTCACCTTCACCGATGAATTTAGTAGATATGGACATGTTTACTTAATGAAGCATAAGTATGAAATGTTTGAAAAGTTCAAGCAATTTTAGAGTGAAGTTGAGAATCATCGTAACATGAAGATCAAGTTCCTACGATATGATCAAGGGAAGAGTATCTGAGTTATGAGCTTGGCAATCACTTAAGACAAAGTGGAATCGTTTCACAATTGACGCCACCTGGAATACCATAGCATAATGGTGTGTTCGAATGTCGTAATCACACTCTATTGGATATGGTGCGATCTATGATGTCTCTTACCGATCTACCGCTATCATTTTGGGGTTATGCATTAGAGACAATTACATTCACTTTAAATAGGGCACCATCTAAGTCCATGGAGACGACACCGTAAGAACTATGGTTTGGCAAGAAACCTAGGTTGTTGTTTCTTAAGGTTTGGGGCTACGATGCTTATGTCGATAGGCTTCGGCCAGAAAAGCTCGAACCCAAAGCGGAAAATTGTGTCTTCATAGAATACCCAAAAAATACGATTGGGTACACCTTCTATCTTAGATCTGAGGGCAAAATGTTTGTCGCTAAGAACAGGTCCTTTCTCGACAAAGAGTTTCTCTCGAAAAGAATTGAGTGGGAGGAAGATAGAACTTGATGAGGTTGTTGAACCTTTACTTCAACCACAGAGTAGCGCAGCACAGAAAGATGTTTCTATGGCACGTACCTCAGTTGAAAGAGAAAGCTAATGATGATGATCATAGAGCTTCAGATCAAGTTACTATCGAACCTCATAGGTCGACAAGGGTGTGTACAACTTGTGAGTGGTAACCCTGTCTTAAAGGTCACGTTGTTGGACAATGATGAACCTATGAGCTATGAAGAAGTGACGGTGGGCCCGGGTTCCAACAAATGGCTGGAAGCCATGAAATCCGAGATAGGATCCATGTATGAGAACAAAGTATGGACTTTGGTGGACTTGCCCGATGATCGGCAAGCCATTGAGAAATAAATGGATCTTTGAGAAGGAGACAGACGTTGATGGTAATGTCACCATTTATGAAGTTCGACTTGTCTCAAAGAAGTTTCCGACAAGTTCAAGGAGTTGACTGTGATGAGACTTTCTCAATCATAGTTATGCTAAAGTCTGTTAGAATTATGTTAGCAGTTGCTGCATTTTTCATTTATGAAATCTGACAGATGGGTGTCAAAACAAAGTTTCCTTGACGGTTTCCGTGAGGAAAGGCTGTATGTGATACAATCAGAGGGTTTTGTCGATCCTAAGGATGTTAAAAGGTATGCAAGCTCCAGCGATCCTTCTATGGACTGGAGCAAGCATCTCGGAGTTGGAACATATGCTTTGATGAGGTGATCAAAGCATTTGGGTTTATACAAAGTTTGCAAGAAACTTGTATTTGCAAGAAAGTGAGTGGGAGCATTGCAACATTCTGATAAGTATATGTGGATGACATATTGTTGATCAGAAATGATGTAGAATTTCTGGAAAGCAAAAAGGGTTGTTTGAATGGAGTTTTTCAAAGGAAGACCTGTGTAAAACTGCTTACATGTTGGGTATGAAGATCTATAGAGATAGATCAAGACGCCTGATAAGACTTTCACAGAGCACATAC
The DNA here is from genome assembly GCA_902687465.1 of Secale cereale. Lineage (NCBI taxonomy): Eukaryota > Viridiplantae > Streptophyta > Magnoliopsida > Poales > Poaceae > Secale > Secale cereale. The sequence continues at coordinate 801,452,290 of LR738710.1, read as the reverse complement.
CTTGACATGATTATGAAGGAGTTCCAAATGGATCAGTCAAAGAAGGAGTTCTTGCCTGAGTTGTAAGTTGTGAAGTTAAGACTTAAAGCTCGACCACGGCAGAAAAAGGAGAAAGGACGAAATTCATCCCCTATGCCTTAGCCATAGGCTCTATATGATATGTCATGCTGTGTACCACGATGTGCCTTGCCACGTGTCTGGCAAAGGGGTATAAGAATGATCCAGGAATGGATCATTGGGCAGCGGTCAAAATTGTCCTTGAGAATAAGGAAATGTTTCTCAATTATGGAGGTGATGAAGAGTTCGGCGTAAAGGGTTACATCGATGCAAGCTTTAACATCTATACGGATGACTTTGAGTAGCAATCCGGATACGTATAGTGGAGCAACCATTTGGAATAGCTCCAAGTGGAGCATAATAGCAACATCTACAGTATGAAATAGAGATTTGCGAAGAACACACGGATCTGAATGTTCCAGACCCGTTGACTAAAACCTCTCTCGTAAGCATAACATGATCAAACCCTAGAACTCATTAAGTGTTAATCACATGGTGATGTGAACTAGATTATTGACTCTAGTGAACTATTGGGTGTTAGTCACATGGCGATGTGAACTATGAGTGTTGATCGCATGGCGATGTGAACTAGATTATTGACTCTAGTGCAACTGGGAGACTATTGGAAATATGCCGTAGAGGCAATAATAAAATGGTAATTATTATATTTCCTTGTTCATGATAATTATCTATTATTCATGCTATAATTGTATTAACCGGAAACTGTAATACATGTGTGAATACATAGACCACAACATGTCCCTAGTGAGCCTCTAGTTGACTAGCTCGTTGATCACTAGATGGTTACGGTTTCCTGACCATGGACATTGGATGTCGTTGATAACGGGATCACATCATTGGGAGAATGATGTGATGGACAAGACTCAATCCTAAGCATAGCACAAGATCATGTAGTTCGTTTGCTAAGAGCTTTTCTAATGTCAAGTATCATTTCCTTAGACCATGAGATTGTGCAACTCCCGGATACCGTAGGAATGCTTTGGGTGTATCAAACGTCACAACATAACTGGGTGGCTATAAAGGTGCACTACAGGTATCTCCAAAAGTGTCTGTTGGGTTGGCACGAATCAAGACTGGGATTTGTCGCTCCGTATGACGGAGAGGTATCTCTGGGCCCACTCGGTAATGCATCATGATAATGAGCTCAATGTGACGAAGGAGTTAGCCACGCATGCGTTACGGAACGAGTAAAAAGACTTGCCGGTAACGAGATTGAACGAGGTATGGGGATACCGACGATCGAATCTCGGGCAAGTAACATACCGATGGACAAAGGGAATTGTATACGGGATTGATTGAATCCCCGACATCGTGGTTCAGCCGATGAGACCATCGTGGAACATGTGGGAGCCAATATGGGTATCCAGATCCCGCTATTGGTTATTGGCCGGAGAGGTATCTCGGTCATGTCTGCATGGTTCCCGAACCCGTAGGGTCTACACACTTAAGGTTCGGTGACGCTAGAGTTGTTATGGGAATAGTATGTGGTTACCGAAGGTTGTTCGGAGTCCCGGATGAGATTCCGAACGTGATGAGGAACTCCGGAATGGTCAAGAGGCGAAGATCGATATATTGGACGAAGGGATTGGAGTTCGGAATTGTTCTGGGCGTACCGGGTGACGACCAGCGTGTCCGAAAGAGGTTTCGGAGGCCCCAACAAGCGTTGGGGGGATTATGGGCCAAGGGGAGGGGCACACCAGCCCACTAAGGGGTTGTGCGCCCCTCCCACCCCATCTCACGTAACATGGAGAGGTGGGGGCGCCTCCCCTAGGGCAGCCGCCCCTCCCAGCTTGGGGGGCAAGTTTCCTAGGGGTGGGGGCGCCCAAACCCATCTAGGGTTTCCCCTGTGGCCGCCGCCCCTCCCCTAGGGAAACCCTAGGGCGCCTCCTCCTCCCCCCTTCCCCCTATATATAGTGAGGGAGAGAGAGGGCAGCCGCACCCCTTCCCTGGCGCAGCTCTCCCTCTCCCAACACCTCATCTTCCTCCGTAGAGCTTGGCGAAGCCCTGCCGGAGAACAGCAAGCTCCACCACCACGCCGTCGTGTTGCCGGAGCTCTTCCCCAACTTCTCCTCCCCCCTTGCTGGATCAAGAAGGAGGAGACGTCCCCGGGCTGTACGTGTGTTGAACGCGGAGGCGCCATTGTTCGGCGCTTGGATCGGAATCGACCGCGATCTGAATCGATGCGTGTACGACTACACCAACCGCATTCTAGTAACGCTTCCGCTTTGTGATCTTCAAGGGTATGAAGATGCACTCCCCTTCTCGTTACTGGTCTCTCCATAGATTGATCTTGGTGATGCGTAGAAATTTGTTTATTTCTGCAACGATCCGCAACACCCACCCCGCCTCGCCAAGCCGCGAGAGCCGCCGAGATGGATCCCGTGCGCTCATCACCGTCTCTGATCCAAACCAATCCATAGCAGATCGCCGTCACAGACCTCCCTTGGATAGGGACTGCACCACGCCATGCCGCCGCGGGAGGCCCTAACTTCACCATCCGCCACCCTCCAGGGCCGCCGCCCCGGGATCCAGACAGAACATCGCCGCTGCCACCGGCCATGTTCCGCCGCCGGCCACTGCGACCTCCCACGCCGCCATGATCAAACACGCCCACCGAGCAGCCGGCACCACCAGATCTTCCACGAAGCCTGCCGCTCTGCCGCCTCCTCCCATCACCACGCCGCCAAGGCGCCGTCAGCGGATCAGATCGGCCGCGCCGCCGCGACGACGACACAGATCGGGGAGGACGGCCCCTGCGCCCGGGTGACCCGCCTCACCCAAAGGAACGTGGGAGGGAAGGGGGCCTCCGCCGCCGCTGTCAGCCGCTCGGGGCTTTGCCCGACGACCTCCTCCAACGATGGCGGAGGGGAGGGGAGGGAGGGGTTGGGAGCCCGGCGGCGGTGGGGGTAGGGTTCCGCCCTAGAGGGGGGCGACACGGGGAACGGGGGACGGTGGGCGTTCCTCTGAGCTAAGACCAAGTTAGAACAAAACTTTTATGCCTCCTAGAGCCACCTTGGAGGCTCCAAGACAACTCTGAGGCACAATAGTTGAAATGCATTATGGGCATATTTTTGGGTTCTTTCTCACATGGGGTGTGTGTTTTTTTGGCACGTATGAAGTTTTTTGATTCCCACACGTACATCCACTATGACCCACTTCCTTTATAGTACGACATGCTTAGAACTCAAAAATAGAAATGTTAGGTCAAAATTAATGTGTCGTCTTCTTGAACCTTTTTGCTTGGGGTTCAGCGACCAATGTTTTGTTTCATCTCAAGATTTGTACACTATGCAAGCACTTAGAGCATCTCCAACAGGCGCGCTTAGCGCCGCGCCCAAAAAAACCATATACCGCGCGCGCAAAGTCTGTTTTGCCGCGGCGCGCAGTGCTGGCTCCAGCAGCATCGCTATTTTGCAGCGCGCGCGTGCTGCTCCAGCGGTGCCCAAAAATACAGCGCGCGCACACTTTTTTTTCATACTTAAAATTGCATTAAAATAAAAAGATACAAAGATAGATAGTTCCAAACATAGGTAAAACATAGATAGGTAGTTCTAAAACATAGATAGATAGATATATAGTTCGAAAACATAAAAAAAAACTAATCGCTCCAGTCATCTCCATCATCATCGCCTTCGTTGTTGCTGTCGGAGGAGGTTGACAACCAGATATCGAACCAGCGGTCATCTTCTGCGGCGAAGATCGTTCTCCCGCCAGCATCGCGGATGGCGCACTGCTGACACGCCAATTCCCTCCGACGACGCTTGTCCTCGCGGCAACGTTCCCAAAACTGATGCTCGGCGACGACGTCCTCCGGGTGGAGGCGGCGCCACTCCGCCATGCGCCGCTCGTCCTCCTGGGCGACGAGGAGGCGGTTCTGCGCCGCCGTGTGCTCCGCACGATCTCGTGCGGTGTGTAGACGAGGCGGCGGGGCGAGCTCCAACGCCTGCTCGAGCGTGCGGGCGTCGTCGAAGTTCATCTGACGACGCGGCCTGCCTAGGCGCCACGCCGCCGCGTCGTACGCGCGGGCGGCCTCGTGCGCCGTCTCGTAGGTGCCGAGGGGAAGCCGGAGATCGCCGGAGCGTATCTCGGCGTAGAAGCCGCCGCCGTTCGGGCGCTCGCGGACGCCGCGGTAGCCCGACGAAGAACGGCGGCGCGGCGGCATGGTGGCGCGTCGGGGGCGGCGGCGGTGCTCCGGTGCGGCGCTCGGGGGCGGCGGGCGCGAGAGAGAGGAAAAGAGAGGGAGAGAGAGCGGTGGAGCGAGGACGGGGCGCGCGCGCGGCGTTTTATAGGCGCGCGGGGCGCGCCGCCGCAAAAAAGGCGCGCGAGAGGCCGCCGTTTCGCGCGCGCGCAAGCGGTTCCCGCGCGCGCGTTTTTCCCGCCGCCTCTGGAGCGCGTAATTTTTCCCGCGCGCGCGAAATCGCCAGTTTAGCGCGCGCGCCTGTTGGAGATGCTCTTAGAAACTAGTCAGCTAACCAAATGTCGTTAACACCAAATTCTCATTAGGAGCAATGATGTCCTTTCACAAACACATGTCATGACATGAAAGTTTCTTTTCGTTCTGGAAGAATGTGGAAATAAAGTGCACACTAGAAATGGAGACAGGAATTTAAAGTGGAAGTGAAACAAAAAAATTCTTGCGGTAATGAAACATTGTTTTCTGAAGGAACACTAATGGAAACTTGATTTCCAAATCCACAAAATGTGAAAACAATTTGATTTGTATACTACTCCCTCCAGTGGCGGTTCTAGGCCCCAGGCAGCCAGGGCCTTGGCCTGGGGCGTGATGGATTATTTCTTTGTTAACTATAGCACACTGTAGCCAAAATTACACTGTAGCTTACTGTAGTTACACTACTTGCCTGGGGCGTATGCTGAACCTAGCTTCGCTACTGACTCCCTCCTTCTAGAAATACCGGTTGGAGAAATGGATGTATTTAGACGTATTTTAGTTCTAGATACATTATTTTTTATCCATTTCTCCGACATGGACGGACAGAGTATAACACACCCCTGTCCAAGCCATACACAGTTCTAACCCAACTAGATCTACCACCGAAAAATATAATCCTTTTCAGTACTCCTATGGCCCTCCTCGTCATCCTGCTATAGTTTACCTTTATTATGTGTCCAAAACTGAAAAGTAATGCAAAATAAAATACTCCCTCCGTCCCAAAATAAGTGACTCAAAAATGACTCAACTTTGTACTAACTTTAGTACAAAGTTGAGTCACTTATTTTGGGACGGAGGGAGTATCTTATTACATATCCATGATATATCATAATATTTGTAGGCACCTTAGAAAATTTCTATGCTTTTCTTTATGATTCAAGATGTTTTTGGGTTCCGACGAACTTTTGCTTCGTATATGTGTGACCACTATCTTAACTGTATTTGTTTCTTGCAGTCACTTTTGCATATATTTTCTGAATTTTGTATTTATTTCATCTTCCACTAAAACATATGAAAACAAAAGTGGCACTCCATTCATTTTCGCTCCATTTTTATTCCTACTCACGTCAGCCCGGTTACTGGGCATATGTTACAAGTGTTATTTGGGGCTCATGATGTCAAATAGATGGGCACATGCACATGTTGAAACAAGTTTAAAGATTAACAAATCTTATAATTTTTACATCGTATTTGAAAAATGGGCACAACATGTATTTAGAAAATGCTCATCATGTATTTTAAAATATCTTCAGGATACACAAGAATTATTTTCTTGAATGAAAGAAAAATCCAAAAATAAAAAAAGCACGAAAGAAAACTTAAAACCACAGATAGAAAATAAAGAAACCCAGGTAAACCAAAAGAAACTCAAGATAGAAAATTAAAGAAACCAACGTAAACCAGAAAAAACCCATGTAAACCAGAAGAACCCCAAAAAACGACCCAAAACATCGGGAAAAAATAACAATGGGCCAGCCTTGATTTGCATGCCCCTGTGCTGATTATCTAGCTATATTTTAGGTGGTGAGCGTCAAATAGGTTTTCGCCAGTATGCAGATATGTACCGCTTACTGCCAGACGGTAATAGCCCTCCCCTATAGAGTTCGCCCTATTAGGTTGGCCCAATAGCAGTTTTGGAAGCTTTTGTGGACCAGACCGGTTTGAGGAACCTTCCTCCCATTTTCGGGAAGGTTCCACATGGTCTTTCTTTCCCTGTATTTTTCTTTATCAGTTTTAAATACTAGTATTTTTCATTTTTCATTTTTCGATTTTTTTAGTCTTTTTTATTTTTAAAATATATGTTCATTTTTTTGTATATAGTTTGAACATTTCCAGATACACGTTGAACAGTTTTCAATACAGGATGACCATTTATCCAAAAACATGTTGAACATCTTTGAAATGCATATTGAACATTTTCTAATACATAATCAACAATTTAAAAAATGTGTTGAACATTTTTTCAAATGCCATGACTTTTTTTTTGTGAAACGTGTGACATTTTGGCAAGTGTTTATGAACATTTATATAAATGACACAAGCGTTTTTTAATGTTATAAATATTTTTTAAACACTGCGTAAACGAAATTTTAGATTTCATTAAAAAACTCTGAACATTTTTAAATACATAATGTATGTTTTTAAAGATTGAAGTAAAATATATTTTTACATATATATATATACTCGCTTCGTTCCTAAATATAAGTCTTTGATGTATATAGACACATTTTAGAATATAAATTCACTCGTTTTGCTTCGTATATAGTCTATAGTGAAATTTCTAAATGACTTGTATTTAGGAACGGAGTGAATAGAATATTTCGAAATATAAAGAATAGTAGAGAAAAAGGAAAAAAGGAGCAAAGCAAACTTACCAAGAAACCAGCAAACGTAACAATTACGTAATGAGCAAGAACTTTACAAAGGCTTTCTTAGGCCTTGTACAATGGGAGGTGCTTATGAGAGGTGCTTAGAGAAATAAATCAGACTTTCCTTAAGCATCGGTGCTTATTTGTACAGGGTAGACGATTAACTAAGTGTCTCTCCTGTAGAAATAGGCACCGATGCTTCAGAAAAACTCGGTTTATTATTTTAAGCATGGCAAGGCGAACATCCATGTCGCTACTCGCAAAAAACAAAGACCATCCATGTCGCTGGAAGCAAGACGTAGACGCGCTCACACACACACACAGAGCTTTGTGTGCCCAAGAGGAAAACGGTTCGCAGGCAGGCCGAATGGCCGTGGGCTACTACACAACACGATAAATTCCTTGTCGTATTTTTCCATCGCTTTTGGGTTTCCCGCCCCAGGCATCTCCGCTTCCCGCTTCAAAACGAACTACTCCCTTCTTCCCTTTCCTGTTCTTTTTTCTCCCCCCTTGCTCCTTGTCTCACAGAAATGTTGCATTTAATACAGCACGTGCAGAATGAATCTGGCTAGGCTCGTACTAGTAGTAAAGCAGCAGCGGCTACTAGCTGCAGTAACTCACGCGCGCTCTCACCTCATTCTTCGCCGGATAATGTGCACCACACAGCTGCTAGTTTCGGGTGCAATGATTGTCGTGATGATCTCATGACAGATGTCATAGGATGGCTAAAGAGGAGGACAGTCACAAGGGCGTCGGTGGGTTCTAGAGGAGAGGTTGACACGCGCAAGTGTGAGACACGAGACGTACCTAGGTTCGAGACTATCTGGAGAGATAACACGCCTAGTCATGCCGACTGTGGTTTATATGAAGCGGATATAAAGCTTGCTCCTAGAGCTGTGTTGGGGAGGAAGGAAGACAGGCCAGTGCGTAGGCTGCTCCTTCTCCGGGTGTATGGATGTGTGTGTGCCGAGCTAGATGAGCTTGACCCCTCTGCATGGGGGAGCACGGGGGGTCTTATAGGCTGCCCCCCGGGTTACAATGGTAATTCTATACGGGTGCGGGACTCGGACGTCAGTGTCTAGGAGCCGGCAGTGGGGGCCGACGGGTCTGCCGGGTCCGCCGGGTGTGGGTCTCGCCGTGCCTGTCGGGTGCGGGCTGTGCCGGGACCGCGGGTGCGGGTATGACCGGCTGCTTGGTACTGTGGCACGCCGCGTCATGGGGTGGTGAGCGCTGCCCTGCCACATAGCCGTGTCCCCAGGACGTTGACTGCCCCGGGCGGGGGCGTGGGAGCGCCGCGGCCGCGCCCGCCGGGTCCGGTGTAAAGGAGGGAGCACTGTAGCCATACTTGCTTGTCGCCGAGGTTTGACTTCTTGTCGACGGCCGACATGCGCTAGCCGGCTGGCCGGCTCGCGCTGGTTAGCCGGCTAGGGGTGGGCCGGGTTGAGGGGCTTTGCATGCCCCAATGTTTTTGAAAGAGATCCGTTCTGTTGCCTGCCCGTGGGCCATCCCCCGACGGTAGTTCCCGAAGTTGTGACGGCTCGCCGGCTTCGGGTAGGGGGGCCTTCGCAGCTTATCCCCCTTGGGGAGATGGTTGTACTGATGGAGTGTGTCGGGTCCGGCATCACCCACTGTGAACCGGCTTTCGGAAGGCAGATCACGGCATCCCAGCCAAGGCGGGAAACCGCGGCGTCCGTCGGGTCTTAAAAAGGTAGGGGTGCGTCTTCCGCGGCCCGAGGCGCCACCACGTGGTGAACAGCGGCCGACGTAGCCCTGCCAGGCCACACGCGCGATGGGACGCCATAGTGGGCTGGGCCCCGCCATACCGTGCCCTCGGCCCGCGCGGGGGGGGGGGGATTTATTATGGCAGCGGTGGACGGTTGCACTTCTTCGTGCAGTCAAGTCGTGGGGGAAACATGCCCGCACAATGCGGGGAAGTGGAAACGCGGGCGCAACCGACCCCACTTCCTCACGTCTTGTCGTGGTTATAAAACGGAGGGAGGGGCGGCAGAAACGCTCACGCACGCTCTCCTTGCTCTCCCTTCGTCTTGCTCCTCTTCTTCCCCTCCAAACCTTGAGCACGCCCGCGCCACAACGCCCGAGCGCCACCCGCAGCACTTGCCAACCGCGCCAGCTTCTTCTCACCACCACGCTCCGCGCTTCCAACAAGTTCTCCCGATGGCGCGGCCAAATGGTTCATGGGAGGGATTCGTGGCCACCGAGGAAGTTATCAAATACCTCTGCAACACCATAGAAGTTATATTGTTATGGATCCTCCAACATGTGGTGTTTGCTTTTTAGAATCTTTGCTAGCCAAAATTTTGTACTAAGCGGGAATATTGTTTGTGCATCCAACATCCTTGAACCAAGTTTCTTCCATGAGTGTTCACCATACCTACCTATATGCGGTATTTACCTACCATTCCAAGTAAATTTGCATGTGCCAAACTCTAAACCTACAAATAAAATTATGTTTTGTATGCCCAAATCGCTCATGTGGTGACTGGGGATGTCTTTATCTTCCATGCTAGGTGGGTTATTCTCACGATGAGTGGACTCCGCTTGTCATTCACGAGAAAATGGCTGGTAATCGGTATGCCCAGTCCTATGATCAAAAGATCAAAAACAAAATTGCAAATAATTAAACAAAACTCCCCCAGGAAAGTTGTTGGTATGGATGGTACCCGTTGTTTCGGATCAGCCGTGGAGTGTGTTTGATGGTGGAGGGGGAGTAAAACCCATTTTGTTTGGGAACCGCCTATAATGTATTTAGCATGGAAGATATTGAGAACTCGTGGTCGTTATGTTGACAATGAAAGCATACCTCTCAAAATTATTTTCATATCTGTTTTTAAAGCTTCGAGCTCTACCGCCTCTGCAAATCCCTGCTTCCCTCTACGAAGGGCCTATCTTTTACTTTTATGCAAGAGTTAGTAGTATTCCTTCTCATTCCAACCTACTCTTTAGTTGGGCAGCATCATGTGGTGGAGAAAGATCTAAGCATATATGGCCATTCAAATATATTTGATCATTATTATTGTTGACAATTATCTATATAATAAATAAGTAGGGAGGCGAAACATCAGCCCCTATCTTTCTCTGTGTTCGATGGATGCCATTTGTTCTAAAAATATGCTTTGAGTGGTAGCAATCATAGAAGACTATATGATAGTTGAGTTTGTGGGATTTGCTAAATCAAAGCTCTTACATAGACCCTTCCTGAAAATAAGATGAATTGCAATTGTTTGATGACTGAGAACATAGTTTGTTAGTTTTCAAGAAAGTTTATGATATATGCTTTAACATGTGAATAGCTTGTTACATGACCACGAGAAGCTTTATGATATGAGCTAATCTTATGATATATAATGATGCTAGAAAAAGTGATTGAAATTATCATTGATCAAACTTGTGCACTTGCTAGCATTCCACATCAAAAAAAATGTTTTTATCATTTACCTATTCGAGGACGAGCAGAAATTAAGCTTGGGGCCGCAGATACGTCTCCAACGTATCTATAATTTTTGATAGTTCCATGCTATTATATTATCTATCTTGGATGTTTTATATGCATTTACATGCTATTTTATATGATTTTGGGGACTAACCTATTAACCTAGAGCCCAGTGCCAGTTTCTATTTTTTTCTTCTTATTTTTGAGTTTCGCAAAAAAGGAATATCAAACGGAGTCCAATTGACCTGAAAATTTACAGTGATTTTTTATGGACCAAAAGAAGCCCACGGAGTGCCGGATATGGACCAGAAGAGCCACGAGGCCACAACAAGGATGGAGGGCGTGGCCCCCCCTAGGGCGCGCCACCCGTCCTTGTTGGCGCCTCTTGGACCCCCCTGACTTGTCCCCGACCCAAAAATTCTTATAAATAGAGAAAACCCCAATAATAAACCTAGATCGGGAGTTCCGCCACCGCAAGCCTCTGTAGCCTCAAAAAATCAATCGGGATCCCATTCCAGCACCCTGCCGGAGGGGGAAACCATCACCGGTGGCCATCTTCATCATCCTGGCGGTCTCCATGATGAGGAGGGAGTAGTTCATCCTCGGGGCTAAGGGTATGTACCAGTAGCTATGTGTCTGATATCTCTCTCTCTTGTGTTCTTGATTTGGCATGATCTTGATGTACCGCGAGCTTTGCTATTATAGTTGGATCTTATGACGTTTCTCCCTCTCTACCTTCTTATAATGGATTGAGTTTTCCCTTTGAAGTTATCTTATCGCATTGAGTCTTTAAGGAGAACACTTGATGTATGTCTTGCATGTGTTTATCTGTGGTGACGATGGGATATTCACGTGATCCACTTGATGTATGTTTTGATGATCAACTTGCGGGTCAGTGACCTTGTGAACTTATGCATAGGGGTTGGCACACGTTTTCGTCTTGACTCTCTGATAAAAACTTTGGGGAACTCTTTGAAGTTCTTTGTATTGGTTTGAACAATTGAATATGAGATTGTGTGATGCATATCGTATAATCAAACCCGCGGATACTTGTGGTGACATTGGACTATCTAGGTGACATTAGGGTTTTGGTTGATATGTGTCTTAAGGTGTTATTTTAGTACGAACTCTAGGGCTGTTTGTGACACTTATAGGAATAGCCCAATAGATCAATCGGAAAGAATAACTTTGAGGTGGTTTCATACCCTACAATAATCTCTTCGTTTGTTCTCTGCTATTAGTGACTTTGGAGTGACTCTTTGTTGCACGTTGAGGGGTTGTTATATGATCTATTTATGTTATCATTGTTGAGAGAACTTGCACTAGTGAAAGTATGAACCCTAGGCCTTGTTTCCAAGCATTGCAATACCGTTTGTGCTCACTTTTATCATTAGTTACCTTGCTGTTTTTATATTTTCAGATTACAAAAACCTATATCTACCATCCATATTACACTCGTATCACCATCCCTTCGCCGAACTAGTGCACCTATACAATTTACCATTGTATTGGGTGTGTTGGGGACACAAGAGACTCTTTGTTATTTGGTTACAGGGTTGTTTGAGAGAGACCATCTTCATCCTACGCCTCCCACAGATTGATAAACCTTAGGTCATCCACTTGAGGGAAATTTGCTACTGTCCTACAAACCTCTGCACTTGGAAGCCCAACAACGTCTACAAGAAGAAGGTTGTGTAGTAGACATCAGCCATCGGCGGCAGAGGTGGCTACACACACGTCGGCCGGTGAGGAGGAGTCGCAGCCGTAGGAGGGCGAGCGAGTGGTCTTCCTCAGCCACTTCAAACGCGGGTTCAACCTTCTTCTACTCTTTCATTTCCTTCTTCGGGTTGCAGCCGCACCACCTTGGTGCCAATGTTGTGCTGTAGCTCGCCGACTTCGCGACCCTCTACAAGGGCTATCTGGGCGTGGAGCTGGATGTGGAGCTCTAGAGCCGCCTCTTCTTCCTCAAACAATAGGGGCCAGAGGCCGGAGTCATGTCCGACTGCAGGGTTGTCGTCGTCTCGGGCCGGCCGAATGTGTCGTTCCCCAAGATGCCCTAGGAGGATTCTGCCAAGAAGTGGCAGAACACTTTCTTCTACGGGCGGAACGTCTGGACGGACTGCATATCCCTGCTGCCCTTCATCAACGAGCAACCCATTGCCAAGATGAACTGGGGCTACCTACCCAAGGACCCGCCATAGGCGGTGCTGAACCTGTGTAGCCGGTTAAGGAAATATGCCCTAGAGGCAATAATAAAGTTGTTATTTGTATTTCCTTATATCACGATAAATGTTTATTATTCATGCTAGAATTGTATTAACCAGAAACTTAGTACATGTGTGAATACATAGACGAAACAGAGTGTCCCTAGTATGCCTCTACTAGACTAGCTCGTTAATCAAATATGGTTATGTTTCCTAACCATACACATGAGTTGTCATTTGATCAACATGATCACATCATTAGGAGAATAATGTGATGGACAAGACCCATCCGTTAGCTTAGCAACTTGATCGTTTAGTTTTACTGCTATTGCTTTCTTCATGACTTATACATGTTCCTATGACTATGAGATTAGGCAACTCCCGAATACCGAAGGAATACCTTGTGTGCTATCAAACGTCACAACGTAACTGGGTGATTATAAAGATTCTCTACAGGTGTCTCCGAAGGTGTTTGTGGTGTTGGCATAGATCGAGAATAGGAAATGTCACTCTGGGTGTCGGAGAGGTATCTCTGGGCCCTCTCGGTAATACACATCATAATAAGCCTTGCAAGCAAATGACTAATGAGTTAGTCATGAGATGATGTATTACGGAACAAGTAAAGAGACTTGCCGGTGACGAGATTGAACTAGGTATGATGATACCGACGATCGAATCTTGGGCAAGTAACATACCGATGACAAAGGGAACAACGTATGTTGTTATGCGGTTTGACCGATAAAGATCTTCATAGAATATGTAGGAGCCAATATGAGCATCCAGGTTCCGCTATTGGTTATTGATCGGAGATGAGTCTCGGTCATGTCTACATAGTTCTCGAACTCGTATGGTCCGCACGCTTAACGTTCGATGACGATCGGTATTATGAGTTTATGTGTTTTGATGTACCGAAGGTAGTTCGGACTCCCGGATGTGATCACGGACATGATGAGGAGTCTCAAAATGGTCGAGACGTAAAGATTGATATATTGGACGATTATATTCGGACAACGGAAGTGTTCCGGAATAGTTTCAGAATAAACCGGAGTGCCGGAGGGGTATCGGTAACTAATGGGCCACTTGGGCCCTTAGTGGAGAGAGAGAAGGGCCGGCCAGGGTTGGGCCGCGCGCCCCTCCCCCTTGGTCCGAATTGGACAACGAAAGGAGGGCGGCGCCCCTTCCTTCTCCCTCTCCCTCTCCTTCCTCCCCCCTCCTTCCCTCTTGGTGGACTCCTACTAGGAATAGGATTCCTATTCCTAGTAGAAGTAGCCCTCCTTAGGCACGCCTATAGGGCCGGCCGGCCTCCCACTTGCTCATTTATATACGGGGGCAGGGGCACCCTAGGACACACAAGTAAACATCAGTTTTAGCCGTGTGTGGTGCCCCCTCCACAGTTACACACCTCGGTCATATCGTTGCAGTGCTTAGGCGAAGCCCTGCGCCGGTAACTTCATCGTCACCGTCACCACGCCGTCATGCTGGCAAAACTCTCCCGTGACGCTCAACTGGATCAAGAGCTCGTGGGACGTCATCGAGCTGAACGTGTGCTGAACGCGGAGGTGCCGTACGTTCGGTGCTTGGATCGGTTGGATCGCGAAGACGTTCGACTACATCAACCGCGTCACTAGACGCTTTCGCTTTCGGTCTACGAGGGTACGTAGACACACTCTCCCCGCTCGTTGCTATGCTTCTCCTAGATAGAGCTTGCGTAATCGTAGGATTTTTTTTTGAAATACTACGTTCCCCAATAGTGGTATCAGAGCCAGGTCTATGCGTAGATGATATGCATGAGTAGAACACAATGAGTTGTGGGCGATAATAGTCATACTACTTACCAGCATGTCATACTTTCATTCGGCTGTATTGTGAGATGAAGCGGCCCGGACCGACATTACACGTACGCTTACGCGAGACTGGTTTCACCGTTGCGAGCACTCGTTGCTTAAAGGTGATCGACGGGTGTCTATCTCTCTCACTTTAGTTGAATCGAGTGTGGCTACGCCCGGTCCTTGTGAAGGTTAAAACATCACACTTGACCAAAAATCATTGTGGTTTTTGTATGCGTAGGTAATAATGGTTCTTGCTAAGCCCGTAGCAGCCATGTAAAACTTGCAACAACAAAGTAGAGGACGTCTAACTTGTTTTTGCAGGGCATGTTGTGATGTGATATGGTCAAGACGTGATGACTTATACGTTATTGTATGAGATGATCATGTTCTGTAAATTATCGGCAACCGGCAGGAGCCTTATGGTTGTCTCTTTATTGTATGAATTGCGAAGGCCATGTAATTGCTTTACTCTATCACTACGAGTTAGCGATAGTAGTAGTAGAAATAGTTGGCGAGACGACCACGCTGCTACGATGAAGATCATGGTGTCAAGCCGATGACGATGGAGATCATGACAATGCTTTGGAGATGGAGATCAAAAGCACAAGATGATGATGGCCATATCATGTCACATATTTTGATTGCATGTGATGTTTTATCTTATTATGCTTCTTATTTTGCTTAGTATGACGGTAGCATTATAAGATGATCCCTTACAAAATTTCAAGGTACAAGTGTTCTCCCTGAGTATGTACCGTTGCAAATGTTCGTCGTGCCGAGACACCACGTGATGATCAGGTGTGATAAGCTCTACGTTCAAATACAACGGGTGTAAGACAGTTTTGCACATGCAGAATACTCAGGTTAAACTTCACGAGCCTAGCATGTACCGACATGGCCTCGGAACACTGGAGACCGAGAGGTCGAGCGTGAATCATATAGTAGATATGATCAACATAAGATGTTCACCATTGAAAACTACTCCATCTCACGTGATGATCGAACATAGTTTAGTTGATTTGGATCACGTGATCATTTAGATGACTAGAGGGATGTCTATCTAAGTGGGAGTTCTTTAGTAATATGATTAATTGAACTTTAATTTATCATGAACTTAGTCCTGATAGTTTTTGCATATCTATGTTGTTGTAGATTAATGGCCCGTGCTACCGTTCCCTTGAATTTTAATGCATTCCTAGAGAAAGCTAAGTTGAAAGATGATGGTAGCAACTACACGGACTGGTTCCATAACTTGAGGATTATCCTCATTCCTGCACAGAAGAATTATGTCCTGGAAGCACCGCTAGGTGACAGGCCTGCTGCAGGAGCAACTCCGCACATTATGAACGTCTGGCAAGCTCGTTCTGATGACTACTCGATAGTTCAGTGTGCCATGCTTTACGGCTTAGAATCGGGACTTCAAAGACATTTTGAATGCCATGGAGCATATGAGATGTTCCAAGAGTTGAAGTTAATATTTCAAGAAAATGCCCGAATTGAGAGATATGAAGTCTCCAATAAGTTCTATAGCTGCAAGATGGAGGAGAACAGTTCTATCAGTGAACACTTGCTCAGAATGTCTGGGTACTACAATCATATGAATCAACTTGGTTGCAAAGTTGACGAAGATAGTGTTATTGATAGAGTTCTTCAATCACTGCCACCAAGCTATAAAGGCTTCATAATGAACTATAATATGCAAGGGATGCAAAAGACAATGCCCGAGCTCTTCACTATGCTCAAAGCTGCTGAGGTAGAAATCAAAAAGGAGCATCAAGTGTTGATGGTCAACAAGACCACTAGTTTCAAGAAAAAAGGCCAGGGAAATAAGGGGAACTTCAAGCAGAATAGCAAGAAAGTTGCTACTCCCGCGAAGAAACCCAAGTCTGGAGCCAAGCCTGAAACTGAGTGCTTCTACTGCAAAGGGACCGGACACTTGAAGCGGAACTACCCCAAGTATTTGGCGGATAAGAAGGATGGGAAAGTGAACAAAGGTATATTTGATATACATGTTATTGATGTGTACCTTACTAATGCTCGTAGTAGCACCTGGGTATTTGATACTGGTTCGGTTGCTAATATTTGTAACTCGAAACAGGGGCTATGGATTAAACGAAGATTAGATAAGGACGAGGTGACGATGCGCGTGGGAAATGGTTCCAAAGTCAATGTGATCGTCGTCGGCACGCTACCTCTACATCTACCTTTGGGATTAGTTTTAGACCTAAATAATTGTTATTTGGTGCCAGCGTTGAGCATGAACGTTATATCTCGATCTTGTTTGTTGTGAGACGGTTATTCATTTAAATCAGAGAATAATGGTTGTTCAATTTTTATGAGTAATATCTTTTATGGTCATGCACCCTTGAAGAGTGGTCTATTCTTATTAGATCTCGATCGTAGTGATACACATATTCATAATATTTAAGCCAAAAGATGCAAAGTTGATAATGATAGTGCAACTTATTTGTGGCACTGCCGTTTAGGTCATATTGGTGTAAAGCGCATGAAGAAACTCCATGCAGATGGACTTTTGGAATCACTTGGTGCTTGCGAACCATGCCTCATGGGCAAGATGACTAAAACTCCATTCTCCGGAACAATGGAGCGAGAAACAGATTTGTTGGAAATCATACATACTGATGTATGTGGACCGATGAGCGTTGAGGCTCGCGACGGGTATCATTATTTTCTGACCTTCACTGATGATTTGAGAAGATATGGGTATATCTACTTAATGAAGCACAAGTCTGAAACATTTGAAAAGTTCAAAGAATTTCAGAGTGAAGTAGAGAATCATCGTAACAAGAAAATAAAGTTTCTACGATCTGATCATGGAGGCGAATATTTGAGTTACGAGTTTGGTCTTCATTTGAAACAATGTGGAATAGTTTCACAGCTCACGCCACCCAGAACACCACATCGTAATGGTGTTTCCAAACATCGTAACCGTACTTTATTAGATATGGTGCGATCTATGATGTCTCTTACCGATTTACCACTATCGTTTTGGGGTTATGCTTTAGAGACAGCTGCATTCACGTTAAATAGGGCACCATCTAAATCCGTTGAGACGATGCCTTATTAACTATGGTTTGGCAAGAAACCAAAATTGTCGTTTCTTAAGCTTTGGGGCTGCGATGCTTATGTGAAAAGCTTCAACCCGAGAAGCTCGAACCCAAGTCGAATAAATGTGTCTTCATAGGATACCCAAAAGAAACTATTGGGTACACCTTCTATCACAGATCCGAAGGCAAGATATTCGTTCATAAGGATGGATCCTTTCTAGAGAAGGAGTTTCTCTCGAAAGAAGTGAGTGGGAGGAAAGTGGAACTTTATGAGGTAATTGTACCTTCTCCCGAATTGGAAAGTAGTACATCACAGAAACAAGTTCCAGTGATTCCTACACCAATCAACGAGGAAGCTAATGATGATGATCATGAAACTTCGGATCAAGTTACTACTGAACCTCGTAGGTCAACCAGAGTACGTTCCGCACCAGAGTGGTACGGCAACCCGGTTCTGGAAGTCATGTTACTAGACCATGATGAACCTACGAACTATGAGGAAGCGATGATGAGCCGAGATTCCGCAAAATGGCTTGAGGCCATGAAATCTGAGATGGGATCCATGTATGAGAACAGAGTCTGGACTTTGGTTGACTTGCCCGATGATCGGCAAGCAATTGAAAATAAATGGATCTTTAATAGGAAGACTGATGCCGATGGTAATGTTACTGTCTACAAAGCTCGACTTATTGCGAAAGGTTTCCGACAAGTTCAAGGAGTTGACTACGATGAGACTTTCTCACCCGCAGCGATGCTTAAGTCTGTCTGAATCATGTTAGCAATTGCCGCATTTTATGATTATGAAATCTGGCAAATGGATGTCAAAACTGCATTCCTTAATGGATAGCTCAAAGGGGAGTTGTATATGATGCAACTAGAAGGATTTGTCGATCCTAAAGGTGCTAACAAAGTGTGCAAGCTCCAGCGATCCATCTATGGACTGGTGCAAGCATCTCGGAGTTGGAATATACGCTTTGATGAGGTGATTGTCGTGGTTCTAAGTCTGATAGTACGAGTAGGGTGTATGTGAGAGGAGGCAAGGCCCTAGCTATGGTGAAGTTGTACGCAAGGCGTTTACGAGTTCAGGCCCTTCTCGGAGGAAGTAACATCCCTACGTCTTGGTGCCCGGAGGCGGTCGACTAAAATATGTATATGTGTGTGTGTTACACGGGGTGTGAACCCTTGTACTGAAGGAGGGGTGGCTTATATAGTGTGCCAGGACCCCAGCCATGCTCCACGTTACTAAGGGTTCAATGTACATAAAGGCAGACGTTACTGATAACGCCTGCAGTAAAGAGCAATAAAGGCATTCACTACAGCGGAGTGAATACCTGACCGTTGTTGTCCTAATGAACCTTTGACCTTCGGGGGTTGAGTGCCTTGGATGGGTCGAGTGAAGTTGAGTCGTCTGGTTCATTGTGTACGGTCGAGTGGGACACCCTCTTGGGCCGTCTCAGTCGACTGTCCTTGTTACCATCGGTTTGTCTTTTGAGCTTCTGGGGTAGTGACCTTGGGTGGGGTATCTTGGTGAGGCCTGTGACCCTACCCTAAGTCTGTAACCTCGTCATTAGCCCCCGAATGGATTGAGACTTGAGCAGGAGAGAGCGCTGAAGTGAGCCTTGGTCCGGGTTCGATGCCCCTGGGGGTAGTCTTTTCTGAACTTGTGGACCAGGCCGTCTTTTCAATCTTGTCTTGGTCGCCTTAATCGATTTCGGAACCGTCGAGTGTGCTTGTTGCGTTGACCGTCGACTGAACTTTGCGCGTGGCGTCGAGCGCCGTTGGTGTGCGTAGTTTTCGGCGGGATCGGTTGCTCTCTGGTCTCCGGATTTTGCGGGATTTTGAAATTTGGGGAAGCACGCGGGACGGATCGTGCCGCGGCAATCGGGTCGGATATGCCTGGGACACCTCGATCCTCGCGCCGCCTTTTTCGCCACGTATCGCGTGCGCGCCTGTTGCGGGATTTGACGGGATTGTTTGGGGCCACCGGTCAGCCACTCGACCGTCGTGCTATAAATGTGCGCCGAGTCCGAGGCGAGGGCACTATGCGCCCATTCTCTGTTTCCTCGCCTCCGTCCCTCCGCCGCGCCTCTGCTTCTTTCTCCTTCTCCTCGGCCAACACCAGCTCGCACGCCATGGACAAGGAGAAGACCGCGGTGTTGGAGCGCTCGAAGAAGGCGGCGACGGGGAAAGCAAAGCGGTCCGGCCGCGGTGGGTCGTCGTCGAGGTCCGGGCTCCCACCTGGCTGGATCCAGGGGGACTGGATTGGGTCCACCATTACGGTGGAAGACATGGAGGAGCTAGAGGAGGATGGCTTGGTCGCCCGCGGCTCCTGGCGGGTGCCGGAAGGCGAGCTCGAGCCTCAGCCGCGGGAGGTCCGGTGCGTCCTCCTCGCGACCCACATCGACCGAGGTTTCTCCATGCCCCCGCACCCTTTCTTCCGCGCCTTCTTGACTTTTTACAGCGCCCAGCTACACTACTTCACGCCCAACTCCATTGCTTTTCTGGCTGCGTTTATCTCAATGTGTGAGAACTTCCTCGGCTGTCGACCGCACTGGGGCTTGTTCAAACATATCTTCACTTGTCGCTCGCAAACCATCAAGAAGGTGAATCCGAGTGATGAAAAGACGCACGTCATCCAGGTGTGCGGTGGGCTAGGCATCCAGCTTAGAAATAGGAGCGCTTCTCCTGCTACGATCCTCTCAGAGTCGGTTTGGGGCTGGCAGTCGACTTGGTTCTATTGTAAGGACAGCCCGACTTCTAGTCAATAGACCGGTCTTCCTCCCTTTTCTCTTAGTCAAGCCAGCCAGCCTCCGTCGTTGGTTGTGAGTCGGGCCGAGAGGGTGGAAGTGGACATGCTGGTGGAGCGGGTCGTCCAGTTGGTCCGCGACGGGGTTACAGGGCTGGATCTTCTTGAGGTGTACCTTATGCGGAGGATCCAGCCTCTCCAAGCTCGAGACCACCCGATGTGGCTGTATTCCGGCATCGATGACTCGTCTCGAGTCCACCCAGAGGAAGCTTCAGCGAAGACGGTGGCGCAGTGTCTGAAGTGTATCACAGGGAACAAGGACAACCCCAGGGGGCTTGGAAGAGTTGTTGGAAATATGCCCTAGAGGCAATAATATAAGAGTTATTATTATATTTCCTTGTTCATGATAATCGTTTATTATCCATGCTATAATTGTATTGATTGGAAACTTAAATACATGTGTGGATAAATAGACAAACTTTGTGTCCCTAGTAAGCCTCTTCAGGACTAGCTCGTTGATCAAAGATGACCGCAGTTTCCAGGTCATAGACATGAGTTGTCATTTGATAACGGGATCACATCATTAGGAGAATGATGTGATGGACGAGACCCAAACGTTAAACATAGCTTTTGATCGTATCAGTTATCGCTATAGTTTTCTGCATGTCAAGTATAAGTTCCTATGACCATGAGATCATGTAACTCACTGACACCGTAGGAGTGCCTTGTGTGTGCCAAACGTCGCAACGTAACTGGGTGACTATAAAGGTACTCTACAGGTATCTCCGAAGGTGTCTGTTGAGTTGACATGGATCGAGACTGGGATTTGTCACTCCGTGTGACGGAGAGGTATCTCCGGGCCCACTCGGTAATACGTCATCTCAATGAGCTCAAAGTGACTAAGTAGTTAGTCACGGGATTATGTATTACGGAACGAGTAAAGAGACTTGCCGGTAACGAGATTGAACTAGGTATAGAGATACCGATGATCGAATCTCGGGCAAGTAACATACCGACGAGACAAAGGGAACTGTATACGGGATTACCTGAATCCTTGACATTGTGGTTCATCCGATGAGATCATCGAGGAACGTGTGGGAACCAATATGGGTATCCAGATCCCGCTATTGGTTATTGACCTGGGAGTATCTCGGTCATGTCTGCATAGTTTCCGAACCCGCAGGGTCTACACACTTAAGGTTCGGTGACGCTAGGGTTGTTAGTGAGAACAGTGCATGGTAACCGAAGGTTGTTCGGAGTCCCGGATGAGATCCCGGACGTGACGAGGGTCTCCGGAATGGTCCGGGGATGAAGATTGATATATGGGATGAGAGTAAACGGAGTCCGGAATTGTTCCGGGGAACACCGGGAAGGAATCGGAGAACCGAAAGGTGTTTCGGGGGCCACGGTAAATGTTACGGGCCCTATGGGCCATAAGTGGGGAGACGCAACAGCCCACACAAGGGTTGTGCGCCCCCCCTAGGCTCCTCCACCTGCGCCTAAGGGGCTGGGCCCCCCTAGGGCAGCCGCACCCCTAAGACTTGGGGGGCAAGGCGCCTGGGGGGGGGGGGGACCCTAACCCTGGCCGCAGCCCCTCCCCTTGGCCGCCGCCCCCTAGGGGGAACCCTAGGGGCGCCCCCTCCTCTCTCTCCCCCCTATATAAAGAGTGGTAGAGGGAGGGCAGCAATACAAGTTCGTGCCTCGGCATTGCCCTCCCTATCCACGAATATCTTCGTCTAGTTTGCAGTGCTTGGCGAAGCCCTGCTGAAATTCCTTCACCACCATCTCCACCACGCCGTCGTGCTGCTGGGTTTCTCCGTCAACTTCTCCTTCCCCCTTGCTGGATCAAGAAGGAGGAGACGTCCCCGAGCTGCACGTGTGTTGAACGCGGAGGCACCGTCCGTTCGGTGCTGGGATCTTCGGCGATTTGAATCGCGGCGAGTACGACTCCATCAACCGCGTTCTTGAACGCTTCCGCTTAGCGATCTACAAGGGTATGTGGATCCGACTCTTCCCTCGTAGATGCATCTCCTAGATTGATCTTGGTGAGCGTAGGAAAATTTTTGTTTCCCATGCAACATTACCCAACAGTGGCATCATGAGCTAGGATCTTGCGTAGATGCTTTCACGAGTAGAACACAAAGGGGTTTGTGGGCGTTGATGTTTAGATTGCTTCCCTCTTTGGTCTTTCTTGATTCAGCGGCATTATGGGATGAAGCGGCCCGGACCAACTTTACATGTCCACGTACATGAGACCGGTTCCATCGACAGACATGCGACTTTTGTTGCATAAGATGGCTGGCGGGTGTCTGTCTCTCCTATCTTAGTTGAATCGGATTCGACGAAGGCGGTCCTTGTAGAAGGTTAAATAGCAACTTAAATATCACCGTTGTGGCTTTGCGTAGGTAAGAAGCGTTCTTGCTAGATACCCATAGCAGCCACGTAAAACATGCAACAACAAATTAGAGGACGTCTAACTTGTTTTTGCAGGGTATGTATGTGATATGATATGGCCAAAGACATGATGCGATATATTTGATGTATGAGATGATCATGTTGTAATAGTTAATATCGACTTGCATGTCGATGTATGCGGCAACCGGCAGGAGCCATAGGGTTGTCTTTAATTTTTGTATGACCTGCGTGTCAATCATTAAGCGCTATGTAATGCTTTACTTTATCGCTAAACGGTAGCAATAGTAGTAAGAGCATGGTGGGCGCGCGACAACCCCGATGGCGACACGATGATGGAGATCATGATGATGGGGATCATGGTGTTACGCCGGTGACGATGGAGATCATGCCGGTGCTTTGGAGATGGAGATCAAAAGCACGAGTTGATGGCCATATCATGTCACTTATGATTTGCATGTGATGTTAATCCTTTTATGCATCTTATTTTGCTTAGGACGACGGTAGCATTATAAGATGATCCCTCACTAAAATTTCAAGATAAAATTGTGTTCCCCCCGAGTGTGCGCCGTTGCGAAGGTTCGTCGTTTCGAAGCACCACGTGATGATCGGGTGTGATAGACTCTACGTTCGCATACAACGGGTGCAAGCCAGTTTTGCACATGCAGAAAACTCGGGTTAGACTTGACGGGCCTAGCATGTACAGACATGGCCTCGGAACACGGAAGACCGAAAGGTCGAGCATGAGTCATATAGTAGATATGATCAACATGAAGATGTTCACCATTGACACCACCTCATCTCACGTGATGATCGGACTTGGGTTGGTGGATTTGGATCATGTCACGCTCGGATGACCAGAGGGATGTCAATTTGAGTGGGAGTTATAAGTAATTTGATTAGTTAAAACTCACTTATCATGAACAATAGTCTAAGATGTCTTTGCAAATCTTTTGTTGTAGATGGCTCCCGCAGTAGCTCCCCTGAATTTTAATGCGTTCCTAGAGAAAACTAAGCTGAAAGATGATGGGAGCAACTTTGTGGACTGGCTCCGCAATCTGAGGATCATCCTCACAGCTGCCCAAAAGGTTTATGTCCTAAATGCACCGCTAGGTGAACCCCCCGCTCCGGCCTCTGTGGACGTTATGAACGCCTGGCAGTCGCATGCGGATGACTACTCAGTAGTGCAGTGTGCCATGTTGTATAGCTTGGAAGGAGGACTTCAAAGGCGTTTTGAACGTCATGGAGCATATGAGATGTTCCAGGAGTTGAAGTTCATCTTTGAGAAGAATGCCAAGATCGAGAGGTATGAGACCTCCGATAAATTCTTTGCTTGCAAGATGGAGGAGAATTCGTCTGTCAGTGAGCACTTACTGAAGATGTCTGGGTACTATACCCGCATAGCTGATCTGGGACTTGTGTTCCCGGAGGAGGCTATCATTGACAAAATTCTCCAGTCACTCCCACCTAGCTACAAGAGCTTCGTGCAGCATTATAACATGCAAGGGATGAACAAAACCATCGCCGAGCTGTTTGCGATGCTAAAAGTCGCTGAGTCAGACATCCAGAAGGAGCATCAAGTGTTGATGGTCAATAAAACTACCAGTTTCAAGAAGAATGGCAAGGGCAAGAAGGGTAACTCTAAGAAGGGTGGCAAGGCAGTTGCTCATCCAGTGAAGAAACCCAAGGCTGGGCCCAAGCCAGAGACTGAGTGTTTCTATTGCAAGGGGAACGGCCACTGGAAGCGGAACTGCCCCAAGTATCTGGCAGACAAGAAGGGGGCCAACAACAACAACAAGCAAGGTATATGTGATATACATGTTATTGATGTGTACCTTACCAACTCTCGTTGTAGTGCCTGGGTATTTGATACCGGTTCGGTTGCTCACATTTGCAACTCTAAACAGGAACTGCGGAATAAACGGAGGCTGGCGAAGGACGAAGTGACGATGCGCGTGGGAAATGGTTCCAAGGTTGATGTGATCGCCGTCGGCACACTCGCTCTTCGATTACCATCGGGATTAGTTATGAACCTGAATAATTGTTATTTAGTGCCTGCGTTAAGCATGAACATTATATCTGGATCTTGTTTGATGCGAGACGGTTACTCATTTAAATCAGAGAATAAAGGTTGTTCTATTTATATGGGTAATATCTTTTATGGTCATGCACCCGAAGTGAGGGGTTTATTCTTATTGAATCTCGATAGTGATGATACACATGTTCATAACATTTATGCCAAAAGATGTAGAGTTGATAATGATAATACCACTTACTTGTGGCACTGCCGTCTGGGTCATATCGGCGTGAAACGCATGAGGAAGCTCCATGCTGATGGACTTTTGGAGTCTCTTGATTTTGAATCACTTGACACATGCGAGCCGTGCCTCATGGGCAAGATGACGAGGACCCCGTTTTCAGGGACAATGGAACGGGCAAGTGACTTATTGGAAATCATACATACTGATGTGTGTGGTCCGATGAGTGTCACGGCGCGCGGTGGATATCGTTATTTTCTCACCTTCACTGACGACTTAAGTAGATATGGGTATATTTACTTAATGAAGCATAAGTCTGAAACTTTTGAAAAGTTCAAGCAATTTCAGAGTGAAGTTGAAAATCATCGTAACAAGAAGATCAAGTTCCTACGATCTGATCGAGGGGGAGAATATCTGAGTTATGAGTTTGGTGATCACTTAAGAAAATGTGGAATTGTTTCACAGTTGATGCCACCCGGAACACCACAGCGTAATGGTGTGTCCGAACGTCGTAATCGAACCCTATTAGATATGGTACGTTCTATGATGTCTCTTGCCGATTTGCCACTATCGTTTTGGGGATATGCGTTAGAGACAGCTGCATTCACTTTAAATAGGGCTCCATCTAAGTCCGTTGAGACAACACCGTATGAACTATGGTTTGGTAAGAAACCTAAGTTGTCTTTTCTCAAGGTTTGGGGTTGCGATGCTTATGTCAAAAGGCTTCAGCCAGAAAAGCTCGAACCCAAAGCGGACAAATGTGTCTTCATAGGATACCCAAAAGAAACAGTTGGGTACACCTTCTATCTCAGATCCGAGGGCAAAGTGTTTGTCGCTAAGAACGGGTCCTTTCTCGAGAAAGAGTTTCTCTCGAAAGAATTGAGTGGGAGGAAGGTAGAACTTGATGAGGTTATTGAACCTCGGCTTCAACCAGAGAGTAGCGCAGCACAGAAAGATGTTTTTGTGGAGCCTGCAGAGGTTGAAGAGGAAGCCAATGATGATGATCAAGGAGCTTCTGATCAAGTTACTACCGAACCTCGTAGGTCGACAAGGGTACGCACTGCACCTGAGTGGTATGGTAACCCTGTCTTGGAGGTCATGTTGTTAGACAACGGTGAACCTACGAGCTATGGAGAAGCGATGGTGAGCCCGGATTCCGACAAATGGTTAGAGGCCATGAAATCCGAGATGGGATCCATGTATGAAAACAAAGTATGGACTTTGGAAGTATTACCTGAAGGGCGGAAGGCCATTCAGAATAAATGGATTTTTAAGAGGAAGACGGACGCTGACGGTAATGTCACCGTGTATAAAGCTCGACTTGTGGCAAAGGGTTTTTCACAAGTTCAAGGGATTGACTACGATGAGACTTTCTCACCCGTAGCGATGCTTAAATCCGTCCGAATCATGTTAGTAATAGCTGCATATTTCGATTATGAAATTTGGCAGATGGATGTCAAAACAGCGTTCCTTAACGGTTTTCTTAAGGAAGAGTTGTATATGATGCAGCCGGAAGGTTTTGTCTATCCAGAGAATGCTGACAAAGTATGCAAGCTCCAGCGTTCCATTTATGGGCTGGTGCAAGCATCTCGGAGTTGGAATCTTCGCTTTGATGAGGTGATCAAAGCGTTTGGGTTTGTACAAGTTTACGGAGAAGCTTGTATTTACAAGAAAGTGAGTGGGAGCTCTATAGCGTTTCTAATATTATATGTGGATGACATATTGTTAATTGGAAACAATATAGAATTTTTGGATAGCGTGAAGGGGTATTTGAACAAGAGTTTTTCGATGAAGGACCTCGGTGAAGCTGCTTTCATATTGGGCATCAAGATCTATAGAGATAGATCGAGACGCTTGATAGGACTTTCACAAAGTACATACCTTGATAAAGTTTTGAAGAAGTTCAAAATGGATCAATCCAAGAAGGGGTTCTTGCCGGTATTGCAAGGTACAAAGTTGAGTAAGACTCAATGCCCAGTGACTGCGGAAGATAGAGAAAAGATGAGTGTCATCCCCTATGCTTCAGCCATAGGCTCTATCATGTATGCAATGCTGTGCACAAGACCAGATGTCAGCCTTGCCATAAGTATGGCCGGAAGGTTTCAAAGTAATCCTGGTTTGGATCACTGGACAGCGGTCAAGAATATCCTGAAGTACCTGAAAAGGACTAAGGAAATGTTTCTCGTTTATGAAGGTGATCAAGAGCTCGTCGTAAAGGGTTACGTCGATGCAAGCTTTGACACTGATCCGGATGACTCTAAGTCTCAAACCGGATACGTATATATTCTCAACGGGGGAGCGGTAAGCTGGTGCAGTTCCAAGCAAAGCGTGGTAGCCGATTCTACATGCGAAGCGGAGTACATAGCTGCCTCGGAGGCGGCAAAGGAAGGTGTCTGGATGAAGGAGTTCATAACAGATCTTGGAGTTGTGCCTAGTGCATTGAACCCAATGACTCTGTTTTGTGACAACACTGGTGCCATTGCTCTAGCCAAGGAACCAAGGTTTCACAAGAGGACCAGACACATAAAGCGACGCTTCAATTCCATCCGCGATTCAGTCAAGGAGGAGGACATAAGCATTTGCAAAGTACACACGGATTTGAATATTGCAGATCCGTTGACGAAGCCTCTTCCACGGGCTAAGCATGATCAACACCAAGACTCTATGGGTGTTAGATTCATTACCTTGTAATGCTAGATTAATGACTCTAGTGCAAGTGGGAGACTGTTGGAAATATGCCCTAGAGGCAATAATATAAGAGTTATTATTATATTTCCTTGTTCATGATAATCGTTTATTTTCCATGCTATAATTGCATTGATTGGAAACTTAAATACATGTGTGGATAAATAGACAAACTTTGTGTCCCTAGTAAGCCTCTTCAGGACTAGCTCGTTGATCAAAGGTGACCGCGGTTTCCAGGTCATAGACATGAGTTGTCATTTGATAACGGGATCACATCATTAGGAGAATGATGTGATGGACGAGACCCAAACGTTAAACATAGCTTTTGATCGTATCAGTTATCGCTATAGTTTTCTGCATGTCAAGTATAAGTTCCTATGACCATGAGATCATGTAACTCACTGACACCGTAGGAGTGCCTTGTGTGTGCCAAACGTCGCAACGTAACTGGGTGACTATAAAGGTACTCTACAGGTATCTCCGAAGGTGTCTGTTGAGTTGACATGGATCGAGACTGGGATTTGTCACTCCGTGTGACGGAGAGGTATCTCCGGGCCCACTCGGTAATACGTCATCTCAATGAGCTCAAAGTGACTAAGTAGTTAGTCACGGGATTATGTATTACGGAACGAGTAAAGAGACTTGCCGGTAACGAGATTGAACTAGGTATAGAGATACTGACGATCGAATCTCGGGCAAGTAACATACCGACGAGACAAAGGGAACTGTATACGGGATTACCTGAATCCTTGACATTGTGGTTCATCCGATGAGATCATCGAGGAACGTGTGGGAACCAATATGGGTATCCAGATCCCGCTATTGGTTATTGACCTGGGATTATCTCGGTCATGTCTGCATAGTTTCCGAACCCGCAGGGTCTACACACTTAAGGTTCGGTGACGCTAGGGTTGTTAGTGAGAACAGTGCATGGTAACCGAAGGTTGTTCGGAGTCCCGGATGAGATCCCGGACGTGACGAGGGTCTCCGGAATGGTCCGGGGACGAAGATTGATATATGGGATGAGAGTAAACGGAGTCCGGAATTGTTCCGGGGAACATCGGGAAGGAATCGGAGAACCGAAAGGTGTTTCGGGGGCCACGGTAAATGTTACGGGCCCTATGGGCCATAAGTGGGGAGACGCAACAGCCCACACAAGGGCTGTGCGCCCCCCTAGGCTCCTCCACCTGCTCCTAAGGGGCTGGGCCCCCCTAGGGCAGCCGCACCCCTAAGACTTGGGGGGCAAGGCGCCTGGGGGGGGGGGGGAACCCTAACCCTGGCCGTAGCCCCTCCCCTTGGCCGCTGCCCCCTAGGGGGAACCCTAGGGGCGCCCCCTCCTCTCTCTCCCCCCTATATAAAGAGAGGTAGAGGGAGGGCAGCAATACAAGTTCGTGCCTCGGCATTGCCCTCCCTCTCCACGAATATCTTCGTCTAGTTTGCAGTGCTTGGCGAAGCCCTGCTGAAATTCCTTCACCACCATCTCCACCACGCCGTCGTGCTGCTGGGTTTCTCCGTCAACTTCTCCTTCCCCCTTGCTGGATCAAGAAGGAGGAGACGTCCCCGAGCTGCACGTGTGTTGAACGCGGAGGCACCGTCCGTTCGGTGCTGGGATCTTCGGCGATTTGAATCGCGGCGAGTACGACTCCATCAACCGCGTTCTTGAACGCTTCCGCTTAGCGATCTACAAGGGTATGTGGATCCGACTCTTCCCTCGTAGATGCATCTCCTAGATTGATCTTGGTGAGCGTAGGAAAATTTTTGTTTCCCATGCAACATTACCCAACAGGAGTCCCCTCATTCGACGTCGACCATCTTCCTGACAAGGTCTGGCCTTAACTTCCGAGTGATTTTCTTGATTCTTATTTGCGGTTGTTCTGATGAATCCGACTGATGTTTGGTTAATTCTTCTTTTTTGCAGATCTACACCGAAATGTACTCGGTGCCCAACGGGGATCAGGTCCAGGAGGGCGAAGAGGGCGCGGGCGATGTTTCCGAGTGGAAGTCTGATGAGGAGACCGGAGAGGAGAGCGAGGACTCTAGCAGCAGCGAGGAGGTCGAGTCACCTCCCCGCGGCGAGAAGCGCTCCAAGGGAAAGCATGACCCAGAGGTCGTGCGCTCTGGAGCGGGCCCCTCCAGCTCCCAAGTGCAGAAGCAGGCTCGCACGGCCACTCCCGATCCGACCGAAAAGGTGCCCAAGTAGCCCAAGGTCGCCACCGCCAAGCCTCGGAAGGTCCTGCCCAAGATCAAGGTGGACGTCCCAATTGCTTCTAAGTAAGTGATGTTCTGTTTTATTTCTCCCTGCTTTCGGAGGTCGACCTTGTCTTCGTCGACTCACTTTCAAGGAAATCTTCAGTGCTCCTACTTCTGCAACCTCGATGGATATCGACAAGGGTCGATATGACGAGGAGACTGCTGATGCTGCTACGTCTCGCGTAGGTGCGCGTTGTAGATCGTACTTTGCTTTTCATCCGCTTGAACCAATCGGTCGACTGAACTCCGTGGTTGTCTTTTTTGAAGTGCCGCGCCAAGTCATAGAACTCCCAGACGACGACGATGACGACGATGAGGAGCACTCGGGAGCGACTCAACGGCGCACGGGAAGGAAGGGCCAGAAGGTACTCTCTGGCCCTGAGACCCAACAGCAGGGAGACGTGCCCCGGACCGCGGTCTCCTTCGCCGTCCCCGTGTCGACTGTCCGCCCTCCTTTGTCGACTGGTCCGGCCGTCGACCCAGCGCCTGCTCTGGCATCCGTTCTCTTGTCCACCCATCACGTCCCGGAGGATCCCGTGGGTGCAGCTCAAGAGGCCGTTCGCCAGGCGGGGCTGATGATGGAGAGGACGAAGGCGGCGTACGAGGCTAGCATGGCTGCTTATAACGCTAGCTCAGCCCTTCGGACCAATGTCTAGGTTTGTCTCTTCCGACTGATTTGCCGTATTGGTGTAGTCTTCAGTTTGAGAAATCTACTGCCTTGTTCGTGAGATGATGACACACCCACTTGGTGCCTTGTCTTGTAGCTTTTAGCTTTTGTAGGCCAACCGATAGTACCAGTGGGGGCACGCTCAGTGCACCCAGTGGGTGTAGTCCCCGAGGCCATGGTCGACTGAAGTCAGTCGACTGTGGTCTTTAGAATGTGTCTTGTTTGTTCCGTACTTCTCTTACTCGCGCAAACTCTGGTCAGGCCGGTCTGGTCGAGTGAGAACCAGTGGGGGCACGCTCAGTGCACCCACTGGGTGTAGTCCCCGAGACCGTGGTCGACTACTGGTAGTCGGCCATGGTCTGATAATAGAACTTTTTTTGAGCTCGGGTCAGACTGATCTTGGCCGAGTGAGAACCAGTGGGGGCACGCTCAGTGCACCCACTGGGTGTAGTCCCCGAGACTGCGGTTGAGTGTTTGACTCGACTGTAGTCTTAGAATTCTGGTTTGTTGTGTTGATGCAGAGATCTTGTGAGTTCGGAGCCAAATTTGCGGACCTTGAGAAGAAGCAGGTCCAGCTCAATCTTGACTTGCAGCTGGCTCGGGACCACTTGAAGAAGACTCAGGACGAAGCAGCTGGTAACTAACGCGAGCAACTCGTCGACTGACCTTCGATAAATATGCCCATCCTCATGTTCATCTGTTTAGTGACGTCTCTTGTAGATCAACTGAAGGCGGTCCTGGAGCAGAAGGACCTCGACTTGGCGGCGGCGCAGCAGAGGGCGCAGGAGAAAACTGAACTGGCAAAGCAGAAGCTGGCTTCAGTCGGTGTGCTTGAAGAAGAGATCACCAGGCTGAAGGGCTCCCTCGACGCGGCCAACCAAGAAGTGACTCGACTAAAGGGGGCTAAGAACACCCTGAATGAGAAGCACAAGGGCCTCTTTCAGAAGAAGAATGACCTGGAAGCCTATTTGTGCGGGCTCACCAAGAAGTGGTATCTCGTGCTTGAAGGTATGCCTCTTTTGCTCGGGTGGTCGACTCGTAACTTGCTTGCTGATTCGACGCGTTCTTTATTGTGTAGAATTCTGCCGCAACTTTGATGAAGAGACCGGGCGGATCGAGCCTGACCTGGACCCAGTCAATTCCATTGTCAAGGACGAAGTTGCCATGAATATCTTGAGGTTGGAGTCTCGCCTCACCGGTGCCACGGACTACCTTGGTCGACTGAAAGTGGTGATGGCTCGGATCGACACCGCACTCTGGAGGGGAGTCGTGCAAGAGAACGACCTCGAGTCCCTGATGACTCGACTCAATTAGATACCTAGTCGAGTGCGGAGCTGGCGTGGCGCTGTCCTTGGTCCGAGTGCATTGCAAGGAGGTGAAGGAGAAGAGGCTTGCGGCGCTCAAGGTTGCCAACACGAAGGAGCTCCAGTTCCAGTCGTTCATGGAGACTTTTTTGGAAGCCGCTACCCGTATCGCCGATGGGATCGACCTGGACCAGTTTGTTGCACCTGCGAGGCCGCCTCCTCCTGAGCAATGAATGAACTTTGATACTTCGATTAAATTTGCCTCGGAATGCCGAGTGATCCTGTAACCGTTAAACTCTTGCGGGCCCGTCGCCCAAGTACTCTTGCCCGAATCTTGCAGGACTTTTATCCGAATTTGGATCCCTTTGCATTTGCTTGTTTTGCTTCCGACTCTTTCTGGTTTTTTGGATTTTGAGTCGACGCCATCTCTGTGGCTTGGCTCCGACGGCTCGAACCACTTGTTGGTGACGTCGTGCTCGTGGCAGAGCTCGGAGGACCGTAGCTAAGCCCTCGAGTGAGAGGGTTGCTCTTCACTCAGAGTAGTTTTCGTAACTTAGGCGATTACGAGCTACGTTGTACTTGTGGCGGAGCTCGAAAGACAGAGCTGTTGGGGAACGTAGTATTTTAAAATTTTCCTACGATCACGCAAGATCTATCTACCAGATGCATAGCAACGAGAGGGGAGAGTGTGTCTACGTACCCTCGTAGACCAAAAGCGGAAGCGTTAGAACAACGCGGTTGATGTAGTCGTACGTCTTCATGGCCCGACCGATCAAGCACCGAAACTACGGCACCTCCGAGTTCTAGCACACGTTCAGCTCGATGACGTCCCTCGAACTCCGATCCAGCCGAGTGTCGAGGGAGAGTTCTGTCAGCACGACGGCGTGGTGACGATCTTGATGTTCTACCGTCGCAGGGCTTCTCCTAAGCACCGCTATAATATTATCGAGGAGAACTATGGTGGAGGGGGGCACCGCACACGGCTAAGAGATCAAGAGATCAATTGTTGTGTCTAGAGGTGCCCCCTAGCCCCCGTATATAAAGGAGGGAGGGAGAGGCCGGCCCTAGAGGGGGTGCGCCAAGTGTGGGGAGTCCTACTAGGACTCCCAAGTCCTAGTAGGATTCCCTTTTCCTTACCGGAGTAGGAGAGAAGGAAAGAGGGGGGGAGGGAGAAGGAAAAGGGGGCTGCACCCCTTGTCCAATTCGGACCAGAAGGGGGGCGCGCGCCTCCTTCCTTTTGGCCTCTCTCTTCTATTCCCGTAACTCCTCGGTACTCCAAAAATACCCGAATCACTCGGAACCTTTCCGATGTCCGAATATAGTCGTCCAATATATCGATTTTTACGTCTCGGCCATTTCGAGACTCCTCGTCATGTCCCCGATCTCATCCGGGACTCCGAACTCCTTTGGTACATCAAAACTCATAAACTCATAATAAAACTATCATCGAAACCTTAAGCGTGCAGACCCTACGGGTTCGAGAACTATGTAGACATGATCGAGACACGTCTCCGATCAATAACCAATAGCGGAACCTGGATGCTCATATTGGCTCCCACATATTCTACGAATATCTTTATCGGTCAAACCGCATAACAACATGCGTTGTTCCCTTTGTCATCGGTATGTTACTTGCCCGAGATTCGATCGTCGGTATCTCAATACCTAGTTCAATCTCGTTACCGGCAAGTCTCTTTACTCGTTCCATAATACATCATCCCGCAACTAACTCATTAGCTGCAATGCTTGCAAGGCTTATAATGATGTGCATTACCGAGTGGGCCCAGAGATACCTCTCCGACAATCGGAGTGACAAATCCTAATCTCGAAATACGCCAACCCAACAAGTACCTTCGGAGACACCTGTAGAGTATCTTTATAACCACCCAGTTACGTTGTGACGTTTGGTAGCACACAAAGTGTTCCTCCGGTATTCGGGAGTTGCATAATCTCATAGTCATAGGAACATGTATAAGTCATGAAGAAAGCAATAGCAGTAAAACTTAAACGATCATAGTGCTAAGCTAACAGATGGGTCTTGCCCATCACATCATTCTCCTAATGATGTGATCCCGTTGATCGAATGACAACTCATGTCTATGGCTAGGAAACATAACCATCTTTGATCAATGAGCTAGTCTAGTAGAGGCATACTAGGGACACTCTGTTATGTCTATGTATTCACACATGTACTAAGTTTCCGGTTAATACAATTCTAGCATGAATAATAAACATTTATCATGATATAAGGAAATAAATAATAACTTTATTATTGCCTCTAGGGCATATTTCCTTCAGTCTCCCACTTGCACTAGAGTCAATAATCTAGATCACATCACCATGTGATTAACACCAATAGTTCACATCGCCATGTGACTAACACCCATAGTTCTCATCGCCATGTGACCAATACCCAAAGGGTTCACTAGAGTCAACATTCTAGTTCACAACCTCATGTGATTAACACCCAAAGAGTACTAAGGTGTGATCATGTTTTGCTTTGTGAAAGAAGTTTAGTCAGTGGGTCTGTTACATTCAGATCCGTATGTATTTTGCAAATTTCTATGTCTACAATGCTCTGCATGGAGCTACTCTAGCTAATTGCTCCCACTTTTAATACGCATCCAGATTGATACTTAGAGTCATCTGGATTAGTGTAAAGCTTGCATCGGCGTAACTCTTTACGAAGAACTCTTTATCACCTCCATAATCGAGAAACATTTCCTTAGTCATCCAGTAACTAAGGATAATTTTGACCGCTGTCCAGTGATCTACTACTGGATCACTTTTGTACCTTCTTGCCAAACTCATGGTAAGGTACACAACAAGTTTGGTACACAGCCTGGCATACTTTATAGAACGTATGACTGAGGCATAGGGAATGACTTTCATTATTTCTCTATCTTTTGCCGAGGTCGGGCTTTGAGTCTTACTCAACTTCATACCTTACAACTCAGGCAAGAACTCCTTCTCTGACTGATCCATTTTGAACTACTTCAAAAACTTGTCAAGGTATGTATTTATTGAAAAACTTTATCAAACATCTCGATCTATCTCTATAGATCTTGAGGCTCAATATGTAAGCAGCTTTACCGAGGTTTTTCTTTGAGAAAAAAACTCCTTTAAAACACTCATTTATGCTTTCCAGAAAATTTCTACATCATTTCTGATCAACAATATGTCATTCACATATACTTATCAGAAAGGCTATAGTGCTCCTACTCACTTTCTTGTAAATACAGGCTTCACCGCAAGTCTGTATAAAACTATATGCTTTGATCAACTTATCAAAGCGTATATTCCAACTCTGAGATGCTTGCACCAGTCCATAGATGGATCGCTGGAGCTTGCACACTTTGTCAGCACCTTTAGGATCGACAAAACCTTCTGGTTGCATCATATACAACTCTTCTTTAAGATATCCATTCAGGAATGCAGTTTTGACATCCATTTGCCAGATTTCATAATCATAAAATGCGGCCATTGCTAACATGATTCAGACAGACTTAAGCATCGCTACGGGTGAGAAAATCTCATCGTAGTCAATTCCTTGAACTTGTCGAAAACCTTTCACAACAAGTCGAGCTTTGTAAACAGTAACATTACTGTCAGCGTCGATCTTCCTCTTTTAGATCCATTTATTTTCGATGGCTTGCCGATCATCGGGCAAGTTAACCAAAGTCCACACTTTGTTCTCATACATGGATCCCATCTCAGATTTCATGGCCTCAAGCCATTTTGCGGAATCTGGGCTCATCATTGCTTCCTCATAGTTTGTAGGTTCATCATGGTCTAGTAACATGACTTCCAGAACCGGGTTGCCGTACCACTCTGGCGCGGAACGTACTCTGGTTGATCTACGAAGTTCAGTAGTAACTTGATCCAAAGTTTCATGATCATCATCATTAGCTTCCTCACTAATTGGTGTAGGAATCACTGAAACTAGTTTCTGTGATGTACTACTTTCCAATTCGGGAGAAGGTACAATTACCTCATCAAGTTCCACTTTCCTCCCACTCACTTCTTTCGAGAGAAACTCCTTCTCTAGAAAGGATCCATTCTCAGCAACGAATATCTTGCCTTCAGATATGTGATAGAAGGTGTACCCAACAGTCTCCTTTGGGTATCCTATGAAGACACATTTCTCCGACTTGGGTTCGAGCTTATCAGGTTGAAGCTTTTTCACATAAGCATCGCAGCCCCAAACTTCAAGAAATGACAACTTTGGTTTCTTGCCAAACCACAGTTCATAAGGTGTCGTCTCAACGGATTAATATATTGCCCTATTGAACGTCAATGCAGCTATCTCTGATGCATAACCCAAAACGATAGTGGTAAATCAGTAAGAGACATCATAGATCGCACCATATCTAATAAAGTACGGTTACAACGTTCGAACACACCATTACTCTGTGGTGTTCCGGGTGGCGTGAGTTGTGAAACTATTCCACATTGTTTCAAATGAAGACCAAACTCGTAACTCAAATATTCACCTCCACGATCAGATCATAGGAACTTTATTTTCTTGTTACGATGATTCTCTACTTCACTCTGAAATTCTTTGAATTTTTCAAATGTTTCAGACTTGTGTTTCATTAAGTAGATATACCCATATCTGCTCAAATCATCAGTGAAGGTCAGAAAATAACGATACTCGCCGCGAGCCTTAACACTCATCGATCCACATACATCAGTATGTATGATTTCCAATAAATCAGTTGCTTGCTCCATTGTTCCAGAGAACGGAGTTTTAGTCATCTTGCCCATGAGGCATGGTTCGCAAGCACCTAGTGATTCATAATCAAGTGATTCCAAAAGTCCATCACTATGGAGTTTCTTCATGCGCTTTACACCAATATGACCTAAACGGCAGTGCCACAAATAATTTGCACTATCATTATTAACCTTGCATCTTTTGGCTTCAAAATTATGAATATGTGTATCACTACGATCGAGATCCAACAAACTATTTTTCATTGGGTGTATGACCATCGAAGGATTTATTCATGTAAATAGAATAACAATTATTCTATGACTTTAAATGAATAACCGTATTGCAACAAACATGATCAAATCATATTCATGCTCAACGCAAATGCCAAATAACATTTATTTATGTTCTACACTAATTCCGAAAGCATAGGGAGTGTGCGATGATGATCATATCAATCTTGGAACCACTTCCAACACACACCATCACTTCACCTTTAATTAGTCTCTGTTCATTCGGCAACTCTTGTTTCAAGTTACTAACTTTAGCAACTGAACCGGTATTAAATACCCAGGGGTTGCTATGAACACTAGTAAACTACACATCAATAATCCGTATATCAAAATATACCGTTGTTCACTTTGCCATCCTTCATATCCGCCAAGTATCTAGGGCAGTTCCACTTCTAGTGACTATTTCCTTTGCAGTAGAAGCACTTAGTTTCAGGCTTGAGTTTAGCTTTGGGTTTCTTCATGGAAGTGAAAACTTGCTTGTCATTCTTCTTGAAGTTCCCCTTCTTGTAACATCCCAATTTTCCTAATTTGGATGTTAATAGATCATTCACTTGCATATCATATTTTTATTTCATTATTTGTCTTTCTGCAATATTCTTTTCATTATGCAACTAAAGGCAATTTAATTGGAGTGGAGATAACATGACTTCTCCCCTGTTTTTAAAAATGTTCATAATGTCCAGAATAATGTTTCCAGTTGATTTGATATGATCTGGTAATTTTTGCAATCCTCAAAATATTTTTAATTGTGGTTTTATATGTTGTTTGAGTGGCCAAATGCATCAAAATCATTTTACAAAATTGCATTAGCTTTGGAACTAGTGTTCCTGTAGTTTATAATTGTAGAGCTATTTTGACTGTCTGCCTAGGTATTTTTATCTAGATTTTATACTGTGTGTTTTATTTTATTTTATTTATTTTGCTGCTGGTTGTGTTAAAAAAAAAAGAGAAAAGGGCCAGCCAGCCGGCCAGCCAGCTAGCCAGCCCAGCGCAGGTAGCAGCGCAGCGCAGCGCAGGCCACAGCGCGGCCCAGCAACCGCAGCCCCGCAGCCCGCTCGCTCGCGAAGCGGCACCAGCGACCGCACCACCCGACCCGCACCCGCAACCCGACCCGCTCCCTCTCTCACCGACAGGTGGACCCCTCCCCTGTTCCCCTTCCTTCCCCGAGCCGGAGACACCGCGCTAGGCACGCACGGACGCTGAGCCCGACTCGAGCTCGCGCTCCGGGTCCATCTCGTGCCCACCCGACACGCCGCACGCAAGCTAAGCCCTAGGGCTCTCTACCGCAGCCTTCCCCATCGTTTTCCCCCTTCGCACGCGACGCCCGAGCCAAACGGATCTCGCCGCAGAGCTCCGCCGACCGCCGCCGTTCGTCGCCGATTTCGCCGCCGTAAGCACCCCTCAGCCGCGCCGCTCCCCTCTCCTAGAATCTCCTCTCGTATTCGCTTCGTTTTGACAGTCTTGGGTGAGCAGGAGACCACCGGAACATCGCCGCCACCAACGTCCGCCGCCGCCGCAGTACACCTCGTCGCCGCCGCCGCTACAGGACCCCTCGCGGCCGTCCGACACTACCACCACCTGCGCCACTCCACGCCGCAGCCGCCCGCATCTTCTGTTTTGCCGGGGCATCGCCGGAGAGCCGCCGCCGACGACGCCCGTGCCGCCGCCGCCGTTCCCTTGTCGCGTGGTGAGAAAAAGAAAAAAAAAACCTGGGCCAACCACGAACTGCCATGTGGCAGTTCGCTACTGGGCATCTACAGGAGTTTCCGCACAGGAGTTCCAGGCGTTTTCTGTTCTTTTTGTCTTTTTCAGTTTTCTTCAAAACTTCAATTAGCTATATCTTCTATTCTGTTAATCCAAATTAGGTGATTCTTTTTTCCTATGCACTCACAAAAATCACCTCTTCATCACAGTACCAAGTTTGCACATGTTTGCACAATTCAAATTTGAATTCGTTTGAATTTGAATTAAAACTTCCGGAGGCCATATCTTTTAAACCGTTTATCGGAATCCAGCGATTCTTTTTTGCATTGTGACCATAGTGCAATATAGATGATTTGTACATGTTGTTTGCTGCTGTTTTTGAGTTTTAAAATGATTTTCTTGCTGTTTGCTTTATTTTGGTTTCTTTGGAGTTTCGGTGATTGATTTGTTATATTGTGTGAAACGTGTAGATTGTCCGGAGTGCGACGCGAGCTATTGTCAGGAGTGTGACCTTTTGAACCCGAACCAAGGCAAGTTACATGTTGATCATACTTTACCTATTGTTTTCCTATGCATTGTAGGTTATACCACACTACAAACTTATGCATTATAGGATTGTTATAATTTGAGCTATATTGTTGAATTATCTCCCGTCTTTTGCAAATCGTGTTAGGTATAGTTTTGCTATGCTTGTAGACGGGGTTGGTTCCTGTATACATTGAGCTTATGTGAGGATTATTAATATTTAACAAACTGAGTAGTAATTCAGGACTTAACTCACCTCTGGGCGGAAGTGGTATTGATGGGTGGTCTTAAGAACATCATGGTTTATACCCTCTGAATGTAAGTGGACGGCCGCCCAGGCTCAAAAAGATCAGACAGACTTAATGACTAGTAGCTTCCATGCGCGACCACTAGCTATATGGGCTCTGGCTTAGTTGAGTAGGTTGTGGGATCCTCGCCCATGTATGCTAGCAGATGTAGATATGGATAGGTGTACCGGCTGCCGGGGGTGGAGGTGACTACTTCTGAAAGGCTTCGTCTCAATCTTCGGGTTGAGTCTAGTGGGTAAAGTGTGCAAAACTCTGCAGAGTAATAAAACTAATCATGATTAGCCATGCCCCGGTTATGGGTAATTTTGAGCGACTATGCCATTACAGTTGTTGGATGATCTTGACAGATGTGACACTTAATAATATTTGTGGGCAACTTAATAAATGGGTAGGTTGGAGTTGATTTTGCCAACTCAACCTTGTGCATTTAATTGTAGTATTTAAAGGAACTAAATGAAAAATTGACTATTAGGTAGTTATGAGGACAAAATCAGCTTTCTGCAAAATAAACCCCCAAGCCTTCCTTTGTTCTATGCATATACATGTAGGCCTGCTTTATTACTTCTCCTGTGTAACTTGCCAATACATTCAATGTATTGACCTATACGGCTGCAACGTCTCATGTCGCAGGATTTTCAGACGAGGAGTAAGGTACCGTTAGGGTTGCGAGTCTGCACTCAGCATCGCCAGTTGGGCTATGATGGGACTCATCGTTATTTTCTGCTACTTTCCGCTGTGTGATTGAATAATAGCTAGCCATGGGCTATGCAGATTGTTTTACTTTATATACTCTGGATCATACGTTGTAATAAATGATGCACTTGTATTCTGGTATTCATCTATACTGTGTGTGCTAGCGAGTTCGATCCAGGGACTAGCACGGTAAGCACAGAGACTCAAATCCTTCGAGGTTTGGTCGTTACAGATGGTATCAGAGCCGTGTGTTGACTGTAGGACGTGACCTTAGAAAATGGATTAGAAAAGCCATAGGACTGAAAATTATTTTATAAACTAGTTATACTTCTTACTGTTTATTAGTTCATCCCCTCAAGTGTCTTGAACAGTTAAGTAGGAACTAGTGCTGAGACCACCATATATGCTTGTTTTATTTTGCAACGTTATCGTGTTAGCGTATCTGATTATGTCCACTTTCGTGGTATGAAGATACTAGATTGTTTGCTTGATTGGTAGCTTGCTTGTTAAATTTTATCTCGTCAAAATTATTTGACTATATATATATATACTACTATATTATTGTGATTGTTTGTCTGTTTGTTGTTTGTGTTATTCGTTGGTGTGTTTTATTGCCTTGATCATATATGCATATGGGTAGAATATATTTATATTTATAGCTTTGGCCCTATTATATCTATAACTCTTCTATGCTTGCCCACCAGATGCCGCCGAGGCGTGAGAATAGGCGCAATGCTACAGGAGGAGAGAACAATGGCAATGACATACCGCCATACATGCAGCAGTTGCTTCAGGGGCAGACGCAGTTGATCCAGTTGCTTGTGCAGAACCAGAACAACCAGAACAACAACAACAACAACCCGCCACCCGTGGATATGCTTACCAGGTTCCTGAGGTTGAATCCTCAGAGGTTCTCCAGTTCCCCTGAACCTATTGTGGCTGATGATTGGCTCCGTGGAGTCAATAAGAACCTGGCGACAGTTGGATGCACAGATGCAGAGAGGGTGAGGTTTGCCGCACATTTGTTGGAGGGTCCTGTCGCAGCTTGGTGGGACAACTACTTGGTCTCTTATCCCATTGCTGGTATCACTTGGACTCAGTTTCAGACTGCTTTTCGTGCTGCACATGTGTCTGCTGGTGCTATGAGTTTGAAAAAGAAGGAGTTTCGCAGTTTGCGTCAGGGAGGACGCACAGTTAATGCGTATGTGGATGAATTTAATAATCTTGCACGCTATGCTCCTAATGATGTTAACACTGATGCAGCTAGGCAGGAGAAATTCTTGGAGAGCCTAAATGATGAGTTGAGCCTTCAGTTGACAGTGGCCACTTTTGATAATTGTCAGCAGCTGATTGATAAGGCTATTATGCTAGATGGGAAGCATCAGGCCATAGAGAATCGCAAGAGGAAGTACAACAACAATAACAGGTATAATTCAGGACCACAACAGAAGCCACGCACTTCATATCAGGGTAATGGAGGTAATGGGCATCATCATCACCATGGAGGTAATGGACATAATCATCATGGAGGGAATGGCCACAACCATAATGGCCATCATAATCACAATGGGCACAAGAGTAACAATGGCAATGTCAAAGGTAATGGTAATGGTAATGGTAATGGAGGGAGTAATAACCAGAACCACCAGAGTGTGCCTGTGCAGAGGGACATTAGCCAGGTTCAGTGCTATAAGTGTAGACAGATGGGCCACTACTCCAACGCTTGCCCAGAGAGCAAGAACGGTAATGGAAATTCTGGAGTCAGCAAGCCAAACCCCTTCCAAAAGGGTCATGTTAACCATGTTAATGTGGAGGAGGTTTATGATGAACCTGATGCCGTGATTGGTAAGTTCTTGATTAATTCGGTACCTGCACTTGTTCTTTTTGATTCTGGTGCATCGC
Source organism: Secale cereale (assembly GCA_902687465.1). NCBI lineage: Eukaryota > Viridiplantae > Streptophyta > Magnoliopsida > Poales > Poaceae > Secale > Secale cereale. The sequence goes on along the minus strand of LR738710.1, from coordinate 801,410,383 downwards.
ATTCATTCATCTCACGAGTATTTGTGGATAAACATAAGTTGCCTACCGTAGCACTTAAGACACCTATTCTAGTAAGTTCTCCGGGGGCTGAGATGGCAGCAAGTTTGGGATGTTTTCAGATGCCTTTGTCCATTGGGAAGCATGTTTTTCCCACAGATTTGGTTATATTGAAGTCATAAGGTATTGATGTTATTTTGGGTATGGACTGGCTGACTAAATATAAAGGTCTTATTGATTGTGCCAGTCGATCTATTACTCTCAGTGCACCAGGAGGTAAGAGGATCAGATATGTATGTAAGTATAAGCATAATCAGGTGCAAGTGAACTCTCTTAAGGGGGGCAGTCTGGAAGATGTGCCAGTTGTGAGGGACTACCCAGATGTGTTTCCAGAGGAGTTGCCAGGTATGCCACCAGACAGAGATATTGAGTTTCTTATTGATTTAATACCAGGCACCGGACCTATTGCAAAGAGACCGTATAGAATGCCTCCTCAGGAGTTGGAGGAATTGAAGAAGCAGATAAGGGAATTGCAGGAACAAGGATTTATTCGCCCAAGTTCATCACCTTGGGGAGCTCCAGTTTTGTTTGTGGAGAAGAAAGATGGTACCTTGAGGATGTGTGTTGATTATCGTTCTCTGAATGAGGTAACCATTAAGAATAAATATCCCTTGCCTATGATAAATGATTTGTTTGACCAGTTGGAGGGAGCTACTGTGTTTTCTAAGATTGATCTTCGTTCTGGTTATCATCAATTAAAGATTCGTGAGCAAGATATTCCAAAGACTGCTTTTACTACGAGGTATGGGTTGTATGAATATACTGTTATGTCATTTGGATTGACTAACGCTCCTGCATACTTCATGAATATGATGAACAAAGTGTTTATGGAGTACTTGGATAAATTTGTGGTTGTTTTCATTGATGATATATTGGTGTTCTCCAAGAATAAGCAAGAGCATGAGGTGCATCTGCGTTTGGTGATGGAGAAGCTGAGGGAACATCAGTTGTATGCCAAGTTCAGCAAATGTGAATTTTGGCTGGATGAGGTAGCATTCCGTGGACATGTTGTGTCAGGTAATGGAGTTGCAGTTGATCCATCTAAGGTTGCTGCAGTTACAGAGTGGGAGGCACCCACAACAGTTGGGGAGATTCGCAACTTTTTGGGCCTTGCAGGTTATTATAGGAGGTTTATTGAGAACTTTTCTAAAATTGCAAAGCCTATGACTGAATTGTTGAAGAAGGAGAAGAAATTTGCTTGGACTGATGAATGTGAAGCCAGCTTTCAGGAATTGAAGCAGCGTTTGGTTACAGCACCAGTCTTGATTCTGCCTGATATACATAAGGACTTCCAGGTATATTGTGATGCTTCTCGTCAGGGACTTGGGAGTGTTTTGATGCAGGAAGGTAAAGTTGTTTCATATGCTTCACATCAGCTTAAGAATCATGAGCATAATTATCCTACACATGATTTGGAGTTAGCCTCAGTTGTGCATGCATTGAAAACTTGGAGGCAGTATCTTATTGGTAATCATTGTGATATATTTACTGATCATAAGAGCTTGAAGTATATATTTACTCAGAAAGATTTGAACCTCAGGCAGAGGAGATGGTTGGAGCTTATTAAGGATTATGATTTAAATGTGCAGTATCATCCTGGTAAGGCTAATGTTGTTGTTGATGCATTGAGTCATAGGAGCCATGTTAATGCAGTTGATATTAGTGATTTGCCACAAGAGTTGCGTGATCAGTTCAGGGATCTCAGGTTGGAGATGGTTCCTAAGGGATATTTGGCAACACTTGAGGTAAAGCCTACTTTGCTTGACAGGATCAGGGAAGCTCAAAAGGATGATAAAGAGATTGCTGCAATAAAGGAGAATATGACTAAAGGTAAGGCAGAAGGTTTCCATGAGGATGAACATGGGACCATATGGTTTGAGAAGCGTGTTTGTGTACCGCAAGATGCAGACATCAGGAAATTGATTCTTCAGGAGGCACATGATTCACCTTATTCTATTCACCCAGGTAATACTAAGATGTATTTGGACTTGAGGGAAAGATTTTGGTGGCCTAGCCTGAAGAGGGAGATTGCTGGATATATTGCTACATGTGATGTGTGCCAGAAAGTTAAAGCAGAACATCAGAGGCCAGCAAGTTTGTTACAGCCATTGCTTATACCTGAGTGGAAATGGGATGAGATTGGTATGGACTTCACTACAGGTTTACCCAGGACTCGGTCAGGTTATGATTCTATTTGGGTAATTGTTGATCGTTTGACTAAGGTTGCTCACTTCATTCCGGTAAAGACTACTTATACCAGTGCTCAGCTAGCTAAAGTTTATATGTCTAAAATTATTTGTCTGCATGGAGTTCCAAGGAAGGTAGTGTCTGATAGAGGTACTCAGTTCACATCTAAATTTTGGCGTAAGTTGCATGAATCCTTGGGCACCAGGCTGGAGTTCAGTACAGCTTTCCATCCACGGACTGATGGGCAGACAGAGAGGGTAAATCAGATTTTGGAGGATATGTTGAGGGCTTGTGTTTTGGACTATGGGTCCAGTTGGGATGATAATTTACCTTATGCAGAGTTCTCATATAATAACAGTTATCAGGCTAGTCTGAAGATGGCACCGTTTGAGGTATTGTATGGCAGGAAGTGCAGGACACCGTTGATGTGGGATGAGGTTGGAGAGCGACAGTTCTTTGGACCAGACTTGATTAGAGATGCTGAGGAGAAGGTCAAGCTGATTCGTGATAGGTTGAAGATAGCACAATCCAGACAGAAGAGATATGCAGATGCAAAGCGCAAAGAGGTGACATATGAGGTAGGAGACCGTGCATATCTTCGAGTTTCACCACTTCGTGGAATTAAGAGGTTTGGCATTAAGGGTAAGTTAGCACCATGTTTCGTGGGGCCTTACAGGATCTTGGAGCGTAGAGGAGAGGTAGCTTATCAGCTGGAGTTGCCAGAATCTTTGTCTGGAGTTCATAATGTGTTTCATGTATCTCAGTTGAAGAAGTGCCACGCAGAGATGATGGATGTTCCATTGAGGGACACAGTGCCACTTGATGCAATTCAGTTGGAGAGTGATTTGACATATGAGGAGAAGCCTGTTAAGATTCTGGAGACAGCAGAGAGAGTTACTCGCACCAAGACAATTAAGTTATGCAAAGTTCAGTGGGATCATCATACAGAGGAAGAAGCTACCTGGGAACGAGAGGAAGATGTCACGCAGGAGCACCCACACCTATTTCCTAGCCAGCCCGAATCTCGAGGGCGAGATTCATCTTAAGGGGGGTAGGTTTGTAACATCCCAATTTTCCTAATTTGGATGTTAATAGATCATTCACTTGCATATCATATTTTTATTTCATTATTTGTCTTTCTGCAATATTCTTTTTATTATGCAACTAAAGGCAATTTAATTGGAGTGGAGATAACATGACTTCTCCCCTGTTTCTAAAAATGTTCATAATGTCCAGAATAATGTTTCCAGTTGATTTGATATGATCTGGTAATTTTTGCAATCCTCAAAATATTTTTAATTGTGGTTTTATATGTTGTTTGAGTGGCCGAATGCATCAAAATCATTTTACAAAATTGCATTAGCTTTGGAACTAGTGTTCCTGTAGTTTATAATTGTAGAGCTATTTTTACTGTCTGCCTAGGTATTTTTATCTAGATTTTATACTGTGTGTTTTATTTTACTTTATTTATTTTGCTGCTGGTTGTGTTAAAAAAAAGAGAAAAGGGCCAGCCAGCCGGCCAGCCAGCTAGCCAGCCCAGCGCACGTAGCAGCGCAGCGCAGCGCAGGCCACAGCGCGGCCCAGCAACCGCAGCCCCGCAGCCCGCTCGCTCGCGAAGCGGCACCAGCGACCGCACCACCCGACCCGCACCCGCAACCCGACCCGCACCCTCTCTCACCGACAGGTGGACCCCTCCCCTGTTCCCCTTCCTTCCCCGAGCCTGAGACACCGCGCTGAGCGCGCACGGACGCCGAGCCCGACTCGAGCTCGCGCTCCGGGACCATCTCGTGCCCACCCGACGCGCCGCACGCAAGCTAAGCCCTAGGGCTCTCTACCGCAGCCTTCCCCATCGTTTTCCCCCTTCGCACGCGACGCCCGAGCCAAACGGATCTTGCCGCAGAGCTCCGCCGACCACCGCCGTTCGTCGCCGATTTCGCCGCCCTAAGCACCCCTCAGCCGCGCCGCTCCCCTCTCCTAGAATCTCCTCTCGTATTCGCTTTGTTTTGACAGTCTTGGGTGAGCAGGAGACCACCGGAACATCGCCGCCACCAACGTCCGCCGCCGCCGCAGTTCACCTCGTCGCCGCCGCCGCTACAGGACCCCTCGCCGCCGTCCGACACCACCACCACCTGCGCCACTCCACGCCGCAGCCGCCCGCCTCTTCTGTTTCGCCGGGGCATCGCCGGAGAGCCGCCGCCGTTCCCTTGTCGCGTGGTGAGAAAAAGAAAAAAAAACCTGGGCCAACCACGAACTGCCACGTGGCAGTTCGCTACTGGGCATCTACAGGAGTTTCCGCACAGGAGTTCCAGGCGTTTTCTGTTCTTTTTGTCTTTTTCAGTTTTCTTCAAAACTTCAATTAGCTATATCTTCTATTCTGTTAATCCAAATTAGGTGATTCTTTTTTCCTATGCACTCACAAAAATCACCTCTTCATCACAGTACCAAGTTTGCACATGTTTGCACAATTCAAATTTGAATTCGTTTAAATTTGAATTAAAACTTCCGGAGGCCATATCTTTTAAACCGTTTATCGGAATCCAGCGATTCTTTTTGCATTGTGACTGTAGTGCAATATAGATGATCTGTACATGTTGTTTGCTGCTGTTTTTGAGTTTTAAAATGATTTTCTTGCTGTTTGCTTTATTTTAGTTTCTTTGGAGTTTCGGTGATTGATTTGTTATATTGTGTGAAACGTGTAGATTGTCCGGAGTGCGACGCGAGCTATTGTCAGGAGTGTGACCTTTTGAACCCGAACCAAGGCAAGTTACATGTTGATCATACTTTACCTATTGTTTTCCTATGCATTGTAGGTTATACCACACTACAAACTTATGCATTATAGGATTGTTATAATTTGAGCTATATTGTTGAATTATCTCCCGTCTTTTGCAAATCGTGTTAGGTATAGTTTTGCTATGCTTGTAGACGGGGTTGGTTCCTGTATACATTGAGCTTATGTGAGGATTATTAATATTTAACAAACTGAGTAGTAATTCAGGACTTAACTCACCTCTGGGCGGAAGTGGTATTGATGGGTGGTCTTAAGAACATCATGGTTTATACCCTCTGAATGTAAGTGGACGGCCGCCCAGGCTCAAAAAGATCAGACAGACTTAATGACTAGTAGCTTCCATGCGCGACCACTAGCTATATGGGCTCTGGCTTAGTTGAGTAGGTTGTGGGATCCTCGCCCAGGTAAGCTAGCAGATGTAGATATGGATAGGTGTACCGGCTGCCGGGGGTGGAGGTGACTACTTCTGAAAGGCTTCGTCTCAATCTTCGGGTTGAGTCTAGTGGGTAAAGTGTGCAAAACTCTGCAGAGTAATAAAACTAATCATGATTAGCCGTGCCCCGGTTATGGGTAATTTTGAGCGACTATGCCATTACAGTTGTTGGATGATCTTGACAGATGTGACACTTAATAATATTTGTGGGCAACTTAATAAATGGGTAGGTTGGAGTTGATTTTGCCAACTCAACCTTGTGCATTTAATTGTAGTATTTAAAGGAACTAAATGAAAAATTGACTATTAGGTAGTTATGAGGACAAAATCAGCTTTGTGCAAAATAAACCCCCAAGCCTTCCTTTGTTCTATGCATATACATGTAGGCCTGCTTTATTACTTCTCCTGTGTAACTTGCCAATACATTCAATGTATTGACCTATACGGCTGCAACGCCTCATGTTGCAGGATTTTCAGACGAGGAGTAAGGTACCGTTAGGGTTGCGAGTCTGCACTCAGCATCGACAGTTGGGCTATGATGGGACTCATCGTTATTTTCTGCTACTTACCGCTGTGTGATTGAATAATAGCTAGCCATGGGCTATGCAGATTGTTTTACTTTATATACTCTGGATCATACGTTGTAATAAATGATGCACTTGTATTCTGGTATTCATCTATACTGTGTGTGCTAGCGAGTTCGATCCAGGGACTAGCACGGTAAGCACAGAGACTCAAATCCTTCGAGGTTTGGTCGTTACACTTCTATCCCTTTGCCCTTTACTTGAAACAAGTGGTCTTGTTAACCATCAACACTTGATGTTCTTTCTTGATTTCTACCTTCGCTGATTTCGGCATCGCGAAGAGCTCGGGAATTACTTTCGTCATCTCTTGCATATTATAGTTCATCACGGAGTTCTACTAACTTGGTGATAGTGACTAGAGAACTTTGTCAATTACTATCTTATCTGGAAGATAAACTCCCACTTGATTCAAGCAATTGTAGTACCCAGACAATTTGAGCACATGCTCACCGGTTGAGCTATTCTCCTCCATCTTGTAGGCAAAGTACTGTCAAAGGTCTCATACCTCTCAACACGGGCATGAGTATGAAAATACTAATTTCAACTCTTGGAACACTTCATATGCTCCGTGGCGTTCAAAACATTTTTCAAGTCCCGGTTATAAGCCGTAAAGCATGGCGCACTAAACTATCAAGTAGTCATCATACCGAGCTTGTCAAACGTTCATAACGTCTGCATCTGCTCCTGCAATAGGTTCGTCACCTAGCGGTGCATCAAGGACATAATACTTCTGTGCAGCAATGAGGATAATCCTCATATCACGGACCTAGTCCGCATCATTGCTACTAACATCTTTCAACTTATATTTCTCTAGGAACATATAAAATAAACGGGGAGCTACGTCGCGAGCTATTGATCTACAACATAGATATGCTAATACTACCAGGACTAAGTTCATGATAAATTAAAGTTCAATTAATCATATTACTTGAAGAACTCCCACTTAGATAGACATCCCTCTGGTCATATAAATGATCACGTGATCCAAATCAACTAAACCATGTCCAATCATCACGTGAGATGGAGTAGTTTTCAATGGTGAACATCTTATGTTGATCATATCTACTATATGATTCACGCTCGACCTTTCGGTCTCCAGTGTTCCGAGGCCATATCTGCATATGCTAGGCTCGTCAAGTTTAACCCGAGTATTCTGCGTGTGCAAAACTGGCTTACACCCATTGTATTTGAACGTAGAGCTTATCACACCCGATCATCACGTGGTGTCTCGGCACGACGAACTTTCGCAACGGTGCATACTCAGGGAGAACACTTATACCTTGAAATTTTGTAAGGGATCATCTTATAATGCTACCGCCGTACTAAGAAAAATAAGAAGCATAATAAGATAAACATCACATGCAATCAAAATATGTGACATGATATGGCCATCATCATCTTGTGCTTTTGATCTCCATCTCCAAAGCACCGTCATGATCACCTTCGTCACCGGCGCGACACGTTGATCTCCATCGTAGCATCGTTGTCGTCTCGCCAACTATTGCTTCTACGACTATCGCTACCGCTTAGTGATAAAGTAAAGCAATTACATGGCGATTGCATTTCATACAATAAAGCGACAACCATATGGCTCCTGCCAGTTGCCGATAACTTTACAAAACATGATCATCTCATACAAAACCGTATAACTCATCATGTCTTGACCATATCACATCACAACATGCCCTGCAAAAACAAGTTAGACGTCCTCTACTTTGTTGTTGCAAGTTTTACGTGGCTGCTACGGGCTTAGCAAGAACCATTCTTACCTACGCATACAAAACCACAACGATATTTCGTCAAGTATGTGCTGTTTTAACCTTCACAAGGACCAGGCGTAGCCACACTTGATTCAACTAAAGTTGGAGAAACTGACACCCGCCAGCCACCTGTGTGCGAAGCACGTCGGTAGAACCAGTCTCGCGTAAGCGTACGCGTAATGTCGATCCAGGCCGCTTCATCCAACAATACCGCCGAATCAAAGTATGACATGCTGGTAAGCAGTATGACTAGTATCGTCCACAACTCACTTGTGTTCTACTCGCGCATATCATCTACGCATAGACCTGGCTCATGATGCCACTGTTGGGGAACGTAGTATTTTAAAATTTTCCTACGATCACGCAAGATCTATCCACCAGATGCATAGCAACGAGAGGGGAGAGTGTGTCTACGTACCCTCGTAGACCGAAAGCGGAAGCGTTAGAACAACGCGGTTGATGTAGTCGTACGTCTTCATGGCCCGACCGATCAAGCACCGAAACTACGGCACCTCCGAGTTCTAGCACACGTTCAGCTCGATGACGTCCCTCGAACTCCGATCCAGCCGAGTGTCGAGGGAGAGTTCTGTCAGCACGACGGCGTGGTGACGATCTTGATGTTCTACCATCGCAGGGCTTCGCCTAAGCACCGCTATAATATTATCGAGGAGAACTATGGTGGAGGGGGGCACCGCACACGGCTAAGAGATCAAGAGATCAATTGTTGTGTCTAGAGGTGCCCCCTTGCCCCCGTATATAAAGGAGGAAGGGAGAGGCCGGCCCTAGAGGGGGCGCGCCAAGTGTGGGGAGTCCTACTAGGACTCCCAAGTCCTAGTAGGATTCCCTTTTCCTTACCGGAGTAGGAGAGAAGGAAAGAGGGGGAGAGGGAGAAGGAAAAGGGGGCTGCACCCCTTGTCCAATTCGGACCAGAAGGGGGGCGCGCGCCTCCTTCCTTTTGGCCTCTCTCTTCTATTCCCGTAACTCCTCGGTACTCCAAAAATACCCGAATCACTCGGAACCTTTCCGATGTCCGAATATAGTCGTCCAATATATCGATTTTTACGTCTCGACCATTTCGATACACCTCGTCATGTCCCCGATCTCATCCGGGACTCCGAACTCCTTTGGTACATCAAAACTCATAAACTCATAATAGAACTATCATCGAAACCTTAAGCGTGCGGACCCTACGGGTTCGAGAACTATGTAGACATGACCGAGACACGTCTCCGGTCAATAACCAATAGCGGAACCTGGATGCTCATATTGGCTCCCACATATTCTACGAATATCTTTATCGGTCAAACCGCATAACAACATACGTTGTTCCCTTTTTCATCGGTATGTTACTTGCCCGAGATTCGATCGTCGATATCTCAATACCTAGTTCAATCTCGTTACCGGCAAGTCCTTTTACTCGTTCCGTAATACATCATCCCGCAACTAACTCATTAGCTGCAATGCTTGCAAGGCTTATAGTGATGTGCATTACCGAGTGGGCCCAGAGATACCTCTCCGACAATCGGAGTGACAAATCCTAATCTCGAAATACGCCAACCCAACAAGTACCTTCGGAGACACCTGTAGAGTACCTTTATAATCACCCAGTTACGTTGTGACGTTTGGTAGCACACAAAGTGTTCCTCCGGTATTCGGGAGTTGCATAATCTCATAGTCATAGGAACATGTATAAGTCATGAAGAAAGCAATAACAGTAAAACTTAAATGATCATAGTGCTAAGCTAACGGATGGGTCTTGTCCATCACATCATTCTCCTAATGATGTGATCCCGTTGATCAAATGACAACTCATGTCTATGGCTAGGAAACATAACCATCTTTGATCAATGAGCTAGTCTAGTAGAGGCATACTAGGGACACTCTGTTTTGTCTATGTATTCACACATGTACTAAGTTTCCGGTTAATACAATTCTAGCATGAATAATAAACATTTATCATGATATAAGGAAATAAATAATAACTTTATTATTGCCTCTAGGGTATATTTCCTTCAAGAGCCACGTCGTACTTATGGCGTAGCTCGGAGGACCGCAGCTAAGTCCCCGAGTGAGAGGGTTACTCTTCACTCGGAGTAGTTTTCGTGACTTAGTCGATTACGAGATACGTTGTACTTGTGACGGAGCTCGGAAGACAGAGCCACATTGTACTTATGGCATAGCTCGGAGGACCGCAGCTAAGCCCCCGAGTGAGAGGGTTGCTCTTAACTCGGAGTAGTTTTCATAACTTAGGCGATTACGAGCTACGTTGTACTTGTGGCAGAGCTCGGAAGACAGAGCCACGTTGTACTTGTGGCATAGCTCGGAGGACCATAGCTAAGCCCCCGAGTAAGAGGGTTGCTCTTCACTCGGAGTAGTTTTCGTAACTTAGGCGATTACGAGCTACGTTGTACTTGTGGCGGAGCTCGGAAGACAGAGCCACGTTATAC
>LR738710.1:801372420-801399903 GCA_902687465.1 Secale cereale | reverse complement strand
GAGGCACATTATACTTATGGCGTAGCTAGGAGGACCGCAGCTAAGCCCCTGAGTGAGAGGGTTGCTCTTCACTCGGAGTAGTTTTCGTAACTTAGGCGATTACGAGCTACGTTGTACTTGCAGCGGAGCTCGAAAGACAGAGCCACGTTGTACTTATGGCGTTGCTCGGAGGACCGTAGCTAAGCCCCCGAGTGAGAGGGTTGCTCTTCACTCGGAGTTGTTTTCGTAACTTAGGCGAATCGGGTTCGCGGCTAAGCCCCCGAGTGAGAGGGTTGCTCTTCACTCGGAGTAGTTTTTGTAACTTAGGCGAATCGGGTTCGCGGCTAAGCCCCCGAATGAGAGGGTTGCCCTTCACTCGGAGTAGTTTTTGTAACTTAGGTGAATCGGGTTCGCGGCTAAGCACCCACTGGGGGATTTGGAAGACCGGCATCTTAGAAACCAACAATTATTAAGGAATCATTGCGAACTTGTCTTTGAAACAAACTGGAAAATGTTTATTACAACTCGACTGTTCGAGTGCTTAAGTGTAGAAGTGGGGATTAGGTTCGCGTTCCACGAACGAGGTTCATCTTTCTTCTTAGCGACGTTGTAGAGGTGATACGCCCCATTGTGCAGTTCTTTGGTGACGATGAAAGGGCCTTCCCAAGCCGGGGCGAGCTTGTGCGGTCGTTTCTGATGCACTCGAAGAACCAGGTCTCCTTCCTGGAATACTCGGCTTCGGACGTTGCGAGCATGGAATCGACGCAGGTCCTGTTGATAGATGGTCGACCGGATCAAGGCCATCTCACGTTCCTCCTCCAGGAGGTCGACTGCATCCTGACGAGCTTGCTCTGCTTCGGCCTCAGAGAAGAGTTCCACTCGGGGGGCATTATGCAACAAATCACTCGGCAACACGGCTTCAGCTCCATAGACCATGAAGAAAGGGGTACGGTCAGTTGACCGGTTTGGAGTTGTCCTCAGACCCCATAAGACAGACGGCAGTTCAGTCACCCAAGCTCCGGCGGCATGCTTGAGGTCACGCATGAGCCGTGGCTTCGGGCCTTGGAGAATCAAACCGTTCGCTCTTTCTGCTTGTCCATTCGACTGCGGATGCACTACGGAGGCATAGTCGACTCGTGTTCCGTGAGAGGAACAGAAAGCTCTGAATTTATCCGAGTCAAAGTTGGAGCTGTTGAGATTGTATGATCCGAGAAGTAGTGGGCAACCTTCTTTGCGGTCAAGTAAATCCCATACACAAGCTTCTAGTAATGCGGGTACCTTTGCTTCGAGGGAGTCAAAACTTCGGATATGTAATAGATTGGGCGTTGAACTTTGTAGGCCTTGCCTTCTTCTTCCCGCTCGACCGTGAGTACAGTGCTGACAACTTGTTCGGTGGCTGCAATGTATAGTAAGAGAGGCTCTTTGCTGACTGGGGCAGCAAGCACCGGCTGGGTGGACAACAGGGCTTTGAGCTCTTCAAACGCTGCTTCAGCTTCAGAATTCCACTCGAAATTTTCTGATTTCTTCATCAGTCGGTAGAGAGGTAATGCCTTCTCACCGAGACGAGAAATGAATCGACTCAATGCGGCCAAGCAACCAGTAAGCTTCTAGACACCGTGTACACGCTCGGTGCGTTTCATTCGGAGGATGGTGCCGACCTTTTCTGGGTTGGCGTCGATTCCTCATTCGGAAACGAGAAAACCGAGTAACTTGTCGCCCGGAACTCCAAACGTACACTTCGATGGATTGAGCTTGATATCATAGCTTATCAAATTTGCGAATGTCTCAGTGAGGTCAGTAAACAGGTTGGAACCTTTCCGCGACTTGACCATGATGTCATCCATGTATGCTTCGACGTTCCGACTGATTTGCTTCAGCTGGCACTTTTGGATCATGTGCATGAAGGTAGCGCCGGCATTCTTGAGACCAAAAGGCATGGTGACATAACAGAAACACCCGAACGTGGTGATGAAAGCTGTCTTGATTTCATCGGGTCCAAACAGTCGGATCTGATGGTACCCGGAATACGCGTCCAGAAAGGACAAACGCTCGCATCCCGCAGTCAAGTCGACTATCTGATCGATGCGGGGGAGAGGAAAATGATCCTTCGGGTAGGCCCGATTGATATACTTGAAATCGATGCACATGCGGAGAGACCCGTCCTTCTTGGGGACCATGACTACATTGCCGAGCCACTCGGAGTGGTAGATCTCACGAATGAACTCAGCTGCCAGAAGCCGAGACACTTCCTCGCCAATTGCCTTTCTCTTCTCCGCGGCGGACCGACGAAGATGTTCCTTCACAGGCTTCAGTTTTGAGTCGACTCGCAAATGGTGCTCAGCCAGTCCCCTAGGTACACCTGGCATGTCAGATGGTTTCCATGCGAAGATGTCCCAGTTCTCACGGAGGAACTGGATGAGCGCTTCTTCCTATTTGCTGTCGAGTGTAGTGGAAATGTGGGTCGGTGCTGCATTGGGATCGGTGGGGTGGATGTTTACAGGCTTCGTCTCCCCAGCCGACTGAAAAGCTGACTCGGAAGCCGGCTTCTTGGCCCGCAGCAAGTCACTCGGATCCACGTTTTTCTGGTACTCCTCAATCTCTACTGCTGCCATTTGCTCGTCAGCGCTCTTCGAGCCTTTCTGGAAGCATTCTTCCGCTTTCTGACGATTCCTCGTGACGGTTATAACGCCGTTGGGTCCCGGCATCTTCAGCTTGAGGTACACATAACACGGTTGAGCCATGAATCTGGCGTAGGCGGGCATACCCAGAATGGCATGATAAGCGCTGTTGAAGTCCACCACTTCAAACGTCAGCTTCTCTTTGCGAAAATTCTTCGAGTCGCCAAAGACTGCGTCGAGTGCGATTTGGCCAAGTGAGTCGGCCTTCTTCCTGAGGATGACCCCATGGAACCTCATGTTACTTTCACTCATCTTGGACATCGGGATGCCCATATCCCGGAGGGTTGCTGCATACAGAATATTCAAACCACTTCCTCCATCCATCAGGACCCTGGTCAAACACGTGCCCTCGACCACTGGGTCGACCACCAGTGCCTGCCACCCAGGGGTAGCAATGTGCGCAGGGTGATCGGACTGGTCGAATGTGATGGGGGTCTTGGACCATTTCAGGTACGTGGTTGTTGCCGGGGGCAACCATGTTGACCTCTCTGTTGATCACTTTCAGTTGACTTTTGCTCTCGACATCAGCGAAAATCACCAGAATGGAGTTGATCTGGGGGTAACCTCCATCCCCTTCTTTGTCCTTGGTCTCTTCAGATTCTTTTTCCTTCTCAGTCGACTGATCTTTCTGGAAGTTCTGGATAAGGAGACGGCACTATCGAGTGGTGTGCTTGGGATATACCAAGTTCCCCTCTTCATCTTTCTTCGTGTGGATAGGACACGGCTGGTCGAGTACGTCATTCCCAGCTTGATCTTTTACTTTCTTGGGGACCCAAGGCCCCTTGGGCTTTCCTTTGCCCTTCCCTTGGTTGACCACTGCAGCTTCGCCCTGAGCGGCTGGCTCAGCCTTGCGCCTGGGTTTCCGATTGGAGTTCTGATCATCTTGTCTGACTGGTTTCTTGCCACTGCGGAGTCGGTCGGCTTCTTCGCCGTTAGCGTACCGACTGGCTATCTCCATATTCCGGGATAGGGACATATCTCCCGTCTGACCAAACTTCAAATTCAGTTCTCGATATCGCACGCCCTCCTTGAAGGCGCAGACTGCTTGGTGTTCAGACACATTCTCCACCGTGTGATGCAAGGTGGTCCATCATTGTATGTAATCCCTCAAGGTTTCATTCGGCTTCTGCACGCAATGCTGCAGCTCCGCGAGACCTGCGGGCCCTTTGCAGGTGCCTTCGAAAGTCTGAATAAACACTCGGGCTAGCTCTTCCCAACTATAAATGCTCCTAAGGGCCAACTGATTAAGCCACGCCCGAGCTGAACCGCCCAACAACAGAGGAAGGTGTTTCATAGCTACGTCGTCGTTGCCGCCTCCAATCTGCACAACCACTCGGTAATCTTTGAGCCAGGTGTCTGGTTTTGACTCGTCGGTGAACTTATTTACCCCCGCCGCCAACCTGAAGTTCGGGGGGATCTCAGCGGCCCTGATGGCACTGCTAAAACACTCGGGCCCAGAGACGGATGCTCGGCTTCCACTCGGACGATCTCTGCCTTGCTCTTCTCTGAACGCCATGTTCCGGTCGACCAGCCCCTGCACAAGGATAGACCTTGCATCGAAGCCGGGCCTCCGGGGATCTGGGGGAATCCACCGCTCGTCGTCGCGTAAGCGTCTGCCCTCGTGTCGCCTAGGCGAGAACGATCCGCTTCCCGGGGGAGGCGTGGGCACTCGACGACGGTCGTGATGACCGGGTCGACGGTCATACTGCTCGTCATTCCGACCCAGATGCCGGTCTTGACGTGGGCCACGATCCTCACGCCTCGGAGGCGATCTTGGACTGTGGGCTGACCAAACAGTGTCTGCAGCCACCAATCTACTGTGAATCCTGTTGCGCGACTGAGAAACAGTCGCGTTCTGCTCCCCAGCCTTTTGGAGCAACGCCCGGATCTGTTGTAGGCCTCTCCCAGCCTCTGACTGCGACGGTTGAATAGACTCCGCGATGCGAGCCGCGGCTTCGAGGTTCTGGACAGGCGTACGGAACACCTGAGTCTTGCGCGGGAACGATTGCCGCGGTCGTCGACTGGACTCGGGGACCCGTCGGTGGGCCCGTTCGTCGAGTGCGCACTGGATATTCTCCAAGTGCGCGCGCTCAGCCACGATGGCCAAGCGCGTGGCTTCCAGGGCCCGAGCCTCTGGAGTATCCCCCACGATGGGGGTGAAGAGCGCGTCCTCATTGCGGCGGCAGAGCTCGTCCCTCTGCTCGGCAGTGAGGGGTTGGCGAATGTACCCGT
Organism: Secale cereale; assembly: GCA_902687465.1. Lineage (NCBI taxonomy): Eukaryota > Viridiplantae > Streptophyta > Magnoliopsida > Poales > Poaceae > Secale > Secale cereale. The sequence continues at coordinate 801,395,014 of LR738710.1, read as the reverse complement.
CGTGGTCGAATGAATGACCGTCGCCGCTGCCGCCGTCGCCACCGCGAGGAATCCTGGCAGGCTGCGGCGGGAGTCGACCATGAGGACTTCTGCCGCGGGATCGCTGCTCCCGCACTCGGAAACTGAATCTACGAGCTCAACCGACGGATCGACCGGCCCGTAGAGATAATCGTCGAGCTCGATGGCCGCGACTTGAGGGGTGGCCGCCTGGCGGGCCACTACGTGTTTCACCCACCGCTAGAGCTGCGAGCGACCGGATCGCTTGCGACGGTGTCCGGCGGGGACGATGGATGATGTAGGAATCAACAAGTACTGAGTCGACTACTGCCGAAGAAGGACGCCACCGGCGCTGGCACGGAAGTGCGCAGCCCCGCGGACGGGCAGCGCCTCAACGTTGAGGGGATCTCGCGGCCCAATGCCAGACCACCACAGGAAACCATGACGAAGGAGGTCGGAGAAAAGTTTGCAACCTCACCAAAAGTCGCTAAGACGCCTTGCCCCACGGTGGGTGCCAACTGTCGTGGTTCTAAGTCTGACAGTACGAGTAGGGGGTACGTGAGAGGAGGCAAGGCCCTAGCTATGGTGAAGTTGTACGCATGGCGTTTACGAGTTCAGGCCCTTCTCGGAGGAAGTAACAGCCCTACGTCTCGGTTCCCGGAGGCGGTCGACTGAAATATGTATATGTGTGTGTTACAGGGGGTGCGAACCCTTGTACTGGAGGAGGGGGTGGCTTATATAGTGTGTCAGGACCCCAGTCATGCTCCACGTTACCAAGGGTTCAATGTACATAAAGGCATGCGCTACTGATAACGCCTGCAGTAAAGAGCAATAAAGGCATTCACTACAACGGAGTGAATACCTGACCGTTGTTGTCCTAAGGAACCTTTGACCTTCGGGGGTCGAGTGCCTTGGATGGGTCGAATGAAGTTGAGTCGTCTAGTTCGTTATGTACGGTCGAGTGGGACGCCCTCTTGGGACGTCTCAGTCGACTATCCTTGTTACCATCGGTTTGTCTTTTGAGCTTCTGGGGTAGTGACCATGGGTGGGGTATCTTGGTCAGGCCTGTGACCCTACCCTAAGTCCGTAACCTCGTCAGTGATCAAAGCATATGGTTTTATACAGACTTTTGGAGAAGCCTCTATGTACAAGAAAGTGAGTGGGAGCTCTGTAGCATTTATGATATTATATGTGGATAACATATTGTTGATTAGAAATGATATAGAATTTCTGGATGGCATAAAGGGATACTTGAATAAGAATTTTTCAATGAAAGACCTCGATGAAGCTGCTTATATATTAGGCATCAAGATCTATAGAGATATATCAGGACGCTTAATTGGACTTTCACAAAGCACATACCTTGATAAAGTTTTGAATAAGTTCAAAATGGATCAGTCAAAGAAAGGGTCCTTGCCTGTGTTACAAGGCGTGAAGTTGAGTAAGACTCAATGCCCGACCACTGTAGAAGATAGAGAGAAAATGAAAGTCATTCCCTATGCCTTAGCCATAGGATCTATCATGTATGCAATGCTGTGCATCAGACCTGATGTGTGCCTTGCTATAAGTTTAGCAGGGAGGTACCAAAGTAATCCAGGAATGGATCACTTGACAGCGGTCAAGAACATCCTGAAGTACCTAAATAGGACAAAGGATATGTTTCTCGTTTATGGAGGTGACAAAGAGCTCGTCGTAAACAGTTACGTCGATTCAAGCTTTGACACTGATCCGGATGACTCTAAGTCACAAACCGGATATGTATTTTTATTGAACGGTGGAGCTGTCAGTTGGTGTAGTTCCAAGTAGAGCGTCGTGGCGGGATCTACGTGTGAAGCGGAGTACATAGCTGCTTCAGAAGCAACAAATGAAGGAGTCTGGATGAAGGAGTTCATATCCGATCTAGGTGTAATACCTAGTGCATCGGGTCCAATGAAAATCTTTTGTGACAACACTGGAGCAATAGCCTTGGCGAAGGAATTCAGGTTTCACAAGAGAACCAAGCACATCAAGAGACGCTTCAATTCCATCCGTGATCAAGTCAAGGAGGGAGACATAGAAATTTGCAAGATACATACGGATCTGAATATCGCAGACCCGTTGACTAAGCCTCTTCCATGAGCAAAACATGATCAGCACCAAGACTCCATGGGTGTCAGAATCATTACTATGTAATCTAGATTATTGACTCTAGTTCAAGTGGGAGACTGAAGGAAATATGCCCTAGAGGCAATAATAAAATTGTTATTTGTATTTCCTTATATCATGATAAATGTTTATTATTCATGCTAGAATTGTATTAACCGGAAACTTAGTACATGTGTGAATACATAGACGAAACAGAGTGTCCCTAGCATGCCTCTACTAGACTAGCTCGTTAATCAAAGATGGTTATGTTTCCTAACCATACACATGAGTTGTCATTTGATCAGCGGGATCACATCATTAGGATAATGATGTGATGGACAAGACCCATCTGTTAGCTTAGCAACTTGATCGTTTAGTTTTACTGCTATTGCTTTCTTCATGACTTATACATGTTCCTATGACTATGAGATTATGCAACTCCCGAATACCGGAGGAACACCTTGTGTGCTATCAAATGTCACAATGTAACTGGGTGATTATAAAGATGCTCTACAGGTGTCTCCGAAGGTGTTTGTGGTATTGGCATAGATTGAGAATAGGATTTGTCACTCCGAGTGTCGGAGAGGTATCTCTAGGCCCTCTCGGTAATACACATCATAATAAGCCTTGCAAGCAAATGACTAGTGAGTTAGTCACGAGATGATGTATTACGAAACGAGCAAAGAGACTTGTCGGTGACGAGATTGAACTAGGTATAATGATACCGATGGTCGAATCTTGGGCAAGTAACATACTAATGACAAAGGGAACAACGTATGTTGTTATGCTGTTTGACCGATAAAGATCTTCGTAGAATATGTAGGAGCCAATATGAGCATCCAGGTTCCACTATTGGTTATTGACCGGAGATGAGTCTCGGTCATGTCTACATAGTTCTCGAACCCGTAGGGTCCGCCGCTTAACGTTCGATGACGATCGGTATTATGAGTTTATGTGTTTTGATGTACCGAAGTAGTTCTGAGTCCCGGATGTGATCACAGACATGACGAGGAGTCTCAAAATTGTCGAGACATAAAGATTGATATATTGGACGACTATATTCGGACACCGGAAGTGTTCCGGAATAGTTTCGGATTAAACCGGAGTGCCGGAGGGGTATCGGTACCCCCCGTGGGAACTAATGGGCCACTTGGGCCCTTAGTGGAGAGAGAGAGAAGGGCCGGCCAGGGCTGGGCCGCGCGCCCCTCCCCCTTGATCCCAATTGGACAAGGAAAGGGGGGGCCTTCCTTCTCCCTCTCCCTCTCCTTCCTTCCCCCTCCTTCCCTCATGGTGGACTCCTACTAGGAATGGGATTCCTATTCCTAGTAGGAGTAGCCCTCCTTGGGCACGCCTATAGGGCCGGCCGGCCTCCCCCTTGCTCCTTTATATACGGGGGCAGAGAGGCACCCTAGGACACACAAGTAAACATCAGTTTTAGCCGTGTGCGGTGCGCCCCTGCACAGTTACACACCTCGGTCATATCGTTGTAGTGCTTCGGCGAAGCCCTGCGCCGGTAACTTCATCATCACCGTCACCACACCGTCGTGTTGACGAAACTCCCCCATGACGCTTAAATGGATCAAGAGCTCGTCGGACATCATCGAGCTGAACCTGTGCTGAACGCGGAGGTGCCGTACGTTCGGTGCTTGGATCGGTTGGATTGTGAAGACGTTCGACTACACCAACCGTGTCACTAGACGCTTCCGCTTTCGGTCTACGAGGGTACATAGACACACTCTCCCCGCTCGTTGCTATGCTTCTCCTAGATAGATCTTGCATGATCGTAGGAATTTTTTTGAAATACTACGTTCCCCAACAGCCGGATCATCGATATGACAGCTCACGAAGGGCTCACCGGGACGGACCTCGTCTCCGCCTTCATCGCGCGCCGGGTGCTGCCGCTGCAGCACCGGGCTCAACCCATCGGCGAAGACGGCCTTCAGGACCCCACCTGGATGTCAACTCAGGAGCTGCCGCCGAAGCAGGTCGCCAACCGGGTGAGTGCCATCTCCAAGGCCGGGATGTCCGCCGGGTGGTGCTTTGGGAAGGTACCCTACGACAAGGAGCCCTCGTCGCCAACAGTGAGTCCCTAGTCTCTGTTTTTTTTTTGCAATGTCTGAACTCTTCTTCCGACTTGACGCGACAAGGGAGAGGCTACTGCTCGCGGTCGAACAATTGCATGACATGCCAAGGACGCAGGTCTTTGTCGCCGAGCGAGCCGACTCGGACGGGGAGGAGTCCTTCACCGAGGACGTGGAGCCGGCTGAGACGCAGCCGACTGGCGCTGAAGCCGGCGCGGTGCGTCATGCGGGTAACTCTCCGCATCCGGACCTCTTGCGAGACTGGCTGGATGACGACAAGGAGATATTGACCGGCGTTGACGGTGCAGCGGCACCAACGGGAGGAGACGACAGCTCGACCCCCCATCGTGGCTAAGGAAGGCGGCCGAGACCGGCCCATCTTGCGAGCCGGCCACACGGGAAGGACTCGGTGGTGCCGAGGCTGGCCCCAAAGCGTGCGGCGGGAGCGTCGTCGCGTCGCAGCAAGACCTTCGCTAAGAAGGCGTGCCGGCCACCCCGGCCCGCCGCCGAGATGAGCCACCCCGACGACGATCGGGTAAGTGCCTTATGCTGATTTCCACTTGGTACTTGGTCGTATTCTTCTTATAATGTCTTCGCGGTGTGCAAGATGCCCCTTGACTTGGCGCTGGCAGCCACGACGGCCGCGTCCGGGAAGGACGTCATCTTTCGGAGGACCCGGAGCAGCGCCATCGACCGGGAGGAGAGCCAACCCGAGGTGGACCTTGGACTCGACCCGGCCGAGGCAGAGCTGGCAGCGGAAGCCTCAGCCCAGACATGGGCGAGGGCTACCGGGGCGAGGGCGCGGGCCATGGAGGACCCGGCCTTGCCGGAGATGGCAGCGGGCCTCGCGTCGGCCAAAGCCATCGTCGAGCCCCAAACAGATGAGGGGCGCGACACACGCGAGCTGGTGGAGGTGGACGACAGCGACTCCGACGGCATCAAGGAAATCGTTGTGGACGAGCCGCCCCGGGCCGACTTGGCCGAGCGGGCGGAGGTCGAAGGAGGGGGCGTGAGGGAGACGCCGCCCTAAAGGAGGCGCTGCAAGCGACACCGGCCGTGGAGACGCCGGTGGGAGGCGACCATGCACTGGTGGTCGTGCTGCCACAGGCCACCAAGAACACGACGCATACGTCAGGAAGCGGCCCGGCAACCGAGGTGCCGCAGCGCCGAGCGGGAGCCGGCGATGTTGCGATCGGGCCGCACACTCAGGAGGTCACAATGACCGATGTCGGCTGTAGGATTTCCTCAGAGCGAGCTGGAGAAGACGCGGGAGCTGGAGCGCACCGTCGCGGTAAGTTTCTTCACTTGTCTCTATTTTGCAGCCGATCAGTGGGGGCGCGCTAGCGCACCTACTGGGTGTAGCCCCCCCCCCCCGAAATTCGGGCCAACTGCGAAGCAGTAGGGTTGAATCTTAAGGCATCTTTCTCTTCCTGCTAACATCTTCTTCTTTGCGACATCTGAACGGTCTTCGAGTCTGCTCGCACAACTGGCTCTTTGATAAGTACCGCACGGTTACGACCCAGCTCACCCCCGGGATGAGGCTCTTCGCCGAACCCAAGGTACGTCTTGCAGCTACCAGTGGGGGCGCATCAGCGCACCCACTAGGTCTAGCCCCCGAGATTCGGGCTAACTACGAAGCTATTGGGTCGAATCTTAAGGCATCTTTCTTTTTCTTCGGGCTTCTGACTTGTCGAATTGCCTTACAGCCGTTGCTGATGAGGTGTTGTGTCTTCAGACCCAGCTGGTCAAAGCCGTCCAGCAGGGCGACCAGGTCGCCGCCGACTGTGACCAGTTTCGGGCCGAGGTGGAGTGGCTGAAGGCGGAAGCTATCAAGGCGGCGGAGGCCCACCACACAGAGCTCGTGCGGCTGAAGGGCGAGTTTGGGAAGGCGGCCGCCACGAAGGACGATGAGCTGAAGATGGCCGTCGAGAAGCGCGCCGAGCATGAGAAGGAGCTTGCGGCCCGCGCCTGTGCGTGGGACTTGGAGCGGAATAGTATGTTGTGCGAGGCGCAGCATCTGGACGAAGTCCTTCTACCTAAGTGTTTCCTCAGTTCTTCTGCCGGGCTACGAGCCGGCCGAACCTTTACATAGCTGACTACTCCCTCCGTCCGGAAATACTTGTCATCAAAATGGATAAAAGAGGATGTATCTAGATGTATTTTAGTTCTACATACATCCCCTTTTGTCCATTTTGATGACAAGTATTTCCGGACGGAGGGAGTATTTCTTTTCTTCGTGCGCCAGGGTACTTCCTGGAGACGTAGAGTACGGCCGACGCGGCCATGCGCACACACCGAACAATCCAGGCGGATGCGGGCGCCACGAACAATCTGTACGCCGCCCGGACCTTCTCGGAACTCATGTTCGCCGCCGAGGCCGTCTTCAGGGCTTGGACAAGGAAATGGCGAGGCTGTCTATGGCCAGGTTGGGCATGGTGGATTCCCTCTAGCCGGGTGTGGTGGTGCTCAACAGCTTTACGCGGCTGGCACGCTAGCCCGACCCGGCTCGACGCTTGGCGGGTCTCCACGGCCCGCGCCGGCGCGGAGCTATCGCTACGCTTCGCCGTGTCGTGGTACCCGGCCCTGGACATGGATCGGCTAGCGGCCCAACGAGTGGGCGCAGAGTCTTGGAGACGCAAGCGCGCCGGATTGCCGGGCGATCGGGCTATCTTGCCTCGTTCATCGCGCACAACGAATTCCAGGTGGAGCGGATGGAGGACGATCGAGAGCTCCCGTCTGACGACTTCGGCCTGGCACTTGACGACCCGGGCGGTAGCTCCGTCGAGACGAACGCCCACGCAAGCGACGAGGCAGCGTTGGAGGACACCAGCATCTCGGCGGACCCGGAGGCCGACGCGGAGGAGCCGGAGCAAGATGATGCCGGCACCGTGAACGTGGCTGGCGTGAAGGAGTCGGCGAGCGTGCAACCCGACGTGGCCATCGCCTTAGACCGACATGCCTTTTTCATTTCTTAACTTTGTTAAGTTACAAGTCCACCCACTGGGGGTGTAGTGAGATGTATCGAACTCCGACCGTGGGCCTTTTGGTGATGTATGTAAATATTTTTACGAGTGTTTGCGCTTTTGCTCACTGTCCTTAGACTTTTCCTTGCTTGCCTCCTCTTTGGGCCTTCCTCCCAATGTATATGTGAATTATGTAATGTCATACTGTTTAGCCAAGCATTTTATATGTGAATTATATCATGCCATCCTTTTTTGTATTACATATTTCATTTGCCCACAATGTTTGTATATTCAACTACTCTTCCTGTGCATCAGCCATTTGAATCGATGATGGAAAATCTGGAGTGAAAACAAGATCTTCAAAGCAGACAATGCTACCTGCTGAAGCAGATATCTTGCTAGTTACAGATAACTCCTCAGAGGAGGATTCAGAGACAGATGACCAGTCCTATTTTTCCCTGAGGTGTATGGTCAAACTTAACAGGGTTATATTACTCACCATGCATATGTTGTCTTGCATTGCTTAGTTTTTACATCAGATAGACAATATTGAACGCCATCTGCTTAGTTCAGGCATCATATATGCGATTGCCATATGCTTACTTGCTTAGTATATACATCATATATTTGAATTATATCATGCCATCATGTTTACATAGAGAGCATGTATCTGAATTATGGCATGCCAACATATTTAATAAAGACATCATATAGTTATACCATCTCATCATGTTTACATAGTCATCATAGTTTGAATTATGTCATTCTATCCGCGAATTATATCATGCCATCATGTTTGCATAGACAGCATATGTGAATTATGCCATGCCAACCTATTTAATAAACACATCATATAGTTATATCATGTCATCTTGTTTACATAGTCATCATATTTTGAATTGTGTCTTCCTATCCTGTTTAGTTAGCCATCATATATGTAAAATTGTGTCATGCTATCCTATTGAGTTAGCCATCATATATGTGAAATTGTGTCATATGGTATCATGTTTGGTTAGACAACATAAGTTTGAATTATTTCGTGCCCTCTTTTATTCCCCACTATCGATACCTATTTACCATACAATGTATGTACATTCAATTACTTTTCTTGTTTATTAGCCAATTCAATTGGAGGGGCTGATGGCAGTATCTAAGGGAGTAAAAACGTGGTCTTCGGGAAAGACAGTGCTACCCGTCGATGTAGATAGAACCACGGTTGTACTTGTCCAAGAACCAGCCCCACCTCCCATAACCCAGACTCGCGCAGATTGTAACCTTACCCAGTTGGACAGAGAATCAACTACACCCCTTCTAACTCCAACCCGGGCAGATAGTAACCCAGTTCCAGCTGACACATCATCGTCTCCACCATAGAGTACCCAAACACGAGCAGTTAGTAAGGTAACTGCAGCGCCCAAAGCACGATGACCATCACTCTGAACCCCAACTCAACACTTAAAGCGGAAGAATAATTGTTCTCAGGTCAGGTTCCGTAGCTATAGTTCATACTCCTTTGCTCTTGTATCACTGTATTTACTCATACCAACTAATTTCAAATTTTAAGGATCCAATTGAAACTCCAATGGCGCAATTGGTATGTTTTAAACCACTTTCCTTAGTTGGTTTGCTATTGTAACTCGCTCTATGTTGATTTTAGTTTCAATTGTATAAACAGTTATGTTCTTTTGTCATGCACATTACAAGTGTTGCTATTGCCATGTAGTTTCCCACACTTATATTCTGTCTATGCTACTTTGCTTTAAACATATATGATTTGAACTATGTCTCTATCTTGATTTGGCAACATCAACTAGAATGATATAGACCATACAATGGCCATACTACATAGATATATGTTTGTTTCATGTTGTTATCATGTCCACTTTACAACTGAAATGGTTTACCAAAATGAGTTTCATATACAACATACTAAACATGTGATGAGTCTTCTTGTTTCTCTTTTAGAATGCCGACAAAATATTAGAGATGAGTACACCATTATGGAATGGTAAAGGAAGTAATTCAGATAATGTTCAAGATAGCGAGACATCCATGTTGGTCTCCAAGAAAGCTGATAAAACCTCTCTTGAAGACAGTGAGACAACCCCCAAAGTCATGGCTTGATATAGTTATCGAGTTACTGGCCACTACTGCTGGCACAAGCTCTTTGAACTCGCTTCCTCAATCAGTTCGGCTTCTCGAGTTTCAACTACAAATTGAAAGACATCTATCAACTGTGTTGCGACAAGAAGCTGAAGGACTCAAGAAGTCCCTGCAGAATTCACATGCACACTTTTTGGTACAACAACAAGTGTTGAAGGATTTAAGCGCCAAACAAGAGAAAGCTAACAATATTGCTAAGCTTCTTTCCAGCATGATGGGTACCCAGGATATTATTTCTTGAGCTCTTCTGAAGCGGTTCCAGTTCTGCACTTGTTTTGCTACGGCATTTATTTGCACGGGTGGCCAATTTTGACGCCCAGTGTATGTAATATGTTGCTTTGTTCCCTATATTTGCATTGGTTGTGAACTTTGATGCCCAATGGATGTAATATATGTAATCGTCGTAATATCCTAGTGTTAGTTGCTTGCTTATTTGTTTGCTTGTAGTACTTTAGTTCTTTTTGCTCGGTTTCCTACTGGCCGCAGTAACAATGGTCCATATATGTGCCATTGTAACCATGGCCCTCCTCTAGGCCGTAGGATCCATGGTCCTACGGGCCCTACGATCCATGGGCCTCCTATGGGCCTTATGATCCATGGGCCTTTTACTGGTCGTAGGATCCATGGGCCTCTTATGGGCCGTAGGATCTCGGCCATAACGATCGTGGGCCAAAGTTGGAACATGATTTGGGCCATAAACAGGCCACAATTGGAACCGAATGTTTGTGGGCTCGGGTCTTAATGGGTCGGTAACATGCCGTAAGACATCACAAGCTTAATTCTATCGACGGGCATAACGGGTCATTAATGGGATGTAATACATGACGAGACGAATTATGCCCAATTTGTTAACGGTCGACTATAACGAGGGGCTGAATTTGGCCCATCAGGTAACATGCCGTATGTAACCGAGGGCTGGAAATGAGCCCAAAAATAAATGGGCCATTAGAAGGCCCAAAGATAAAATGGACTGGAAATGACCCAGTTGAGTAACGGGCCGTTAATGGGCATAAAGAAATGTATTGTTCATTATGGGCCAGTTTCACCACGGGCCACTAAAGGGCCCAAAGATTAAAAAGGCCTCATATGGGCCGAACGACGTCATGGGGCATACATGAGCCGAAAATGACAACGGGCTGGAATTATATTGGACGGCCCACACGACGCTACTGGTCCGAATTTGGAAAGGCCATAACGGGTCGTGAGTTAACGAGCCATGAATGAGCTATACGCGAGCAGGCCGTTAATAGGCTTTCGGTGGGCCGACTCGTTAACTTTTCACCAAGGCAAACGGGTTGGCCTTTTTAACCTAATTGGGTCACTGTTGGGCCTTGCTACATGTCGACGTACCATAGGCGCCTCCTGTCCATTGGACGGTTGACATCTGTCCCAACGCGGATCTGACACATGTTCCTTCGACCAATGAGAATTTTACACGTGGAAATCGCCATTGGTTGGGGCTGTTAACGGGTTATCGGATCCAAAATCGGGCCTGATAGCTTAACGGCGACCCGTTACGGTGGATGCCACGTGTCGGTTACCCTTGACGAAAGCACTTCCATTACGCGCCATTTGTCGTCATGGAAGTGGACACTTCCGTGATGATAATTTCAGTATTGTCATGGAACACTTCTACGACAGCACAAGTATGACTATCTTGATTCTGTCATAAAATCGTCATGGATGTACAAGCATGACAGAAATTGTGACCTACTGTGACAACATGTATCATCACAGAAGTGATTTTTTTGTAGTGCGTCCCGCGGTCCAATGATGAATTGTGACATGAAGAACTTCTGGTTAAGGGAGGGATCCATTGCGACCAGATGGTACATGATTGCCTCTAAGGATTGATGATCTTCCGCAATCGTGCATGTCCGTTTGAGATGATGAAGACGATGCAGAAGAGCATCAAACTCATCCTGACTAAACTCCGCTTGCACCGTTGCAGTGAATGTGTACCAATCGCCGAGGCCGTGGAGACGCTTGTGTGCTTGACACCACAGCGCAGCATGCCCTTCCATGTATAGCACCGCCATGGCAACCCACTGCTTTGGAGGCCTCTGGTAGAGCTCAAAATAAGTGTCGCAGAGGTCAAACCAAAGCCGTGACGCCTCGGCACCAAATCGTGGGAAATCCTGTTTGGGCGGCTTATGGCGGTAGTGCTCGCGTGGTGATAGCGGTGGGGAAACTTGGCGCTCCTGGTGATAGGCCTGGCGATCCCCCATAGGTGGTTGCTGGATCGGGCGATGGAGAAGTGGGGTCCCCGGTTGACTAGTACGGCTGCACGGGAGTGGTCAATGAAGACGGTGTTGCAAGTGCGGCCGCATCGTGGGTAGCTTGCTGACGCTTGATGACGTCGAGACCCTCAGAAAAATCGGCCACTTGGGTGCCGAGCTGCTTGATCTCCGTGCGTAGAGAAGGAATTTTTTTGCAGTAATTCCTGCAAATTTTTCTGCACACCCTCCATAGCTTGCAACAGAAATTTCGTCTGAGCCGATGGAGTCACAGATGGCGCCATTGCAACCGCTCTAAATCGAGCCTACCCTACTAGGGATTTCGCGTCTGGTCGCCGGAGCAACTAGACACCCTTTGCGGTGGATGTTACGGCTCGATCGTGGGATTATGGTACAACGATGGACCGACAAAGCTTTGAATACCACATTGTTACGACCCTGGGAGAGATTGAACATGAAGGGAGGGAGGAGATCAACGAGAAGGGGATGAGATCTAGAGGTAGGAGAAGGTAGGTGAGAAGAGAGTCCGGGATGAGAAGGAATCTGAATTATCTCAAATGACAACATGCCTACACTGCCATCGCGGCTACACATTTAACGCCACAGCCTGGCTCAGGCCCACATGTCATACACTCGTGCTCACACATCCTAGTGACAGGCTATTCCACCGACTCCTCCAGTGGGTCAGTTCTTATTCTCCTCCAAGTTCCTATTGTCGTACTTGTGCCTCTATGTCCGCCTGTGCTTCAGTCTGGGGCGTGACTAGAGTGGAGGGTGTGACACACACCAATGGTGAGATTCTAGGCCCCCACAGCCTATGGCTTCTCGGTTGTAGTTGTGACATAATTTTCTCGCTTCTTAATACGAAAGACATGCAATTCTCTTGCGTGTTCTTGGAAGACTAGCGCCAGGTGGACGGAGTCCACTCCCCAAGCCTAGCTTCCATGGAGGAATGAGGACACTGGTGGTGGATCCGACGCTAGCTCTTCAAATAAGCTTGTGAAGCGATGGGATCTGGCGTATTTGGAGGCGTTTGTTCCATGTTTCTTCAACCATTGAGGTGGCGGCCCGGGATGTCAAGGTGCGCTCATTCCCATTATCCTAGAATCCGTCTTCACGTCGGAAATGGGTTCCCGACCTCTAATCCGTAGCACCTACTGCTACTCAGTCCCATGCTTCTTCTCAGCGGGGTTTTGCAGCGGCTCCTGCTGCTCCATCCCTGACTGTTCTGGACGGATGGTACCCGTTTCCCTCCGGACCAAGATGTCAAAAGGGAGGCAGGTCTGGATGCGACTCAACGTTCATTTCTTCTTCGTTCGACTTCGGTTGGCGATGGAGCGCCGGCAAGCCCCTATCCCAAGTGGCCCCTAAACCCGCAATTCATCGGATTACAATAAACACATTGGAAAAGATTATAGCGGATGGATCTTAGAGAAGATCATGGTATTGAAGATCAAAGGAGAGACAAAGAACCATCTATCTACTACTATGGACTTGTAGGTCCTTAAGGAACTACTCACACATCATCATGGAGGCAACAAGGTTGATGAAGATGGCCTCCCCAATGCTCCCCCCTCCGGCAGAGTACCGAAATGGGGCTCCCGTTGGGATCGCTTCGGAACAGAGGCTTGCGGCGGCGATAAAATTCTTTCGGGTCTTGCTCTGAGGGCTTCGGGAAATCACATAATTTATAGGCTTGAAATTAGATCAAAAGGAGTTCGGGAGCCCCACAAGCCTGCCCGACACGGCCCCTGGGGCCGCACCACCTGGGCTTGTGGGGCTCACAACACACTTCTGGCTCCCCCTCGAAGCTTATAGTGTTGCGTATTTTCCACAAAAGTTCCTTGTAGTTTTTATCGTGTTTGGACTTTTGTAGGTATGGATTTTCTACGAAATAAAAAACATGTAAACCAAGAACTGACACTAGGCACTATATTAATAGGTTAGTCGAGAAAAATAATATAAAATGACATATGAAGCATACAAAAGTGATAATATGATGGCATTTAATAAAAAATATAGATACGTTTGAGACGTATCAATGTGATTTGGCGTATTTGGAGGTGTCTGTTCCCTATTTCTTTAGTCATCAAGGTTGCGGCCCATAAGGTGAAGGTGCGCTCGTTCCCATTATCCTGGAGTTCGTCATCACGTCAGAGACGGGTTCTCGACCTCTAATCTGTAGCACCTACTGCTACTCCATCCCGTGCTTCTCCTCGGAGGTAATTTGCAGCGGCTCCGGCTACTACGTCCCTGACTGTTCCAGTCAAATGACGGCCGTTTTCCTCCTTGCCAAGATTGTCGAAAGGGAGGCGGGTCTGGTTGCGACCTACCGTCCGTTTCTTCTTTGCCAGACATCAGCTCGCGATCGAAGGACGGAAAGCCCCTATCCCAAGTGGATCCGTCCCCTACGATGGTGAGCCTGGCCTGGTGTTGGAGCCTCGTTGAAGGCGGCGGATCAAATTGCCGTCTTCTTCTCGTGTCCATCCAATCCAGGGGCTTCTCTACAAAGTGATTGAACCGAGCTGTAATTTTGCTTTTCATCTGGGTCTTTCCTTGGCGTGCAATTGCAGCACCTATAGAGGGGAGCCACCTATAGAGCCGTTTAAAGGTCCGTCGTGAGCCCGTGACCACTGGGTGGAGAAGAGAACGCGGCGTGAACCACCCCGGACCGGTCGTCCCGGAGAAAAAGAAAGGAACGATCAAAGCAGCAAGGAGACAACGTTCTTCTACTAGTACCGGTACTTTTTTACCATGGGCATTTTCACCGTAGCAACCCCGGCGCTCCCCCATCTCTCTCTCTGTGTCTCACAAGTTCACGAGCATTCACTCACCGCGTCTGCCACCCACCCCTCCCATCCCTCCTCCTTTTTACCCGCCCTGTGAAAAGAGGGCCCGCGCCCCAAGGCAGGCACCACCACCCCCAGAAGGGAAGCCTCCCTCTTTCCCTCTCCCACGAGCAAAAGATTTCTGCGCCGATCGGTCTGAGCCCCCCTCCCTTCCCCATTTTGATCGCCCCTGCTCTGCTTTGCTTTTCTCCACTGCACAACACAGCTCACCACCTTGACTCCTCCTCCTCCTCCCCCACGCGGCCAAGACCACCACAACCAAACCCCCTTCCCCCTCATCCTCCTCCCCCCTGCTCGCAAATGCCGCCTGCTCGCTGGGGTGCACGCGCGTGAGAGGAGGCGGGGACGGACAGAGCGCCAGCCGTCCGCGACCGCGCCGGCGACATGAGGGAGGCGGACTTGGAGGAGGTGGTGCTCTCCTGGACGGCGCAGGAGATCAGCGACGACGACCTCTACAGGGACAAGGTACGCCCACCGGCGCCATCCACCCATCCTCCCGCCCCGACGACGGTCTCCGCGGCCGCGGCCGCGCGCGCGGTTTTGCAAAAGCGCGGCCCTTTTTCTTTTCCTTCTGCTCGGTTCGAATCTGCGCCTAGTAGTACGTCGTACGGACCCCGGGTCGGCGAAGCGCGCGCGTCGCTTCTGCTGCTCCTGCTTAAGTCCGGCGGTTATCTTTGATCGATCCGTCGCGCCCAGTGGAGCGCGCCGTCGTTCGCCGCGCTCTGCTGGTCGATTCGGGGCCGCGGGCTAGGGTTTTTGAGGGGGTTTCTGTCCACGTGTCATGGATGTGCGAGTGCCGTGTACTGGGTGTCATTAATACTGTTTGTGCCTGATGATGGAAGTATAGTAGTAATTGCTCAGCGTCTGGTGGCACATGATACCATGTCCGTTGGGAAGTACGTACAGTACTAGTAGTATACATGTTTTGCTGTTGCTTGTTGGTGTCATATGTGACTAATTCGGGCTAACGGGGCTGTTATGCATGATTCTTATGCTGCCCATTTCTCTTGAAAAGAATGCACTGATTTGATAGGTCCGTCATGTGCCAGCATTTGTCAAGGGTTGTACTTGGCATGCTGTGGTATATATCATCTAGTCTCATTCCGAAAAAAGTTTACACAGGACGTTTTAAAATGAATGCTGGGGGATGATACGTGTGCAAGTCATGTGTCCTAATGAGAGAGATACATCTTGTAATGTTGTACAATTTGGTGGCAGAAATTACACCTTGTTTTGCTGTGTCTACGGTTGAGTATGGTGGCCTCATCCTTGTCATATGCCCTGTATTGATCCTTGCTTGTTCTTGCAGTATGAAATTGGCTCTCTTAGCATTAATTACATGCCATTTCTGTGCTTATGGAACTGCTGGTGAATCTTTTGCTCCCTATAATCATATATTTCATTTATCACCTCTTTTGTCTTCAGGTTGAGACTGTTCCCTGTAACCTCAAGTCTTTTTTGCAAGCTTGAGCCTTCTCATTCTCAAATCTGTGCGTACATAAGGACCCTGGACCGGCAAAGCGTATGCATGCATGCGCGTGCTAGGTTTCTGGCCGTGCTTAAATCTGCTGGTTTTCCTTGATTGATCGCTGCCTTTTATACGCAATCCAAGTTAGGTCAGTTGGATGCTACAAATGACGAAATGATGGTACTCTGTATGTCCGTGGTCGTGCGCTAGGGTTTAGTAAGGGTTTTCTGTCCACGGGTCATGGATGTGCAATTGGCATGTGCTGACGGCAACATAGTTTTTGCGCGTTTGGTGTCACGTGGTGTATTCAGGGAATTACATGTTGCTGTGAGCGACATATGTGCTGATTCAGGCTAACTAGATGTTACTTATAATTTTTATGTTACTGATCGAGATGCCCATGATTTTCCACCATTTGTCATTAGATAATATGTGGTGTAAGTTTTAAAAGTCTGTTGGGAAATGATTGGTGTGTAAGTCATATATGTATCCTGATGAGAGAGATACATATTGAGAGCTACGAAGAAACTTTGCGTACATATTGCGGTGGTGTCCAATCTGGTGGCAGAAACTATAAACTGATTTTGCTATGAAAATTTATGTCTACGGTTGATATGAGCAGCTTAAGCCCTGTATTGAACCTTGCTTGCTCTTGGAGTACATGAAATTGACCAGACAGCTAGTATTTTGTTACCTTTAGTTACATGTCATTCGTGTGCTCAAGGACTGTTGGATAATATTTTGCTACCTATAACCATATTTCATCTATGACCTCTTTTGTGTTTAGGTTGGGACTATTTCCTGCAATTTCTAGTCTTTTTTGCAAGCTTGAGCCTTTTTATTTTTCAGAACCTGTGCGTATGTATGGGCCCTTGACCGGCGAAGCATATGCGCGCTAGGTTTCTGGTTATTCTGATGTTAATTGCATTTAGCGTGCTGTTGTTTGCTGCCTTTTATGTGCAATCGAAGCTGGGTCAATTGGATGCTCCAAATGATGGTGCCCTGTCTGTGTGTGGTCCGTGTGCTAGGGTTTAGAGGGGTTTTCTGTCCACGTGTCATGGATATGCAATTGACATGTTCTGAGTGCCATTCCTGGACGTCTGATGGTAACATAATTGTTGTGTCCTTGGTAACACATGGTATTTCAAGAAATTACATGTTGCTGTTGGTGCCATATGTGCTGATTTGGGCTAACTAGATGATACGTATAAATTTTATGTCACTGATGGGTGTGCCCATTGCTGTTGAGAAGGATGACACACTAATTAGCCATGCCCATGACGTACCACCATTTGTCAAGTGTTGTAGCTAGCTGTAGCATCATCTAGCCCATTTCATTCTAAAAAATAATTAGATAATACGTGGTGTAAGTTTAAATGGTTGTTGGGAGATGATAGGTGTGTAAGTCATATATGTATCCTGATGAGAGGCGTACATGTTGTGATGTGGTACAATCTGGTGGCAGAAACTATAAATTGTTTTCCAGTGAAAATATTATGTCTGGTTGATATGAATAACTTAAGCCCTGTTTTGAACCTTGCTTGCTCTTGCAGTAGATGAAATTGACCAGATAACTATTTTGCTAGCATTACTTACATGCAATTCTTGTGCTCAAGAACTGTTGGAGAATCTTTTGCTACCCATAATCACATTTCATCTGTGATCTCTTTTGTGTTTAGGTTGAGACTATTCCGTGCAACTTCAAGTCACTCGATCACTATCTCACGTCGTATCGTGTGCCTCTGATTGAAGAAACAAGATCAGATCTGTGCTCATGCCTTGAACTCATCAGTGAAGCACCCTCGTCGAAAATACTTTCCATGGAGGTAGCAGGAAAACCAGGATCATACTTTATGGATGTGGACTTTTGGGACAATGATGCTGGTTTTTCTACTGGGGCTTATTCTGCGAGGAATGGTGACATATATATTTTGTCTAGCATAAAACCTGAAGCTACAGAGGACTTAAACCGCCATGGTGTGACATATTGCTTGGCAATGGTCACTGAGGTTTCTATGGATGATGAATATCAGAAGGGCTTCAGAGTCAAAGTTGCAAAGGATATTTGTTTGGAAGAAGAAGATTTAAACAAACTCAAGCATGCAATATTTCTCAATAATATCACGACGAACACACGGATATGGAAAGCACTTACCTTCGATACACACATGAATGAAAATTTCACAGTAATCAAGTCGCTTTTAGCCCCCACAAATCGGGTAATATGAAATGAATTTTCGCATTTTAGTTTTACTTGCTATTTTCATCACCAATTATAAATTAGTATGAGGCCTAACCTTTTGAGCTCCTCTTTGTTGGCTCTGTTGTAGGGTGAGGATGTTTGCTGTATGTGTGCTAAACAGGAACAGGGCTGTTTGGCTTCTTACACAGAGCAACTACTGTCAGTTAAGCTTAATCAATCGCAATTAGATGCTATTGAATCTGTCATCTCAGCTGTACGATGTGGGCATGTGAACCGCGTGAAGCTTATATGGGGTCCACCAGGCACTGGGAAGACCAAGACGGTTAGCGCTTTACTATGGATTTTGGCGTGTTTGAAATGCAGAACTCTTACCTGTGCTTCCACAAATGTTGCTGTTGTTGGAGTTTGCACTCGTTTCCTTCAGAACTTGAAGGATTTCAATGAGCACATTGACAACATTTGTCTACCTTCTTCTCTTGGAGATATCTTGCTATTTGGGAACAGGTCTAACATGGACATCACCGAGGACCTTCAGGAAGTTTTCTTGGACTTCCGTGTCGATGAACTTGTGGAATGCTTTTCATCATTGTCCGGATGGAACTACAGAATAGCTTCGATGATATCCTTTTTTGAAGACTGTGCTTCACGGTATGATATGCTTCTTGAGGATGATGGCAAAATTGATCCAGTGTGCTTTCTGGACTTCATAAAGAAACAATTTGATGCGACAGCAATAGCTCTGAAAAGATGCATAATGAATTTGTGGGTTCACCTTCCTGGAAGGTGCTTTTCTCGTGATAGTGTCATAAATATATCTTCATTGCTTAATATGCTGGAAAATTTTGGGATCCTTCTGTGCAATGTAGACTTGACCGAAGAGGGTTTGAAAAGGGGCCTTGGTTATCTGTCAACTGAAAACTCTGTTTGTGCACAGCCTATATCTTCTATTGAGAAGGAACTGGACGGAGCAAGGTCTTCATGCCTTAAATTGCTTAAAGATCTGCTACACTCACTTAATTTACCTACTGGAGTAGGCAAAGACTGGGTCCAGAGCTACTGCATACGTAATGCAACACTTCTTTTCTGTACCGCCTCTAGCTCCTATCGGTTACATCACATGGAGATTGCACCCCTCGACGTATTAATTGTTGATGAGGCTGCTCAAGTGCGGGAGTGTGAATTGGTGATCCCACTACGTCTGCATTGGTTAAAACATGTTGTTTTGGTAGGAGATGACTGTCAGCTGAGTGCAATGGTTAAAAGCAAAGTAAGGTTTTGCCTCACCCTCTTTATAATGTCTTGTTTCATTTATTAGTTATATTGGTGCATTTATCAGCAAGATGAACTTCTGATACTGAAACACTATTTTTTTTTCCTTGAAAAAATGTAACGGCCTTATCTTTCTTTCATATTCCATTGTTATTGATCTGTTTTTGATAATCTTAAGTCTTACCTTTCATTGTTTATCTCTAGGTATGCAAAGAAGCTGGATTTGAGACAAGTCTATTTGGGAGATTGGTTATGCTCAAATTTGATAAACATTTGCTGAATATACAGTATCGCATGAATCCTTGTATCAGCTTATTTCCAAATACTCAATTTTATGAGAGGAAGATTTTAGATGGTTCCAGTGTCCTGTCTCCAAGTTATAACAAGGATTACACATGCCTCCCTTTTGGCAGCTACATGTTTATAAATGTCACTGATGGAAGGGAAGACAAAGAGGGCACAGGAAACAGTCGCAGAAACATGGTTGAAGTTGCTGTTGTTTTGCACCTAATCCATACCATCTTTAAATGTATATTTAAGCTCAGCTCTATCCTTTTTTTAACTTATGTTTTCCTTTCTAGTTTTTTTGTTTATATAAAAGCACTTGGCTAATACTCCTATAACATTGGATCTTTAGAAGCTTGCGTGGTCTTCCATTCTTGTGCTGCATACTTGATAACATTCATTGGTAGAAAGTTGTTCTCTGCAATGGTGTACGTTTGAGAGTCCAGTTTTCTATGTGTATCTCATGATATGGTAATTGCATCAATCCAGTTTTATGAAATTTCAATTCTATTGCCCTGTTCGGCAGACAATTTACATTTTTATTTAGAAAAAGGAGAACATTAAGTAGATGACATGAAAGATACATTTATGCTCTGTCAGAGTAGTTGGCCACTGCATGTGCCCGCTTTAGTAAATTTTATTATCTTCGGACTTTATAGCGGAAAAGCAATGATTTGTCAATGATTTGGAGATACATCAACTTAAATTTGCTGAAGAAATTCTTCCAGTAGCCTTGTCCAAAGATTGGTCCCTAAAGTTCACTAAGCATACCACTTATGTTTTTGTGCAGCTTGGAAAAGGACAGATCAAGGGCTCAGCATCGGTGTGGTCTCTCCATATAAAGCTCAAGTTGATGCAATTAAAAGTCGGCTTGGCAAAAAATATGATACATGTGATGGCTTTCATGTGCGCGTGAAGTCCGTTGATGGTTTCCAAGGAGAAGAGGATGATATAATAATATTATCAACTGTTAGATCCAATGGGAGAGGGGTTGTTGGATTTCTTGCCGATAACCAAAGAACAAATGTTGCTCTTACTAGAGCAAGGTGTGCATCAATATTTTTGCGGTCCCTTGTTCTATTGCTGTTCGAAGTATGTTAGACTGATGATATAAATTACCTGATGGATGATTTATTCATGCAGGCACTGTCTTTGGATTGTTGGGAATGCTCATACACTGTATAAAAGTGGGACTGAATGGACAGACCTTGTTGCTGATGCAGAGAGACGTAAATGTGTTTTCAGTGCCACTAATGACGCGACCATGTGTAAGTTGGTTGTGCAAGTAAAACAAGAGCTTGATGAACTTGACGATCTTCTTAATGCTGATTCGGCAGTTTTCAGCAATACTAGATGGAAGGTAATTACCATGGTTTCAGCCAGTTTGACTTTGAACATACTTCATGTTTTCTCATTACCCAGAACGCAAACCACATGTATGTACATGTGTCTTATGAGACTCATGCTGAATATACACTTCCTTTATAGTGTGATTTTGTTTGTGTTCATGAATATACATGCAAACCACATGCATGTACATGTGTCTTATACTTTTTGGAATCATGTATCTGGTTCACTTGTCTTTGCTAGGCTGTTTGCTCTGTAATTGGATTGTGAGAGGTTTGTAATTAAGATTTTCAGGATATGTGCTACTTTGTACCATGCTATGTCAATTACGCGGTTCTTTTCTGTATAGTATCATCTTGTGAACCTCGTAGTTTTCTTGAAGAACACACTGTTCTTTCTTGTTTGTCATATATATACTTCTTCTCATGTTCCATTTTTGGTATTCATATTTTCAACAGGTCATTCTTAGCGACGAGTTTAGAAAATCTTTCACCAAACTAAAATCACCACAGCTCAGGAAGGAAGTACTCCAAAAGCTTATCAGACTTGGTGATGGTTGGAGGACAACAGTTAAGAACATTGATATACCTGGTGTTTCTCATCTTGCAAAAATATACAAGGTCAGGAACCTGTATCTTGTTTGGAGTACTGACGTGGAGAAAACCGAAGGAAGGTATTCTCAGATAATAAGAATTTGGGACCTAGTGTCACAGCAAAATGTTGCCAGAACTGTTCAACGTCTCGAGAATCTGTTTTCCATGTACACAGATGATTACCTGGATCATTGCAGGAGAGTGCGGACACAGGGGTATGAGTTTCTTTTATGGTTAATGGGCTATAGTACTCTTGTTCCTTGGATTTTTTTATACTTATGATACTTAGAGAAATGAACTGTTTGTGAATAGTCATGCCTACAAATGAACCGCCTGTAGATATTCTTCTAATTTTTGCCCTCCTTTGTTGTGTATAACAGGAAACTGGAGGTTCCTATGGTTTGGCATATTAAGCATGATATTATCCGCTATAACAAGGATTGCAAAGCTGATGCTCATGAGGAGCATGATCTCGTGGATACATCATATGCCATGGAGAATTCAAAAGTTAGCGAAAGCTTCTTGCTAATGAAATTCTACTCTTTATCATCTGGTGTGGCAAAGCATTTGCTAACAGCTACTGATGGATCTGAAATCGACATCCCCTTTGAACTGACTGATGAAGAGCAGGAGATAATCCAATTCCCGCTCACTAGTTTTATACTTGGGAGGTCAGGCACCGGAAAAACCACTGTTTTGACAATGAAACTGATTCAAAAAGAGCAACGGTCATTGATTGCGTCCCAAGGTCTACATTTGGGAGATGATTTATCAGGGCTGGATCACAAAAATATTATGCCACTGAAGGACGCAGGAGAAAGTTTTGTAAAACAAGTGTTTATCACTGTAAGCCCAAAGTTGTGTTCAGCCATAAAAAATCACATTTCTGGACTTAAAAGGTAAATCTGTTGAACTAGAGCTCTACTTAGAAGTTTGTACATGTTCTACACCATTTTGGAAATGATTTTCAGACAACTATTTAAAGTGGACAGAAATGTGTGCACAAGCTGGCTCA
>LR738710.1:801250908-801372373 GCA_902687465.1 Secale cereale | reverse complement strand
CCTTCCCCAACTGTACTCCGTTCTACTGCATTTCTAACCTCATATTCTCTAGACCCTTTGTCATACCTTTCTGAAGGGTTAGTCTTTTATCCATCTGAGATGCATTTTCTTTAAAGTATGATTATTGGAATTATTAAAAAAAACTGCACATATTGGGACTACCCCTGTGGCTTTTTATAGAAGGGGACGATAAATCATGATCACCACTTTGCAGGCCAGGCCTTGAATGTGGCTGGGTTGGGCGAGCACTCAGCCACTCAAATGACTAGCTAACCAAGCCTTGCTTGATGCTCTTTTTAAAATTATATACATTACTTTTGCTTTGCTCCTTTTATGATTTGTACCAACAATAATCCTTGTATTAATTTCAATTTATTTCAACCCTCTATAGATTTGGCACCGGTGATGTCTCTGGCCAGCCTAGCATTCTTCACATGCATGACATTATGGATGACCTGGAAGAGTTTACAGAAATTCCTGACAATTTTTGTGATCTACCTCATGAGCACTATCCTCTTACTATAACATATCGTAAGTTTTTGATGATGCTTGATGGAACATGCCGGACATCATTTTTTGATGCGTTTTATGGTGAAATGAAGTCTAGCTTTGAGAGAGGCCATTCAAGATCCCGTGCAGTGCAAACTTTTATTGAATTGAAGGAAGTTACCTATGAAAAATTTGCTGCTTTCTACTGGCCTCGTTTCAATGCAGACCTGACAAAGAAATTTGCCGCATCCACTGTCTTCACCGAAATTATTTCTCATATTAAGGGTGCATATCAAGCAAGCAGGCCTTGTAATGGCAAACTGGGAAGACAAGATTATGTGATGCTTTCAGATAAAAGATTTTCATCTTTGAACAATGAGAAGAGAGATAAAATTTATGATATATTCCTTGAATATGAGAGTATGAAATGTACTGCCAAGGAGTTTGATTTGTCAGATTTCGTCAATAGTCTTCACAGCAGTCTTGTATCTGAGGGCTACAATGGTGATATGGTGGATTTTGTTTACATAGATGAGGTACAGGATCTCACCATGACACAAATAGCACTTCTTAAGTATGTCTGTATGAACATCAAGGAAGGCTTCCTTTTTGCTGGTGATACTGCACAGACTATAGCAAGAGGTATCGATTTCAGGTTTGAAGATATCCGTTCACTTTTTTATACTGCATTCCTGGCAGAAACAGAAGCGTCGAATCAAGGACTTAAACACGGTAAAAAGGTCCATCTCTCTGATATGTTCCAACTGTCTCAAAATTTCCGCACACATTGTGGCATCCTCCGTATGGCACAAAGTATCATGAGCCTTCTGTACTTCTTTTTCCCGTCAAGTGTTGACAAGCTTAATCCAGAGACCGGACTTGTATATGGAGAAGCTCCTGTGCTGCTGGAGTCTGATAACGATGAAAATGCAATTATGACTATTTTTGGAGAAAGCAAAACTAAACATGGTAACCTGCATGGGTTTGGTGCTGAGCAAGTCATACTGGTTCGTGATGATCCTGCTAAAAAACAAATTATTGATCTTGTTGGTAAACAAGCTCTTGTTTTGACCATTGTTGAATGTAAGGGCCTTGAGTTTCAGGTATGGGTTCATTTTGCAAAATATTTTAGTTGTAGAACACTGTTTCAAAATGTATACTTACTTCATAGATATTCTGTAGGATGTGCTGTTGTACAACTTTTTTGGTTCATCGCCTTTAAGAAACAAATGGAGAGTTCTCTATGGCTACATGAAACATAAAGATATTATATCACACTCTGAGGAGATCTCTCATCCGGGTTTTGACAGAAGCAAGCATTATCTTCTCTGTTCAGAGCTGAAGCAACTATATGTTGCAATCACACGCACTAGGCAAAGACTCTGGATATGTGAAAATACGGAGGATTACTGTCGACCAATGTTTGACTACTGGAAGAAGTTGTGTCTAGTAGAAGTTAGATTACTAGATTCTTCTCTCATTCAGGCAATGCAGACGGGAAGCAGCAGTGATGATTGGAGGCTACGGGGAACCAAGGTTGGTGATCTTACTTATTTAGTCTGGACTCTAGAATACCAATTTTAATTTACCATGCAATCCATTATGTTGCCTGTTGAGTTAATTTCTGTGTGTTCTTAGTCTTGTGAAATTCATGTTTTTTTTTGTCACACAGTTGTTCTGTTCACACAAATTCTTTGTTAGGCGGGTCATGGCGTGTGCTTACTTACAGTTTTACCATTGTTATTCCATGTCACAAGTTCTCTCTCTTTTTTGTAGTTATTCAATGAGGGGCAATTCGAGATGGCTACTATGTGCTTTGAAAAGGCCGGTGATGCACACAGAGAGAAGTTGGCAAGAGCTGCTGGACTTGTAGCGACTGCTAACCGTGTCATCTCAACAAATTTGGAGTTGGGCAAGGCTTCATTGCAAACAGCATCAGAGATTTACGAATCCATAGGCATGCATGAGAAAGCTGCTACTTGCTATATCAAATTAGGTGACTACAAAAAAGCAGGTGTGCCAACTCTCCATAATTTCCAAGATGTATCCATACTTTGAGATTTCATCATTCTGTAACTTTTTACGTTGTCCTTAAAGAGCTGCCATATAAGTAAATGTCATCAAACTTCAAAACGTTTTTTTGAAATAATATCCCTACATAAATTACGGACGTGCTAATTTTTAGCTTTCATATGGATAGTTAATCCTCACACTCCATGAAGCTCTGTCTGACTAAACATTGTGTTCCTCGCCATAGGTATGGTCTATATGCAAAAATGTGGTACTTCTAAACTTGAGGATGCTGGTGATTGTTTTGCTATGGCTGAATGCTGGTCGGAGGCAGCTGAAATGTTCTTGAAAGCTAAATGTTACACAAAGTGTTTCTCCATGTGCTCGAAAGGAAAAAAATTATTCAATCTGGGCCTACAGTTTCTGCAGCAGTTAGAGGAGGAACATTCACTTGAGAATTCAAAATCCTTGGAGGTTTCTGCAATTAGAACAAAGTATCTGGATAATTGTGCTCAACATTATTTTGAGTGTGGTGACATAAAGCATATGATGCCTTTCGTTAAAGCTTTCAGCTCTATGGATCATGTACGAGCATTCCTAAATTCTCGGAATCTTGTTGATGAACTGTTGAGTTTAGAGATGGAGATGGGTAATTTCCTAGAAGCTGCAGGAATAGCAAAGCATAATGGAGATGTCTTACTGGAGGTAGACATGCTCGAGAAGGCAGGCTTGTTTGAGGATGCGACACGGCTTCTCCTCCTCCATATCATTGTGGATTCCTTGTGGTCTTCAAATAGTAGAGGGTGGCCTCCCAAAAGATATGCAGAGAAGGAACAATTGCTTTCAAAAGCAAAAGAGATGGCAGAAAAGGTCTCTGAGTGCTTCTACTGCTTTGTTTGCGTGGAAGCTGATGCACTGTCAGATGTGAATAAGTCTCTTCCCAGTTTAAAATGCACTTTGGTTGAGGGCAGAAAATGTGCAAACTTGTTAGTTGAACTCGTTGCTTCCCGTTCGATTCTTGATGTTCATCTCCAGTCTCGAGCCTCTGGATACAATATAGAATTAGGGCCAGGATCTGAGGATGAAAATAGTTGTAATGATATGCTGGCCTCTAACCAGATGTCACCCCAAACTCTGTTTTATGTTTGGAATAACTGGAAGTCAATCATAATCAAAGTACTATCTCAACTTTGCCACGCCGATGGTCCAGAATTAAATGATTATGCAGTTATGTATGAAGATCTTTGTGCCAAGTACTTCGGATTGAGAAAAGATGGTGAAGTTGACAGATATGTGGTGCTTAATGTGAATGCAAGTTGGCTTTCTACTGCTGGCAGAAATTCTTTGCAGCAAGATGGCAACAGATGTTTCTTGGGTGCCCCTCAGTGTTATTCATGTGCTCAGTGTTTCTGGATGAATGAGCTGTCTTCTGTTGGTTTCAGTATACTTAAGAAGTTGGAGTCCATTGTTCAAATTTCTCCAAAGTCATCATCTTCTTATACCCTGGTGAGAACTATCCTTATCATAAATGAGATAGCAAAGTTTCTGGAAGAACCACAGTTCGGTATGCCAAAAAGTTCCATGAAGTTAAGAAGCTTTTTTGTTCTCTGCGAGCGTCGCTTCTTTGAGTTAGTTTTTCTTGTGTGGAGAGATGGGACAACAAGGAGCCTCTTGCGTCTACTTGACTCACCAGCTGCATATGGATTGATTGCTGATTCTCTTAATTCAAATCTTCGCCCAGCAAATAAAAATCTGACTCACGGGCATCTTGGGAGAACAACAATGCTCCTGCTTCATGCAGCACAACTGGATGAAGCGCTACTTTCAAGACTACTGCAGTACCTGGACAATAGTTCTGATTGGGCAGAATTTTTTCAATATTTCAAAAGATTTCTTGACAGTGGTGGTGATAGATCCTCCTTGATCTTGAACTTTAAGCGTTCTCTTGAGTTTACCTTCAATGTGAAGTGGAAGGATGAACTAGACTACATTTCCCCAATATGCTATGTGGGTCTTATGGAGTGCCTTGGTTTTATGGCTTCATCATGCTTAATACAGAATGATTTTATATGCTGCACGAAATCTCTGTTGGTCAATATGTTGGAGTGCCGTACCAGCAAGGTTTACATTGACACCTGCCTGGTATCTAACTCGAGCCCAGATTCCGATCTTGATCGTTTGGCATACACATCAGGCCGTTTCATATACCAGACAATTATGGCTATCTTGACGAGCAAGCATATGCTCCAGGAATGGGTACATAAGACTTCAAGTCCTTCTAGTACTTCATACAAACCGGTCCTCCTTAGACTAGTTGTTACACTTTATCCACTGATCCTTACTCTTTCTCTGGGGAATTGCTATGAGGTCACACATAACCTCCTGAGGAATGAAGTGTTTAAGGATTTACCTTTGGAGTTCTCTCAGAAGATTGTACATGCTTTGCAAATTAAGTCTCGCACACCGAGCAACTTCACAAGAGTGCTTGCCGATGCACTCGCCGCAATCGGAGATAATATGGTAGTTATTGGTACACCCAAGAGCCCAGTAGACTGTCGAAACTTAAATGCTTATATGATTAGCAAGGAGGATTTGTATGATGTTCCGAAGATAATGGCTCTTCTGTGTCCTGAAGAAGCAAGTTCTGTAAAGCAAGAGACTCCGTTGCCTGAAAAATCTGATGGTAACAAGTCTAGCAATGTTATTTCTGGAAACATTCCTAAGGCTGCACAAAACAGTGAGATGGAGCGTAGTAGTGAGATGGATTTAGCTGATGATCTCTTTGAGAAGCTTGAGACTCTTCGAGCTGAAGGCCTGGTGAGTTTCAAATGTTATAATGCTTGTTTTGTTATCATCCAGTTTGTCCCACTGTTCCCAGCTGCCAAGCTATTCTAACAAATCTAATTTCTGCAGAAAAATCCAAGAGATATTATTGAATTGCTTGTAAGTGCCCTTCCATGGCTGGAAAGTAACACTCCAGCAGGGATTGATAAACGATTGCTGGACGATGTCAGGCGCATCTGCAGTGAGTTCGAAAATGGTTCTGACAGGTAAGCGAACGTTAATTCAGGGCCAACTATAAAATTCTTAAATGCAGTACAAATGCCACATTGCAATTGATAGGCATGCAGAGTGGCATCTTTCTGCATGCTATGCACCCTCAAGAGACATGACTAGGTTATCCCCATGTCTTGTGAAAATTCACCACTTGCGCATGAATTTGTTTTGGTCATCCCAGGGTGAGGGGAAGAGCTTTTCTTGCTGTGGAGAAGCTGCGTCAAGGTGAGAACAAACTGCAGCTGATCTTCCGAGTGCTGACTGATGCAAGGCTAAGGAGGATTGAAAGTGAAGCGACGAGAAAAAACATGAATGACTGGAGCAGCGATGCTGCTGTCCAGCCTCACGCTGACGCCGGCGGATGCTCAGATGACGACGAACCTGACACGGGAGAAGCCGCGGCCTCGACCTCGACCTCAAAAAAGGCAGTGCAGAAGCAGAAGGGCAAGAAGAAATCCAAGAAGTCCAAGGGCCGTGGCAAGAAGTGAGCTGCTGTAGCCCCCTAGGCGGTGTGGTTTCCCTGTCGCGAAACATTTACGGGCATTGGAGAAAAACTTGTATATCCCACCACCTTATTTAGAACCAAAGCACGGCAAGTGATATATGATCCCGTCACTGTAGAACCAAACGGATAGCAGGTGCTGTGTTCTGCTTGGATGTGCTGGTGGCTTATGCCTCATCTTTTCACTGTCTGAGCTGAGCCTGGCATTCACTATTTCACTACACACTTGAGTTTGTCTGTGCCCATTTTCTTGCCGTGTTTATGCCTCATCTTTTCACTGTCGACCCAGCCAAGCCAAAACTAGTCTCTTCGCATCTCTCACCTTGATATACCTGGTGTACTAGAACTAGTTACAGTTCATCCCTGGGAAGATTAACTAGTTACTAGAACAAATGGAGTACTTGACAAACGGAAACTAGACCATCTTTATGCCTCATCTCCTGATCCCAACGGTTTTTGGATCAAAGGAAATGTGTGTGCTTTTTTTTTTTGATAAAAAGGAAATGTGCTGTTTCGCATCAGATCAGGGAGGGAACTTGGGATCGGATGAATGGAAGATTGCTAGCATCTCTCAGCTTTGGTTGGTTGTGAGGGCTTGTATTTTTGCCTATTTATTATCACTATCCTAAATATTTACCTTCGTCTGTCAATGGCCTGTTTTGCCGGCGCCCACGGATGTGAAGTTCCAGCTAATTATGTGGAACGAGCTTAATTTCTCTGCCTCTTGAATATGAATAGCTCTGCCTTCTGATAATTTTTCAATCCCCACACATTGCATGACTTTTTTTCTTTTCTTTTTTTTTCAAAAGAAAAATGAGTCAACAATCGAAAGTGCATTGCTAAAACAGACTTGAAATTGGTGAAACCATGGACAGCTTAAATTAATCATCCAGATGAACTGACACTCAACCAATTCTCAACACGCCAACAGCCATGATCCGGTAATAGAAACGATGTGATGATAGCATTCGTAATTCACCAAGGCACAGAATAATGCAAGCATGGATCACACTCCAGAACCAACGCATTCATAGCTACACCCGTACTGACAATCTCACAGCTCCAAGTTACAATTAATCACCGTCAGTCAAACTGGAGACGTGCTTAGAATACGTACAAAGCCCCTAGAACCATGATAGCCGACTTGGATGACCGGGGCGAAGAAATGAAAGGGATGGGGTGCTCCAGGTGATCATCTCTTAGCATGCAACATCCCCTCCATTGTCCACAGCAGGCCTACATGGTAGTCAACAACACAATTGAATATGTGGCTATGTGCACAAACATAAAAAAAAAGTCCAATAAGGGAGGAACCCCGTGAAATTATATTAAGGAGCTACAGGAGATCCCGAGCCGACCCCAGCGATTTTTACCGAACTGGCTAAACTCGCTTCCAAATATATATAAATAGAACTATCGTATAATGGTGTTATACTATGGTATACCACCTACATCTATTTAGTAGGGCTGCTAAATCAGTAACTGCCTCTCTTTTTTCCAATTCTACTTATCTTGTTATCATACTCACTGTTTGTGATTGATCTCACCATTTTCGCGATGTTCTCCACTTATTTGTGTCCCCAAACAAATGGAACGCGTGAAGATATCTATAACCCCAAAGCAATTCATTTCTAGTTTTAAAACTCAAGTGTGTAGTGAAATAGTGAATGCCAGGCTCTGAGAGGCAGATAGAACAAGACATAACTGCAGCTAAGATGGAGAGGTCTGAAGGCATTGTCCACAAGCTCAAGCCGCGCCACACCTAACACTTTAATCTAGAGTTTGGTACATGGGTTTGGGGTGAAAGACCATTCACGAAACAAATCGTTGGTGAACCTGACATTTACTGAAGCAGATCAAAATTCAGGTACTAACTTCATCTAGACGGTCACATTGTTTCGCTGCTAAGACAAAACTGGAGGGGCTCTAAACAGTGCGTAGCAATGCAATGGTAAACGTTCAGCGAAAGAGAATAATAATTGGTGAAGAACCTTTGCAGATCTTGAGGGCAGCAAGGAACAAATTATAGATTAACTGTTTTGACCCTTAATACTTTACCGAGCGGCTACTTTTGTGCCCCTGAACAATTTACTACTAGCCACGCTAATAGAGCTACAACCACTATCTAGGTAATATACCGAATCTCAACTGTTAATTGACTACTACAATCAGACACGTAGAAGAGTCCCAAGGAGACAGAATCTCCGATTCTGCCTACATCTTACTTCATCTTTTGAGTTGAAAGTGGCAAAACTCGATTCCACGGGGAGTCGAACCAGAAGCCAGAGCTGGGCTCCCACCTATACAGGGGCGTAGCCAGGCCCCAGGCTACCGGGGCCATGGCCTGGGGCGTGAAAGTTTGATCATTCGTTGACTGTAGCCAGATGAACACTATTTAGCACTGTTTGGTACTGTAGCTAAGCCTTTGGCCCGGGGCGTGTCCTCAATCTGGCTACGCCACTGCACCTATATATGCACAAACATTCTGTAGCTAATATATAAATAGAACAGAAGCAATCAAATGTCTGTTCACAAAGGCATATTTGTTTTCTCAGCACAAGTTACTAGTGTTATACTACGGAATACCACCTACATCTATTTAGTAGGGCTGCTAAATCAGTAACTGCATCCTGTTATCCTACTCGCCGGTTGTGATTGATCTTATTGTTTTCACAAAGTTCTCCAGTTCTTAATGTCTCCAACCAAATGGAACACGTGAAGATATCTATATCCCTAAAGCAATTCATTTCTAGTTTGAATAATCAAGTGTGCAGTGAAATTGTGAATGCCAGGCTCCGATGCAGATAGAACAAGACATAATTGGAGCTGGGATGGACAAGTCTGAAGGCATTGTCCACAGCCCAAGCCACGCCACACCTAACACTTTAATCTACAGTTTGGTACTTTGGTTTTGGGATGAAAGGCCATTCAGGAAACAAATCGATGGTGAATCTGATATTAACTCAAGCAGATCAAGAAACAAGTACTAACTTACTAGATCTAGACAGTCACGCCGTTTCGCTGCTAAGACAAAACTGGAGAGGGGGTGTATTGTGAAGAGAAGACCCTATGCAGATCTTGGGGGCAGCCAGGAACGAATTATAGAATGGTTTGACCCTGAATAATTTACTTAGCTGCTACTTTTATTCCCCTGATGATGATCAGTTTACTACGTACTAGCCATGGTAATAGAGCTACAACCACACCTCTACAGCTCTGAAACTGGGCAAACATACAGGCCTGTTCTAGGCATACTACTCTGAATTTCTGAAATGGTCGTAGACTAATTAGTTTGCAATCGCAAGGAACCGGCAGAAGGCATAGTGACCATGAATGCAGGTGCAAGGAGCGAGAACTCACTCATGGTGAGAAGCCGAAGCCGAAGCCGAAGCCGAAGAAGCGGGAGGGGGAACCAAGGGTTCGGGGAACTCCAGTGGGATGTCTTTGCTGAAGAGGCTGAGGTGGTTGTCGAAGGCCGGGACGGGGCCGACGCTGGCCTCGTACTCGGCGATGGTGGCGGCGGCGAAGTCGTCGATTTGGCGGAGGTAGAGCTTCTCCTCCTCCGAGAGCGAGGTGGCGCGGTAGTAGTGGCGCGCCTTGTGCATGTCCGAGAGGTCGGCGCAGTACTCGCCGAGCAGCAGCTCGAGATCCATCACCGCCTCGATGTCCTGCACCTTTTTCTCCAGCGCATCGATCGCGCGGTCCGTCCGCGCCGCGTACTCTCCTATCATCTGCACCTTGTACTCCCCTTCCTGGATCTTCGCGGCCACCAGCGCCTTGGCCTTGACGTCCTGCATGACACCAACGCCAATCCGTGAGGTGAAACCCTAGTTGATTTCGACCACGCCAATTAGATCAGCAATCGCGTAGGCTCAGTCCGGCCGATGAGCAATTCACGACCCACGAGGTCCGAGAGAGAGAGAGGGGTACCATGGAAACCTCGACGGCGCCGGCGCCGGCGCCGGGCGGCGGTGCTGCCATCACGGGACGGGGGAGCGAGAGAAGGGGAATTTCTTTCGTCAGGTTTTTTTTTTTTGACATGTCTTTCGTCAGGGTTGGTTCACCAACGCCCAGCGTGCGACGGTGCGCCGCGGCTGGACCCCGTATACCCCTGACTTAGGTGGGCCGCCCAGAATTAGCTGGGCTGCCCCTTGTGCAGCACATCGTATAGTATTTCTTTGCGAGGAAAGTATAGTTTCCCCTTGCGCGGGACTTCATAAGCACGTGATGTATAACTATAAAGTTGAACTGTATATGTGATCATATATCAGAAACAAATAAAATCGTAGGCACACTGATCGAGTTTAGTTATGCTAATGGACAACAACACTATGACAGCTAGTTATAAAACCTATTACACCCATATACTGAAGGATCAGAAAACTATGTATGAGATAATGTAGATGTATGTTTCTGATAACAATAACAAAACAATATAAAATTTATGGTGTTATCTCTCTGGCGTGCCAAGTGGTTGGAGTAGTTGTTTTCTTGCTACAAACAAATTGCAATTTCTGATTCAGTGATGCATACGTTTCTTGTTGTCTGTTGGTTTGCATCTCTGTATGTTAAAATCCAGATGAAATATTGCAAATACAAGTCAGCAGATGCAACATTATGATGATCAATAATGACATTTACTGTCACTACAACAACTATGCCGTGAGTGTCTGATTATGAGAGCTAATCTCGTCGGATTTGATGTTATTTTTTATGGTTCTTGGACCTAGGAAAAAAAGTTAAATTTGACCTAGAGAAAAGAAAAGCTCAACTAATTTGGTTGTCGACAATGAGCACTACTATTACTGACATGTGATAACATTAGTGATAGCACATGAGTTGAAACTTCAGAACACAACGTAGATTTAAAAATTCTGCAAAAACATACAGACCTGAGACTTGCTTGGATTGTGATCGAATACTTTGTCGATATAGACTAAAAATGTTGAAACTAATGGGAAATACATGGGACTAAATTCCATATCGGGGCATGTAAAATTAAGGAGCAAACTCTCAAAACAACCAAATCATTTCAAGCTCTTACATCTCATATACAATTCTGTAATTGAGCTTTGGATCGACCAAGACATGAATTTTCCAAGACAGCTAACTCATGTGAACCTGTAAAAACTCGCTGCCAATAAGAGGATGCGGGGAGAACATGGGACAGAAAAGAGGGCATGCGACATCGATGGCTGCAGATGTGTCCCGACCTCCCGGGTTCCCACCTAACATGTGTCGTACCAGCAAGTGATGGATGTAAATAACAGATTCATCCAATTTGTGCCACCATCAAGGTCTTTGATTATTGGAAGGCAAAAACTGGCGACTCACCAGCAGATTTGAAGATGGTACAGGAGAAGGGCGATTGAGCTAGGTTGCAGAGGGTGCTGGGCGCAGCTCATCGCCATCGAATCCATCGATGGCAGGGTCGTCGCAGCTCCTTGTTGTTGAAACCGGTGACGGCAGGGGTCTGCAAGCTCAAATGATGCAGCGACAACGATCGGGTCAGCGAAGAGTTGAATTTGTATGCGCGGATTTGTAGAAGGCCAAGGGATGGTATGAAGTGGGAAAGAGGCAAACGTGATATGGGAGATAAATTATTGGGAAGAGTAACGGAATCACTGGAGAAGATTAGCAGGATGTTCTCAGACTCTCGGCTCCTATTAATATACTATCATGGGTTTCAGTTTCAGAATATGAAGAGGGGCCAACAGCTATAGAGATTGGCTCCTATTAAGATACTATCGTTGGTTTCAGTATGAGAATACGAAGAGGGAGCAACAACAACAAATATTAAAATCACACGATGCATTAAGTTGAAAAAGGAAAAAGTTGTTGAAGTGACATTGCTTAGGTGGAAGGCTACATGTTGATTGTAGATATAATAAATGACGTGGCACATTGATGATGTGGACTGTGTGGATGGTGAGAGAATAGAAGTAGTGGTGAGCAACTTTTTAAGAATGGTAGATTAGGCATCAAGGTGGTTTGGGACAAAATTTTAGCTGGTTTTCGATTAACTCGTGTTGACTAAACTTTTTTTCACACCTGAAACAGTAGGAGAGGCTCCTATTGTGCTTTAAATAAAGTATCAAAAAGAGTCTTACAAGTTATAACCTTACATCCATCGCCATTGTAGGGGGGATAGGGTTTGCAAGGAGATAAAACTTAAAGGAAATTAAACACAAGGTGTTAAAGAAGCTAAGAGATACTAATCAAAAGAGCTTAAGAAAGGTTTCTATTTTTCCTCTACCCTATATAAGAGTAGGGAGAGATCTTCTTTGAGCCTCTTGAGCCAGGATGTTCTTGAAGGTGTAATCCCTCTGAAATGTTTATTGTTTCTCTCCTTCCAAATGCTTCAGGTTGCCTGTAGAAAGATATCCATAAACATTGGTCTTGTCCATGCATTTTTGGTTTGTTCTAGCCATTGGAATCTTGTGTGTTGCATGCTCCAGTTGATACCAAGGTGTGTCCAGCATTGCCGACTGAATGGACAAGTAAAGAATAGATGTTCTAATGATTCCTTAACATTAGTATC
This sequence comes from Secale cereale, assembly GCA_902687465.1. Classification (NCBI taxonomy): domain Eukaryota; kingdom Viridiplantae; phylum Streptophyta; class Magnoliopsida; order Poales; family Poaceae; genus Secale; species Secale cereale. Next base: position 801,359,774 of record LR738710.1, on the reverse strand, counting down.
ACATAGAAGGCAGCTGTGGACGTCTCCGATGTTATAGTGCCTTCTTTTGAGCATGTTTTTGGTGTTGAGTCGGTCAGAAAGAAGTAGCTAGCCAAATACTTTGATTTTCATCGTCACTTCTGTTTTCCAAAGCCATTTGTATGATTGATGAGCACTGATATCCCGAAAATAATATGAGTAGTACTGTTTGGTAGTGTACTCTTCTTTCCCTCAAATACATATCCATTTGTCATGATTTGTTTGGTCAAGATTCACCTAAGACATCAAAGGATGTAGTTCTCGTAGCTCTGCATGGGCTTGCTCGGATAGTGGCAGATGGAACGTTTCTCCCAGCCTTGAGGTTTGAAGGAAGTCATGTACCGAGATGTCCTCATCTCTTGCAAAAGATAAAGCTCTGGGATAACTGTCAGCTAGTATGTTCTCCTTCCATAAGTCTTTCCAGAATAAAGTATTGACTCCCCTCTCCACAGAAACTTTGGTAATACCTCTATATATAGGCATTAGCTTTGTGACATCACGCCACCAAAATGAGACACAGGGCTCCGAGGCATGGTACTTTCGCAGTGTAGTAGGTGTTCCAAACCAGTTCCACCCAAGGTAAGTCCCAATGGTTATAAAATTTGTGTAGATATTTGAGGAGAAGCGCATCACTTTGTGTTCCGAGGTACAGGATAACCATCCCTCTGATACATCTCCAACGTATCTATAATTTTGATTGTTCCATGCTATTATATTATCTGTTTGGGATGTTTAATGGGCTTTATTATGCACTTTTATATTATTTTTGGGACTAACCTACTAACCCAAGGCCCGGTGCAAATTGCTGTTTTTTTGTGCCTATTTTAGTGTTTCGCAGAAAAGGAATATCAAACGGAGCCCAAACGGAATGAAACCTTCGCGGGGATCATTTTCGGAACAAACGCAACCCAGAAGACTTGGAGTACACGTCAGGGAAGCCATGAGGCAGCCACGAGGCAGGAGGGCACGCCCCCACCCTCGTGGGCCCCTCGTAGCTCCACCGACGTACTTCTTCCTCATATATATACTCACATACCCTGAAAACATTCGAGAGCACAATGAAACCCTAATTCCAACCGTGAGATCCCATCTTGGGGCCTTTTCCAGAGCTCCACCGGAGGGGGAATCGATCACGGAGGGCTTCTACATCAACACCACAGCCTCTCCGATGAGTTGTGAGTAGTTTACCACAGACCTTCGGGTCCATAGTTATTAGCTAGATGGCTTCTTCTCTCTTTTTGGATCTCAATACAAAGTTCTCCTCGATCTTCTTGGAGATCTATCCGATGTAATACTTTTTGCGGTGTGTTTGTCGAGATCTGATGAATTGTGGGTTTATGATCAAGATTATCTATGAACAATATTTGGTTCCTCTCTAAATTCTTATATGCATGATTTAAATATCTTTGCAAGTCTCTTAGAATTATCAGTTTAGTTTGGCCTACTAGATTGATCTTTCTTGCAATGGGAGAAGTGCTTAGCTTTGGGTTCAATCTTGCGGTGTCCTTTCCCAGTGACAGCAGGGGCAGCAAGGCACGTATTGTATTATTGCCATCGAGGATGAAAAGATGGGGTTTATATCATATTGCATGAGTTTATGCCTCTACATCATGTCATCTTTCTTAATGTGTTACTCTGTTCTTATGAACTTAATACTCTAGATGCATGCTGGATAGCGGTCGATGTGTGGATTAATAGTAGTAGATGCAGAATCGTTTCGGTCTACTTATCATGGATGTGATGCCTATATACATGATCATGCCTATATATTCTCATAACTATGCGCTCTTCTATCAATTGCTCGACAGTAATTTGTTCACCCACCGTAGAATATGCTATCTTGAGAGAAGCCACTAGTGAAACCTATGGCCCCCGGGTCTATCTTCCATCATATTAATCTTCAGTCAACTAGCTATCTTTTATTTTGCAATCTTTACTTTTTAATCTATACAACAAAAATACCAAAAATATTTATCTTATTATCTCTATCAGATCTCACTTTTGCAAGTGGCCGTGAAGGGATTGACAACCCCTTTATCGCGTTGGTTGCAAGGTTCTTATTTGTTTGTGCAGGTACGAGGGATTTGCGTGTAGTCTCCTACTGGATTGATACCTTGGTTCACAAAATCTGAGGGAAATACTTACGCTACTTTGCTGCATCACCCTTTCCTCTTCAAGGGAAAACCAGCGCATGCTCAAGAGGTAGCAAGAAGGATTTATGGTGCTGTTGCCGGGGAGATCTACGCACAAGTCATATACGAAGTACCCATCACAAACTCTTATCCCCCGCATTACATTATATGCCATTTGCCTCTCGTTTTCCTCTCCCCCACTTCACCCTTGCCATTTTATTCGCCCTTTTTTCGTTCGCTTGCTTCTTGTTTGCTTGTGTGTTGGATTGCTTGTTTGTCACAATGGCTCAAGACAATACTAAATTGTGTGACTTTTCCAATACCAACAATAATGATTTTATTAGAACTCCAATTGCTCCTACTACCGATGCTGAATCTTGTGAAATCAATGTTGCTCTGTTAAATCTTGTTATGAAATATCAATTTTCTGGCCTTCCTAGTGAAGATGCCGCTACCCATCTAAACAACTTTGTTGATTTGTGCGATATGCAAAAGAAGAGGGATGTGGATAATTATATTTTTAAATTGAAACTATTTCCGTTTTCGCTCAGAGATCGTGCTAAAACTTGGTTCTCTTCTTTGCCTAAAAATAGTATTAATTCATGGAATAAGTGCAAAGATGCTTTTATCTCTAAGTATTTTCCTTCCGCTAAGATCATCTCTCTTAGAAACGATATTATGAATTTTAAGCAACTTGATCATGAGCATGTTGCACAAGCTTGGGAGAGGATGAAATTAATGATATGTAATTGCCCTACACATGGTTTGAACTTATGGATGATTATATGAAACTTTTATGCTGGATTGAATTTTGCTTCTAGAAATCTTTTAGATTCGGCCATGGGAGGCACTTGCATGGAAATCACTTTAGGAGAAGCTACTAAACTCCTAGATAATATTATGGTTAATTACTCTCAATGGCACACCGAAAGATCCACTAGTAAAAAAGTCCATGCGATTGAAGAGATTAATGTTTTGAGTGGAAAGATTGATGAACTTATGAAATTATTTGCTAATAAGAGTGTTTCTTTTGATCCTAATGATATGCCTTTGTCCACATTCATTGAGAATAATAATGAATCTATGGATGTGAATTTTGTTCGTTGGAATAATTTTGGTAACAACGCTTATAGAGGAAACTTTAATTCTAGGCCGTTCCCTAGTAATTCCTCTAATAATTATGGTAATTCCTACAACAACTCTTATGGAAATTTTAATAAGATGCCCTCTGATTTTGAGACTAGTGTTAAATAATTTATGAATTCGCAAAAGAATTTCAATGCTTTGCTTGAAGAAAAATTGCTTAAGATTGATGAGTTGGCTAGGAACGTGGATAGAATTTCTCTTGATGTTTATTATTTGAAACTTAGATCTATTCCACCTAAGCATGATATCAATGAGTCTCTCAAATCCATAAGAATTTCCATTGATGAGTGCAAAGAAAGAACCGGTAGGATGCGTGCTAAAAAAGATTGCTTTATGAAAGCGTGTTCTTCTAGTTTTCATGATAATAATGATGAAGATCTAAAAGTGGTTGATGTGTCTCCTATTAAACCTTTTTTTTCTAATATGAATCTTGATAAAGATGGGACTGGAGATGAGTCAACTTTAGTTAAAAGGCGTCCCAATGATTCAGAGTTTTTAGATCTTGATGCAAAAACTGTTAAAAGTGGGATTGAAGAGGTCAAAACTTCACATAGCAATGAACCCACTATCTTGGATTTCAAGGAATTTAATTATGATAATTGCTCTTTGATAGATTGTATTTCCTTACTGCAATCCGTGCTAAATTCTCCTCATGCTTACAGTCAAAATAAAGCTTTTACCAAACACATTGTTGATGCTTTAATGCAATCTTATGAAGAAAAACTTGAATTAGAAGTTTCTATCCCTAGAAAACTTTATGATGACTGGGAACCTACTATTAAAATTAAGATTAAAGATCATGAATGCTATGCTTTGTGTGATTTGGGTGCAAGTGTTTCCACAATCCCAAAACTTTATGTGATATGTTAGGTTTCCCTGAACTTGATGATTGTTGTTTAAATTTGCATTTTGCGGATTCTACAATTAAGAAACCTATGGGAAGGATTAATGATGTTCTTATTGTTGCAAATAGGAATTATGTGCCCATAGATTTCAACACTCTTGATATAGATTGCAATCCCGCATGTCCTATTATTCTTAGTAGACCTTTCCTTAGAACGGTTGGTGCAATTATTGATATGAAGGAAGGAAATATTAGACTCCAATTTTCGTTAAGGAAAGGCATGGAACACTTTCCTAGAAAGAAAATCAAATTACCTTATGAATCTATTATGAGAGCTACTTATGGATTGCCTACCAATGATGACAATACCTAGATCTATTCTTGTATCATGCCTAGCTAGGGGCGTTAAACGATAGTGCTTGTTGGGAGGCAACCCAATTTTATTTTCTTTGCTTTTACTTATGTTTAGTAATAAATAATTCATACAGCTTCTGGTTAGATGTGGTTTTGTGTTTTAATTAGTGTTTGTGCCAAGTAGGACCTTTGGGAAGACTTGGGTGAAGTATTTGCGATCTTGCTGTAAAAAACAGAAACTTTTGCACTCACGAGATTAGCGGCCATTTTTTTACTGAAGAGTGCTTTTAAGTTGATTCTTTTTACAGATGATTAATAGAAAAATTCCTCACGTCCACCAATTTATTTCAGAATTTTTAGAGTTACAGAAGTATTCGAAAGTTACAGATCGCTACAGACTGTTCTGTTTTTGACTGATTCTGTTTCTCGTGTGTTGGTTGCTTATTTTGATGAATCTATGAGTAGTATCGGGGGGTATGAACCATAGAGAAGTTGGAATACAGCATGTATAACACCCATTACTGACCAATTTTATGGCTTATGTAGGTAGTAGGAGTAGTAATCTTGGCAGAGAACCGCTTGTCAAGCTCAAAGCTAACTACACCATTGTGGAGCAACTATACACTGGAGCGCAGCGTGCCCTGGCTGCTATCTCTCCATCCATCCATGAACCAATGTTGTTTGTGGAAATTTTAAGAAGACTCTCCGTTCTACCTGCCAGAATAGATGAAATAAAGCGGTCGTCTGCAAGAGCCGCTGCTGTAACAGCCTTGAGCCGGGCTAAGGCGTGGCTTCCAGAGCTGGACCCGTCCGACTTGTCTACTGGTTATCCAAGCTTGAAAGAAGACGACATAGCTTTTGACCATAAAGACTTTGCTGCCTGCGTCAAAGATATCCGCCCTCTGGCCAGCTTAATCTTTAATGAAACGGACTTGTCCAAATATCAGCCGACTTACAATATGGAAAATCAGAAGATGCCCACTCCGTCGTACAAAGTGATGGATTTGATCCCTCCAATCAGTAAGCATACATTTGCCCGTGAAATTGATCCCTCTGAACTTATTGATGAAGAGGCTGAGTTTGAAGCTTTGGCTGGCTTGGATTGGTTGGCAGAAAACTTTCAGACAGAGGAGGGCGAAGAAACGGAGAAGGATAACCCGGAGTCTTCAAAGCAGCAAGGCCAAGGAGAATGAGCCGCCGGGTGGTTCACATGATTGATCCTGTTAAAAAAACACTTATGTTGATTGGATCATTGAATTTTGTAATAGGATAATTGAACTTGAATCTGGCGTGCCATCGTGCATGTCTCTGCGTTTGTCTGATATTATTAACCCGCCAGGCATCGAAGTGTGACTTTTTACAGTTCTGACCGTATTGTCTTGTGTAAATCCATATAATCCTTGACCTGCAGATAAACAGAGAACATATGCCCTGGCGGTTTACTGCCGGGCGGGTCATTATGCCCAACCGGTGCCATTGGGGACATACATCCATAACCAGGACCGATTTAATTATTATATGAATAGTCATACCTGAATATACAATTTGGACTGTCGGCTGATACGTACAAAATGCATCACTATTTTATATTTTAATTCATCCTTATTCATTGATATATTTCACATTACGATAATGTTCTTATGTTGTTTTGGCCTATTTTACACAGTTTGCAACTTTCCGGTGCCGAAGCAGCCGACGCATGATTCAGCGGTAAAAAGTGGACGCTGAGTTGCTGAAGAAGAATACCTCCAAATTACCTGAAAATCGACGGAGGGTATTTTCCAGAAGGATCACGAAGATACGCAAAAGAGCAACCAGAGGGGGGCCACAGGGTGCCCAGGCGGCCACCTGGCGCGGCCCCCACCATGGCCGCGCCGGGAGGGCGCCTGGAGCCCCTGGCCCACTCCAGGCTCCCCCCTCTGGCCTATATACTCCTCGTCATCCAGAAAACCTAAAAAGGGGAGAGTTTACGGAGTTCCACCGCCGCTCCGTGGCGGAAACCTACAGAGAAGAAAAGCCATCTCCGGCGGGCAGATTCCGCCGGGGAGATCACCTCCCGGAAGGGGAGATCATCGCCATCGTCATCACCATCGTCACGGGCATCATCGAGATCATCATCAACATCATCCCCAACATCAGCACCATCTCCATCTTCATCCAATCTCATCTCACAATTGCAACTTGTGTTGTAATCCGTACTATCTATCCTCTCTACCCTATCGGTGTTGATTACTACTTTGTGGTGAATGCTATTGAGTTTTGTTGGAGAAATATCATTGTGTCCAGATTGTTTATCATCCATCTATCTCCACTGATCATGATCTCTTTTATGTCTTGTGAGTAGTTACTTTAGTTCTTGAGGACATGGGAGAAGTCTTGTTGTTAGTAGTCATATGATGTTGAAGTAATATGTGTTGTTTGATACTTAAGTTGTGTTGTTATTTTCCTAGTGGTGTTGTGTGAGTCGAACACTCAACACTTCGCCTTATTAAGGACCTAGGGGAATACATTGTGTACAAAGAATGCTTACGGTGGGTTGCCGGAGTGACAGAAGCCTGAACCCCAGTTCGCACGCTTTTGCACAAGGGAACAATGGATCATCGATCGTATTGCTATGGTTAGGCTTTTGCCTTAAATACTATCTTGTATTTGCGGATGCTTGCAAGGTGTTTAATCATAAGAGTGCACTCATCTTAGTCTAGAGGGTGTACTATCATAGATCCACCCACTCAACACTTATCAACACATCACATAGTACCGATACGAAATATGGCGAAAGCACATGACTACCTCTCCCGTGTGTCCTTAAGAACACTTTAGCCTTTATAAGTTCAGTTGTTAGGCCTCTCCTTTGCTCAGAAAGGATTGGGCCACTTGTTACTCTCAAGTGCCTTTTACTTTGCTCGCTTTTACTTTCCTGTTGCTTATATCAAGAAAACCCCTAAAAAGTTATCTTTCAGTGCTTGCAGTTATTCCTTGCTCAGAATCACTTATCAATACCTTCTGCTCCTCGTTGGGTTCGACACTCTTACTTATCGAAAACGCTGCAATAGATCCCTTATGGTTGTGGGTCATCAAGTACCGTTTTCTAGCGCCGTTGCCGGGGAGTGTAGCGCTATTGGTAAGTGAAGCTGGTAAGGAAGTTTTTATATTTCTGTTTTTATTTTGCTGTTGCCGCTCTTTGTCCTTATGGACAACCTTGCTATTGGATCGTTGCTTGTGGGAAGACGCCCCACATGTGTGGTGGTTGCTCCTCCCCCTACTGAAATTGTGCCCTATAAAATACCAGCTGGTATTATCGATTATGTTTTGGCTAATCGTTATGCAGGAGACAGACATCCCGGTGAACACTTGCTATATCTGTCACAACTATGTTCATTATTTAAGCTTGCAGGTGTATCAATGGAGTTTGTCATGAGGAAATTGTTCTCCGTATCGCTTATAGATAAAGCTTCAGATTGGTATAAGCTTCTCGATAACTCACACTTGCTTGATTGGCAAGAGCTTATGTCTCTCTTTTATACCAAGTTTTATCCTCTTCATGAAATTCATCGAGACAGGAACTATATCTATAACTTTAGGTCTCGTGACGGAGAAAGCATTGCTCAAGCTTGGGGGAGATTGAAGTCCCTAATGCTTAAATGTCCTATTCATGAGCTCCCCAAGAAAATTATACTTACAAATTTTTATGCCAGGCTTTCTCGTCAGGATAAGGAGATGCTGGATGCCTCCTCTAGTGGGGTATTTCAGACGAAGAGTGTTGAAGAAAGGTGGGATCTCATTGAAAGGATCCAGAGGAATACCGAAGATTGGGAAATCGATAAAGGTATTGAACCCGCTATAAATTATGAGCATGATTATATTGAGAGCTATGTGAAAACTGATTACTTCAATACCTTTTGCTCTAAGATTGGTCTTGATTCCCATCTAATGATTGATTTCTGTAAGGATTTTGCCTCTCACGTTGATTCTTTTAAAAAGAAGAGAGATCGGCATCATGAACCTTTCAAAGAGTTACCCGTTGATATTCATGTTGCTGACCCTATTTTGCCTGCAGTTATATATGAAAAGCCTCCTTTTCCTGAAAGGATAAGGGAGCACTCTCTTGTGATAGGCATAATAAATAAAAGTGAGAGAAGAATTGATGAGCCTGAGGACCAGATCAAGGTCGATCCTCAAGTTGCATTGGTTAAAGACCTTGTTACTAATGATGTTTTGGATTCCAATATAAATTTTTGTGCTGTTTCCACTAACCTTGTCACAGCCAAGAATAAAGGCCCAATTTCAGGTACTCCAGTAGTATCTGTTAAAATAGGAGATCACAATTATTATGGGCTATGCGATTTGGGATCGAGTGCTAGTGCTATCCCCTATTCACTTTATCAATAGATCATCGGTGAGATTTCACCTTGTGAACTTGAAGAAGTTGATGTTACCATTCATCTTGCAAACAGAGCAACTATCTCTCCTATCGGAATTGTGAGAGACATTGAAGTCCTATGTGGAAAGGTAAAATACCCTACCAACTTTCTAGTACTTGGTTCAGTGAGGGACAATTTTTGTCCTATTATTTTTGGTAGACCTTTTCTCAGAACTTGTGGAGCTATAATAGATTGCAAGAAAGGTAAAGTTTATGTTGAATTCAATGCCATATGAATTTAACTTTTCTAAGTTCTCTAAGCAGCCTCGTGGTACCGATTTACCTAGTGATGATAAAATTATTGAAAGTATTGCTTCTATTGCTATTCCCCCTAATGATCCTTTGCAGCAATATATGGAGGACCACGAGAATGATTTGCATATGCAGGAAAGAAATGAACTAGATGAAATATTCTTGAGACAACCTGCTATCCTGAAGCACAACCTTTGTGAATTTTATCAAAACCAAAAGAAGACCCGGTGTTCGATCTTAAACCTCTTCCCGATACGCTCAAGTATGTTTATTTAGATGAAAAGAAAGTATATCCTGTTATTATCAACTCTAACCTTTCAGGATATGAAGAAGAGTGACTATTGGAAGTACTTCGTAAACACCGAGGTGCAATTGGCTATACCCTTGATGACCTTAAGGGGATTAGTCCATCTATCTGTCAACATACTATCAACCTTGAGCCCGATGCTAAACCAGTTGTTGATCATCAACGACGGTTGAACCCGAAGATGATGGATGTTGTAAGAACTGAGATTCTCAAGCTTCTAGCCGTAGGTATTATCTACCCTATAGCTGATAGTAAGTGGGTAAGCCCGGTACATTGTGTTCCTAAGAAAGGAGGTACAACTGTGGTTCCTAATGATAAGAATGAACTAATACCTGAGAGAATTATTATTGGATATAGAATGTGTATTGATTACAGGAAGCTGAACAAGGCAACCAGGAAGGATCACTACCCGTTGTCGTTCATCGACCAAATGCTTGAAAGGTTATCCAAAAATACCCACTTTTGTTACCTCGATGGTTATTCTGGCTTCTCTCAAATTCATGTTAACACTGCTGATCAAGAGAAGACCACTTTTACTTGTCCCTATGGTACTTATGCTTACAGGCGTATGCCTTTTGGTTTATGTAATGCCCCTGCTACTCTTCAAAGGTGTATGTTTGCTATCTTTCATGGTTTCTGTGAGGAGATTGTGGAAGTCTTCATGGACGATTTCTCCGTCTATGGAACTTCCTTTGACCATTGTCTCCACAACCTTAATAAAGTTTTGCAGAGATGTGAGGAGACAAATCTGGTACTCAACTGGGAGAAGTGCCACTTCATGGTTAACGAAGGAATTGTTCTTGGTCACAAGATTTCCGAAAGGGGAATTGAGGTGGACAAGGCCAAGATCGAAGCAATTGAGAGGATGCCCTATCCAAGGGACATCAAAGGTATTCGCAGTTTTCTCGGTCATGCTGGTTTCTATAGAAGATTTATTAAAGACTTTTCTAAGACTTCGAGACCCCTCACTAATCTTCTCCAGAAGGACGTTCCTTTTGTATTTGATGAAGATTGTAAGGAAGCTTTTTGAAGTTCTTAAGGAAGCTTTAATAACCGCTCCTATAGTACAACCACCTGACTGGAATTTACCTTTTGAGATTATGTGTGATGCTAGTGATTTTGCTGTTGGAGCTGTTTTAGGGCAAAGGGTTGATAAGAAATTGAATGTTATACATTATGCTAGTAAAACCCTTGATAGTGCTCAAAAGAATTATGCTACTACTGAGAAGGAATTCTTAGCTGTAGTGTTTGCTTGTGATAAGTTTAGGCAGTATATTGTTGATTCCAAAGTTATTATTCATACTGACCATGCTGCCATTAAGTACCTTATGACAAAGAACGATGCCAAGCCAAGACTTATCAGATGGGTACTCCTTCTTCAAGAATTTGATTTGTAGATTGTTGATAGGAAAGGAGAAGACAATCCGGTGGCGGACAATCTTTCAAGGATGGAAGATATACCGCATGATCCCATCCCAGTCAACGACAGTTTTCCAGACGAGCAACTTGCCGTTGTAAAAGTACAATCTCTTTCCGATCCTTGGTTTGCAGATTATGCTAATTTTATCGTTGCGAAGTATTTGCCTCCAGGTTTAACATTTCAGCAAAGGAAGAAGTTCTTTCATGATTTGAGGCACTACTTTTGGGATGACCCACATCTTTTCAAAGAAGGTCCAGACGGGATCGTGAGAAGATGCATACCGAAACATGAGCAGAAGGACATTCTCAGACAATGTCATGATAGTCCCTATGGAGGACATCATGCCGGTGAGAGGACCGCACATAAGGTTCTTCAATCAGGTTTTTATTGGCCTACTCTCTTTAAGGATGCTAGAAATTATGTTTTAGCCTGTGATAAATGTCAGAGAGTTGGTAACGTTAGTAGAAGGAATGAGATGCCTATGAATTACTCACTAGTGATTGAACCTTTTGATTGCTAGGGTTTTGATTTTATGGGTCCTTTTCCTTCTTCGCACAAGTACACTCACATTTTAGTAGCTGTTGATTATGTGACCAAGTGGGTTGAGGCAATCCCCACTGAAAGTGCTAATCACAAGACATCTTTGAAAATGCTCAAAGATGTGATTTTCCCTAGGTTTGGTGTACCTAGGTATCTCATGACTGATGGAGGATCACACTTCACGCATGGAGCTTTTAGAAAAGCTTTAGCCAAGTACGATGTCAATCATAGAATTGCTTCACCGTACCATCCTCAAACTAGTGGGCAAGTTGAGCTCACCAATAGAGAGATCAAGTTGATCTTACAGAAGATAGTAAATAGAAATAGAAAGGACTGGTCAAATAAGTTAGGAGATGCTTTGTGGGCGTATAGAACTGCTTACAAAAACCCCATGGGCATGTCCCCCTATAAGATGGTTTATGGCAAGGCTTGCCATTTGCCATTAGAATTAGAGCACAAAGCTTTCTGGGCTGTTAGAGAACTTAATGCTGACCCAAAGTTAGCTGGTGAGAAGCGTCTCATGAACTTGACTTCTCTAGATGAGTGGAGAAGTGAAGCTTACGAGAGCGCTAAAATGTTCAAGGAAAAGGTAAAGAAGTAGCATGATAGGAGGATTCTGAAATGTGAATTTAATGTTGGTGATAAAGTTTTGTTGTTTAGATCCCGTTTCAGGTTTTCTCCAGGCAAACTACTTTCCAGGTGGGAAGGGCCATTTCATATTGAAGAAGTCTATCGGTCTGGTGCAATCAAGATTAACAATTTTGAAGGAACCAAACCTCAAGTTGTGAATGGGCAAAGACTTAAGCATTACATAGCAGGAGACCCTGTCAATGTTGATGTGAATATGATATACACAACAACTCACGAAGAACATGTTGCAGCCCTGTTTCAGACACCAGCAGAAGCATAATAAGAAAAGGTATGTATTATGGTAAGGAAACATCGCGAACCGCCATAAAAGTTCCATATTATGAGTTTTTGCAAAATTAGGAAAATTCTAAGCCTAAGTGGAGCCGGAGACAAGCTCCAGGGGGCCCAGGCGCCCCCGTGGCGCGGCCTACCTCCTGGCCGTGCCGGGAGGCCGCCTAGGCACCCAGGAGTCCGTCTCCGACCCCACTTTAGCTTGTTACCTTCCTTTCTGTGTAGAAATTTTTGCTATATATTTGCCCGGATTGTTCCGGCAACGTATCTCGCGATTTCGTGTGTTTTCTTTTCGATCTGTTTCCGCCAGGGTAAAAAGTTATTGTTAGAGATGTCTTCTTGTGGCTCGAGCGGAGAGGACTTCTTGGGATGGCGTCTACGTCAAGTCCAGAAGGATCTTAATCAAGGGAAGCACGTTGACTGGGCTACCGAAGAAGAGATTGCCGCAAGACAAGCGGAGATGGAGCGCTCCGTGAGGGAGGAAGTCAAGACTATCACTGCCCAACAACAAGGAGGCCCAAGCAATCCCATCATGGTGGGATCTGTCCAACCTCATTATGATCTTTCTCTTAACCTTTCAGGGCCCTCTACTTCACTTGAAGATCAACGTACGCTCTCCACCATCTCCGAGGCTTATCGCATCACCAATCAGCTGTGTGAAGATTTCCGTGTACTAAAGGTACAAGTGGAGACCTTGGAGAAGGAAAACCAAACCCTTCGCCGTGTCATAAGAGATTTGAAGAATCAACGTCAACAAGAATGAGGAGTGAAATCTCCTTGGGTAATGGCATCCCCTTGGCTTGTTCCAAGCTTGGGGGAGTGCCCGGTATCTTTATCTTTATCTTTTGTCTTTTAGAGTCAAGTAGAGTCGTATCATGTCTAGGGAGGTTATTATATGAAATAGGTGTGTGCATTAAGGTCTATCACTCCTTTTGTGGAGAGATTGTATCCGTGAGTGTGGAGTCGTCTATGATGGAATATTAATGAGAAGTCTATTGGTTCCTTTGCTGCACTCGGTATTCTCTTCACGCACTCGACCTTATATGATGATTCTTATGGGGAGTATTGACCTTATATCAGGTATGGCTTTGAAAACTTTATTTAATCTTGGCAAACATAGCTTTGGTCATAACAACAAGCATGATTTTCTTAAAGTAGCGACATAGCCAAAACCTTTATGTTATTATGCTTGAAGTGTTATGCTGACAAGGAAGACAACTTGATGTGTTATGCTTATTTTAATGTTTATGCTTTATATTGCTTTGCATCTTAGTCATCATCAATTGTCTGTTCTCTCAAAGCCTTTGCTAGCCTAAACTTTGTACTAAGCGGAATTCTGCTTGTGCATCCATACCCTTACACCAATACCTTCCATATGAGTCCACCATACCTTCCTATTCGTGGTATTCAACTACCACCTCCTAAAGTATAGAATTTATGTGTTATCCTTAAATGTTCAAAATCTTCTATTTTGTGCCCCTGTTTTAGCTCATGAGGAAGTAGTAGTTAATTCATGATCTTTTTAAGTTGGACAAGTTTTACCCCGAGATTGCATGTCTAATCTGCAAACCCCTAATACGAGGAGGAACTGGCATGAGTGCGCTCGGCTCATAAAAGATAATACAACAAACAAACCCGCCTTCACGCTTTGTTCATGAGAAATCAGAAAACTTTGGCAGTGATAAACAAAGGAGATTAAGGGGATGTGATCGTCCCCGTGCTGGAGCCGTTCCTCGAAACTTGTCCAGTTTGAGAAGTAATTGAGTTATCTATTAGCATTCGTTGACAAATCATGCACCTCTCGAAACTTGTTTTCATTCTGTTTGATTTAAGGATAGCACATGAGTTTTCCCTACTTCCCTAGAGCAGGGCCTATCTCTTAGTTTTAGGTTTAGTCGGTTATTCCTACTTCCTTCTATTCTTAAAGAGAGCAGACATTTGATGTTGACGAGGATTCATTCATATAAAGTTGCATTAAGATTTGTCATATCATATCCTTGTTGACATTATCATTTGATAAGTAAGTTGTTTGTCAAGCCCAGCTAAAGCAAACATCTTCCTTTGTGTTAACACTTTCACTTCTTGCCTAATAACATGTTCTTTCAAAAGCTTCAATTAATCTCATCAAAACATAAAGAGAAAGAGCAAAAGTAAAAGCTATTAGTTGTTCTTTGACCAAAGGACATGTTTGCCATGATTTGATGAGTTTCCTTAGCCCTACTTTCGATTATAAGTGTTACCACTCTTTTATAAGGGCCTTATGAGTTGAAGATTGCTGTTGAGGATATTTGAGTTTGGTGAAGAAACTGTGATGCTTCTTGTCCGTATTCTATTTATCGACACTTCACTCTCTAAACTTGTGGACAGGTTTACCGAGCTCAGTATTCGCTTGGGGACAAGCGAGGTCTAATCTTGGGGGTGTTGATACGTCCAAAATGCATCACTATTTTATATTGTAATTCATCCTTATTCATTGATATATTTTACACAGTTTGCAACTTTCCGGTGCCGAAGCAGCAGACGCATGATTCAGCGGTAAAAAGTGGACGCTGAGTTGCTGAAGAAGAATACCTCCAAATTACCTGAAAATCGACGGAGGGTATTTTCCAGAAGGATCACGAAGATACGCAAAAGAGCAACCAGAGGGGGGCCACAGGGTGCCCAGGCGGCCACCTGGCGCGGCCCCCACCATGGCCGCGCCGGGAGGGCGCCTGGAGCCCCTGGCCCACTCCAGGCCCCCCCCCCCTCTGGCCTATATACTCCTCGTCATCCAGAAACCCTAAAAAGGGGAGAGTTTACGGAGTTCCACCGCCGCTCCGTGGCGGAAACCTACAGAGAAGAAAAGCCATCTCCGGCGGGCAGATTCCGCCGGGGAGATCACCTCCCGGAAGGGGAGATCATCGCCATCGTCATCACCATCGTCACGGGCATCATCGAGATCATCATCAACATCATCCACAACATCAGCACCATCTCCATCTTCATCCAATCTCATCTCACAATTGCAACTTGTGTTGTAATCCGTACTATCTATCCTCTCTACCCTATCGGTGTTGATTACTACTTTGTGGTGAATGCTATTGAGTTTTGTTGGAGAAATATCATTGTGTCCAGATTGTTTATCATCCATCTATCTCCACTGATCATGATCTCTTTTATGTCTTGTGAGTAGTTACTTTAGTTCTTGAGGACATGGGAGAAGTCTTGTTGTTAGTAGTCATATGATGTTGAAGTAATATGTGTTGTTTGATACTTAAGTTGTGTTGTTATTTTCCTAGTGGTGTTGTGTGAGTCGAACACTCAACACTTCGCCTTATTAAGGAACTAGGGGAATACATTGTGTACAAAGAATGCTTACGGTGGGTTGTCGGAGTGACAGAAACCTGAACCCCAGTTCGCACACTTTTGCACAAGGGAACAATGGATCATCGATCGTATTGCTATGGTTAGGCTTTTGCCTTAAATACTATCTTGTATTTGCGGATGCTTGCAAGGTGTTTAATCATAAGAGTGCACTCATCTTAGTCTAGAGGGTGTACTAGCATAGATCCACCCACTCAACACTTATCAACACATCACATAGTACCGATACGAAATATGGCGAACGCACATGACTACCTCTCCCGTGTGTCCTTAAGAACACTTTAGCCTTTATAAGTTCAGTTGCTAGGCCTCTCCTTTGCTCAGAAAGGATTGGGCCACTTGTTACTCTCCAGTGTCTTTTACTTTGCTCGCTTTTACTTTCCTGTTGCTTATATCATGAAAACCCCTAAAAAGTTATCTTTCAGTGCTTGCAGTTATTCCTTGCTCAGAATCACTTATCAATACCTTCTGCTCCTCGTTGGGTTTGACACTCTTACTTATCGAAAACGCTGCAATAGATCCCTTACGGTTGTGGGTCATCAAGTATCATTTTCTGGCGCCGTTGCCGGGGAGTGTAGCGCTATTGGTAAGTGAAGCTGGTAAGGAAATTTTTATATTTCTGTTTTTATTTTGCTGTTGCTGCTCTTTGTCCTTATGGACAACCTTGCTATTGGATCGTTGCTTGTGGGAAGACGCCCCACATGTGTGGTGGTTGCTCCTCCCCCTACTGAAATTGTGCCCTATAAAATACCAGCTGGTATTATCGATTATGTTTTGGCTAATCGTTATGCAGGAGACAGACATCCCGGTGAACACTTGCTATATCTGTCACAACTATGTTCATTATTTAAGCTTGCAGGTGTATCAATGGAGTTTTTCATGAGGAAATTGTTCTCCGTATCGCTTATAGATAAAGCTTCAGATTGGTATAAGCTTCTCGATAACTCACACTTGCTTGATTGGCAAGAGCTTATGTCTCTCTTTTATACCAAGTTTTATCCTCTTCATGAAATTCATCGAGACAGGAACTATATCTATAACTTTAGGTCTCGTGACGGAGAAAGCATTGCTCAAGCTTGGGGGAGATTGAAGTCCCTAATGCTTAAATGTCCTATTCATGAGCTCCCCAAGAAAATTATACTTACAAATTTTTATGCCAGGCTTTCTCGTCAGGATAAGGAGATGCTGGATGCCTCCTCTAGTGGGGTATTTCAGACGAAGAGTGTTGAAGAAAGGTGGGATCTCATTGAAAGGATCCAGAGGAATACCGAAGATTGGGAAATCGATAAAGGTATTGAACCCGCTATAAATTATGAGCATGATTATATTGAGAGCTATGTGAAAACTGATTACTTCAATACCTTTTGCTCTAAGATTGGTCTTGATTCCCATCTAATGATTAATTTCTGTAAGCTTAAGCTTAACAATGTTACCATCTATTTCTTGGTACTTTTGCATATCACAAAGTTCAACAAAATTGTTTAAGTGTAAAGCAGCATCATCTACAGCACCGGAGAATTGATCTTTCATAACTAGATTCAGTAAAGCAGGTTTAATTTCATACGAAGGTGCTGAAGTGGCAGGTGTAGTGATAGGTGTGCAGATAAAGTCATCGTTGTTGTGACTAGTGAAGTCACACAACTTGGTGTTCTCGGTGGAACCCATAGCAGCAAGCAAGCAAGATAACTATTTTTGTGATTTTCGATAAAAGATACTAAAGCAAAAAAAATGAAAGGTAAACTAACAAGACTAAAAAGCAAAGGTAAAATATAGCGTGCAACTCCCCTATCCTGAAGAGTGGAGTCCCCGGCAACGGCGCCAGAAAACTTTGCTTGATGGCTTCTCGCCCCTCGTTGGTTACCCCAAGTGGAAGGTTTGAGATGCAGTGTAGCGGAAGTTTTCCCTTGGCAAAGATACCAAGGATCGATTTCCCCTGAGACTCCCAGTTTCAACAAGAAGGTGTCAACTGCTAACGACGCCAGATATTAGCAATCAACGTGGACCTGCACACAGATACAAATAACTTTGCTCCCAACGAGTACAGAGAGGTTGTCAATCCCTCCGGCCTTGTCGTTTACAAAGGATCAAACGCAAGTGATAATAGTGATAGGTTTTGCTGCAATAGTAAGTAAAAGCGGAAAGTAAATAGCGGATGTGATCAATGATGGTAATATGGACCGGGGTCCCATGATGTTCACTAGCGATGTCTCTCTCCCAAAAGACGATAAAACAACTATATGAGGTAAACGAATTACAACTGGGCAATTGACAGAATTATGTGCGCAAACCAATGCTAACTATGTTGCAAGAAAGGTAGAGGTTCAAAGCATGGGCGGTACGCCAACGCAAGTAGACCGAAATCCATCTGCATCTACTACTAATCATCCACCTTGAGATATCTATCCAGAACATTTCGCTGGTATTAAGTTGCGAGTCCCACCCATAGTGTAAACTCAAAGCAACAGACAACTGCATTAAAAGAACTTTGCGTAACGTAAACAATCCTTGCACCCGCGGGCACAAGCACCGTTGTTTTCCCCCTTGTGGCAACAACACATCCCCAAGACTCATGTTTCTGTCACTCAAGCTAGTCATCGAGGGGCATGAACCCACAATCAAGCATAACGTTCCCTCTTGGAGTCACTACCTACTACTTGGCCAAAGCAATAAATAACAACGGAGAACATGCAAGAATTACTTACGAACATAAATATAAAAGAGGTAGATCAAATATATTACTCAAACACAATCTGAACATAATCTCACAATCCATCGGATCCCAGCAAACTCATCATAGCAACATCATAAGGATTACATATGTGCCTCGATCATGTAGGGCAGCTCATGAGGACTAATTAGTGAAGCACAAGAAGGGGAGGAGAACATCACATAGCTGAAGGAAATATTCCCTAGAGGCAATAATAAAGTTGTTATTTATATTTCCTTATATCATGATAAATGTTTATTATTCATGCTAGAATTGTATTAACAGGAAACTTAGTACATGTGTGAATACATAGACAAAATAGAGTGTCCCTAGTATGCCTCTACTAGACTAGCTCATTGATCAAAGATGGCCATGTTTCCTAGCCATAGACATGAGTTGTCATTTGATCAACAGGATCACATCATTAGGAGAATGATGTGATGGACAAGACCCATCCGTTAGCATAGCACTATGATCGTTTAGTTTTACTGCTATTGCTTTCTTCATGACTTATACATGTTCCTATGACTATGAGATTATGCAACTCCCGAATACCGTAGGAACACCTTGTGTGCTATCAAACGTCACAACGTAACTGGGTGATCATAAAGATGCTCTACAGGTGTCTCCGAAAGTATTCGTGGTGTTGGCATAGATCAAGATTAGGATTTGTCACTCCGAGTATCGGAGAGGTATCTCTGGGCCCTCTCGGTAACACACATCACAATAAGCCTTGCAAGCAAAAGACTAATGAGTTAGTCACGAGATGATGTGTTACGGAACGAGTAAAGAGACTTGCCGGTAACGAGATTGAACTAGGTATAGAGATACCGACGATCGAATCTCGAGCAAGTAACATACCGATGACAAAAGGAACAACGTATGTTGTTATGCGGTTTGACCGATAAAAGATCTTCGTAGAATATGTAGGAGCCAATATGAACATCCAGGTTCCGCTATTGGTTATTGACCGGAGATGAGTCTCGGTCATGTCTACATAGTTCTCGAACCCGTAGGGTCCGCACGCTTAACGTTTGATGACGATCAGTATTATGAGTTTATGAGTTTTGATGTACCGAAGGTAGTTCGGAGTCCGGGATGAGATCACGGACATGACGAGGAGTCTCGGAATGTCCAAGACATAAAGATTGATATATTGGACGACTATATTCGGACACCAGAAGTGTTCCGGAAAAGTTTCGGATTTAACTGGATTGCCGGGGGGGTTACCGGAACCCCCTACGAGGGGGGATGGTCCATAGTGGGCCTTGAGGAAAGGAGAGAGGCAGCCCATAGAGGCTGGCCGGCGCCCCACCTAGGGATCCTAGTTGTACTAGGATTGGGGGGGCGCCACCTCTCTCTCTTTTCCTTTCCCTCTCTTCCTTCTTGATGGACTCCTACTAGGAATAGGATTGCAATCCTATTCCTAGTAGGATTGCCCTAGCCGCACCATAGGAGGCCGGCCGGCCCTCCCCTCTTGCTCCTTTATATACGGGGGCAGGGGGCACCCAAAGACTCACAAGTTGAATTGTTCCAGTCGTGTGCGGTGCCCCCCTCCACAGAAACACACCTCGGTCATACCATCGTAGTACTTACGAGAAGCCCTGCGCCGGTAGATACATCATATCCGTCACCACGCCGTTGTGCTGACGAAACTCTCCCGTGAAGCTCAACTGGATGAAGAGCTCGTGGGACGTCATCAAGCTG
Source organism: Secale cereale (assembly GCA_902687465.1). NCBI lineage: Eukaryota > Viridiplantae > Streptophyta > Magnoliopsida > Poales > Poaceae > Secale > Secale cereale. The sequence goes on along the minus strand of LR738710.1, from coordinate 801,339,643 downwards.
AACGTGTGCTGAACACGGAGGTGTCGTACGTTCGGTACTTGATCGGTTGAATCGTGAAGAAGTTCGACTACATCAACCGCGTCACTTGACGCTTACGCTTCCGGTCTACGAGGGTACGTAGACACACTCTTCCCTCTCGTTGCTATGCATCTGGTAGATAGATCTTGCGTGATCGTAGGAAAATTTTAAAATACTATGTTCCCCAACAATAGCTACTGGTCATGGACCCATGGTCCAAGGGAGACTACTCACAACTCATCCGGGAGGCGTCCATGGTGGTGGAGAGGCTCCCGGTGGTGATCCTCCCCTCCGGCAGGGTGCCGGGAAGAGTTCTCCTGGTGCTCCCGATCTTGGAAGCGCAGCGGCGGCGGAACAGAGATGAGATCGCGAAAAAGGGTTCCCGTCTCGAGGGTTTCGGGACACGATATAAATATATGCCAAAGGGGGGCATCAGCGGAGGCCTGGGGGGCCCAGGCGCCCCCCCCGGCGCGGCCAGGAGGGGGGCCGCGCCACCAGGGCGCCTGGAGCCCTGGTGGCCCCCCTCCGGCTGTACTTTGGCTACCGAGAAGCTTCTGGAACGCTGATTTTTTATACAATTTTTCCGGGATTTTTCTGGCAGTTTTCGTAATGGGAAAACCTGAAATACAAAAACAGCAGAAAACAGAAACTGGCACTGGGGTGCACTGAGTTAATAGGTTAGTCTAAATATGATCAAAAGTGTATGGAAGTGTATAAATATCATAGCAATATCACCCAAAAGAGGCATGGAGCAAGCAGAAATTATAGATACGTTTTGGACGTATCAACATCCCCAAGCTTAATTCCTGCTCGTCCTCGAGTAGGTAAATGATAACAAGAATAATTTCTGTGGTGACATGCTATTAACCATATAAGGATTTTTCATAGTCATATGACAAAAGCTTACTGAGACAATGAATCTGTAGTAATTAAGTTGCCTCATGAGAAAATCACAAAGAACTGAAAGTTTTACAACATGATATTGAAACATCAAATAGATTTGCAATGAGCATGGTGTGCAAATATGATAAAGTGATATCTCGCTTGCCCCCTTTAGTGAAGCAAAACATAAATGCAGGGGCACCTCCAAGGTTTAAGTGATGACTAGATACAATGATTTCAAAATTAACGATATCATAATCATGCAAAAGACAATGCTACTTTGGGACAATGCACATTACACTCAGAATGACAATCATGCTCTCAGTAGTTGGTGCTTTAAAAGAAGGTGGAGACTCTCGAACCGTGGCTTTTGTTGGCAAGGTTGAAAACCCGTAGTCGGAAACAAATACAAAACATGTACCAGAGCTCTTGATTTTAAAAACAGAGGTAATAATAATAATTATTTTTGATTATGCATGTTTCGTCAATGAATGCTAGCAGACAACTCAATCACTTCTTGAGATGGACAAGTTTCGAGGAACGGCTCCCGAATGAGGACGATCACATCCTCTTAATCTCCTTTGTTTATCACTGCCAAAGTTTTCTGATTTCTCATGAACAAAGCGTGAAGGAGGGTTTGTTTGTTATATTAATTTTGAGCCGGGCGCACTCAATGCCAGTTCCTTCTCGTGTTATGGGTTTGCACATTAGACATGCAATCCCGGGGTGAAGCTTGTCCAACTTAAAAAGATCATGAATTAACTACTACTTCCTCATGAACTTAAAACAGAGGCACAAAACAGAAATGCATTTTTTTTCTTTTTGAATAATTTCGAGATGGTACATGCAAGTCTCCGTTAGGAATGGCAGGTAAATACCATGTAGGAAGGTATGGTGGACTCATATGGCATAACTGGTTTAAAAGAATTTGGATGCACAAGCAGTCAGTCCGCTTAGTACAGGTGGAGGTTAGCAAAAGACTGGGAGCGACCAACTAAGAGAGCAATGAGGGTCATAATCATGCAGAGCGACAAAGCAACATTGAATCAGGCATGGTAGTTATATCGCTACTCAGAAACAAAAGATCATCAAGGCTTGACATACTTTCTTTACAGTCTTGAATATGTGTGAGCATACGCCAAGTCAATCAAAATAAATTCTTGAAGGAAGATATTACTAAACCATACCACATCATAGGCAAACAAATCATGTTGGTACTCCAATAATACATTGGGAACCCCCAGCTATTTGAGACTAACCATAAGAAAACATGAACTACTAAGCGCCATTATGCACGTAGCATCTTTATCATAGACATATCAACCATGCAACAGAAGCAAACTCTCTTAATAAGATAAGCATGATAACTAAAGAGAGTTCAAGCAACCAACTAAACAAAAGCTCTTTAAAAAGATAAGCATGAAAACTAAAAGCTAAGCATGATAGTAGCTATCGAAAGACAAAGAACACACACAGCAAAGATAGACATGAAAATTCTATGTTATGTTCTAGGTAGAAGTGGAGCGTGTTTCTCTCCCACATAAAGAAAGCTGAGTTCCGACTCGTTATGAAAGGCTAAGGAAAACTAAAAAGGAAACTAAAAGCAAGACGCTCCAAGCATAGCACATAACACATGAAGTGATAAAAATATAGTGGAACGAAAGACGAACTGATAGTGTTGATGGAGAAGGGGATGCACGGGGGCATCCCCAAGCTTAGACGCTTGAGTCTCCTTGAATATTTCTTGGGGGTGCATGGGGGCATCCCCAAGCTTGAGCGTTTGACACTCCTGAATCTTTTTATCATCTTCCCTCGCACACTTGAAAACTCCCTTCATACATAACTCATTATAATCTGATTAGCGAGGTTAGTACCCATAATAAAATAATTGTTCCTTGCTGGAAATAAGGATATTCTTGAAGGTCTACTGTTTCTCAAGATTGCCAAAAGGTTTTTGCAAAGAAAAAGCAAGCTCAAGGTTTGCAAAATGGAGGAAAGGCAAAACATGACAGAATCTATGAAAAACAGAACAGCAGGTAGTAAATGATTTGTTCGGGGAACTTCTGCAACTCTAATAAACAAACTCAAAACAGACGCACGAAAGACAATTATATAGAGCACGCTGTCGAAAAAATTCAGACCAAAAAGATGATCTGGTGATTTTATACGAATTTTTCTATCCAAGGACAGAATCTGTTTCCTGGACAGCACGTCACAACTTTTGAACTTTCTTGCAATCAGAGGCTACACTTGGCACAAAGTTGAAAAGCAAAGATACAATGATGATGCTACTGTAGTAACAACATCAAGACACAACAAAAGCAAAATAAAAATTTTATTCATGTGGGCTGCCTCCCAAAAGCGCTTTCTTTTATGCCTTTAAGCTAGGCATAATGCAAAAAGATCAAGTTTTATCAAGAGTAAAAGAATAGCTAGCCCGTATAACGGACTCAAAGGGTAACTTAATCTTATTTCGAGGGAAGTGTTCCATCCCTTTCTTGAGAGGAAATTGGAATTTTATATTCCCCTCTTTCATGTCAATGATAGCACCAACGGTGCGTAGAAAAGGACGTCCCAAAATAATTGGACAAGAAGGTTCACATTCAATGTCCATAATAGTAAAATCAACGGGAACATAATTGTCATTGACAATGATAAGAACATTGTCGATCCTCCCCAAAGGTTTCTTTATGGAAGAATTAACGAGACGAACACCAAAAGAACAAGAATCAAAAGGTTTCAATTTAAGCATATCATATATTCTTTTGGGCATAACGGAGGTACTAGCTCCAACATCACATAAAGCATAGCAAGAGAAGTTATTCAACTTAATTTTAATCATAGGATCCCAACCATCTTCTAGCTTTCTAGGTTGGAGGCTTCTACTCTAAGTTTCTCCTCCCTAGCTTTGATGAGAGCATTAGTGATATGCTCTGTGAAGGCAAGGTTAAGCGTGCTAGTGCGGGGATCTCTAGACATCTTGTGAAGAAAATCAATAACTTCGGTAAGAGTGCAATTATCAAAATCAAGGTCACTACTATCAAGTAAGGTGGTAGTGGTGTCCTTTAGGTTCACTTGTTTGGTAGTTTCTATAGTCATAGCATCACCATTAATAGGTCCAATGGGACCAGGAGTGCATTGGGTGCTAAGAGTTTGGATATCCTCAACAACTTGGATAGTAGCAACAGTGTGGTGGGTAGGAAGGCTCTTAATTCTATCTTCTTCCTCCCTTTCTCTAGCCCATCTCTCTTTAAGTTTAGCCAACATCCTAATGTTTTCATTAATTTGCACTTGAATAGCATTCATAGGAGTGACCTTCCTCTCCTCAAGAGGAGAAATTCTAATTTTAAGCAATTCTACCTCATTGGCTAAATTGTCTACCTTCGAAGAGAGATCATCTAGTTTGTTTAGTTTTTCTTCTACACTCTTATTAAAGGCTTTTTGGGTAGTGATGAAATCCTTAAGCATAATCTCTAGTTCAGTAGTGGAGTTCTTGGTGCTAGGATAAGCATTGTTGTTCCCATAAGAATTAGAGGGGAACGGTCTAGGATTGCTACCAAAATTACTCCTATAAGCATTGTTGTTAAAATTGTTTCTAGAGATAAAGTTCACATCTACTTGTTCTTGAGCAATCAAAGAATTTAAAGGAACATCACGAGGATCAATAGAAGATTGCTTCGAAAGTAGAGACATGATCAAGTCAACTTTTTCATTTAGGGAGGAAATCTCCTCGACAGAGTTTACCTTCCTACCTGTTGGAGCGCGTTCGGTGTGCCATTGGGAATAGTTGGTCATCATCTCATCGAGAAGCTTCGTGGCAGCACCAAGTGTAGTTGACATAAAAGTTCCTCCCGCGGTCGAATCTAACAAGTTCCGCGAGGTAAAGTTCAAGCCTGCATAAAAAGTTTGGATAACCATCCAAGTAGTCAAACCGTGAGTAGGGCAGTTCTTGACAAGAGATTTCATACGTTCCCAAGCTTGGGCAATGTGTTCATTATCCAATTGTTTAAAATTCATTATGTTACTTCTTAGTTGGATAATTTTAGCAGGTGGACAGTATTTTCCAATAAAAGCATCTTTGCACTTGTCCCATGAATCTATGCTATTTCTAGGCAAAGGCTGAAACCAAATTTTAGCTCCTCCTCTCAAGGAAAAAGGAAAAAGCTTAAGCTTAACAATGTTACCATCTATTTCTTGGTACTTTTGCATATCACAAAGTTTAACAAAATTGTTTAAGTGTAAAGCAGCATCATCTCCAGCACCGGAGAATTGATCTTTCATAACTAGATTCAGTAAAGCAGGTTTAATTTCATACGAAGGTGCTGAAGCAGCAGGTGTAGTGATAGGTGTGCATATAAAGTCATCGTTGTTGTGACTAGTGAAGTCACACAACTTGGTGTTCTCGGTGGAACCCATAGCAGCAAGCAAGCAAGATAACTATTTTTGTGATTTTTGATAAAAGATACTAAAGCAAAAAAACTGAAAGGTAAACTAACAAGACTAAAAAGCAAAGGTAAAAGATAGCGTGCAACTCCCCTATCCTGAAGAGTGGAGTCCCCGGCAACGGCGCCAGAAAACTTTGCTTGATGGCTTCTCGCCCCTCGTTGGTTACCCCAAGTGGAAGGTTTGAGATGCAGTGTAGCGGAAGTTTTCCCTTAGCAAAGATACCAAGGATCGATTTCCCCTGAGACTCCCAGTTTCAACAAGAAGGTGTCAAGTGCTAACGGCGCCAGATATTAGCAATCAACATTGACCTGCACACAGATACAAATAACTTTGCTCCCAATGAGTACAGAGAGGTTGTCAATCCCTCCGGCCTTGTCATTTACAAAGGATCAAACGCAAGTGATAATAGTGATAGGTTTTGCTGCAATAGTAAGTAAAAGCGGAAAGTAAATAGTGGATGTGATCAATGATGGTAATATGGACCGGGGTCCCATGATGTTCACTAGCGATGTCTCTCTCCCAAAGGACGATAAAACAGCTATATGAGGTAAACGAATTACAGCTGGGCAATTGACAGAATTATGTGCGCAAACCAATGCTAACTATGTTGCAAGAAAGGTAGAGGTTCAAAGCATGGGCGGTACGCCAAGGCAAGTAGACCGAAATCCATCTGCATCTACTACTAATCATCCACCTTGAGATATCTATCCAGAACATCTCGCTGGTATTAAGTTGCGAGTCCCACCCATAGTGTAAACTCAAAGCAACAGACAACTGCATTAAAAGAACTTTGCGTAAAGTAAACAATCCTTGCACCCGCGGGCACAAGCACCGTTGTTTTACCCCTTGTGGCAACAACACATCCCCTAGACTCATGTTTCTGTCACTCAAGCTAGTCATCGAGGGGCATGAACCCACAATCAAGCATAACGTTCCCTCTTGGAGTCACTACCTACTACTTGGCCAAAGCAATAAATAACAACGGAGAACATGCAAGAATTACTTATGAACATAAATATAAAAGAGGTAGATCAAATATATTACTCAAACACAATCTCACAATCCATCGGATCCCAGCAAACTCATCATAGCAACAGCATAAGGATTGCATATGTGCCTCGATCATGTAGGGCAGCTCACGAGGACTAATTAGTGAAGCACAAGAAGGGGAGGAGAACATCACATAGCTACTGGTCATGGACCCATGGTCCAAGGGAGACTACTCACAACTCATCTGGGAGGCGTCCATGGTGGTGGAGAGGCTCCCGGTGGTGATCCTCCCCTCCGGCAGGGTGCCGGGAAGAGTTCTCCTGGTGCTCCTGATCTTGGAAGCGCGGCGGCGGCGGAACAGAGATGAGATCGCGAAAAAGGGTTCCCGTCTCGAGGGTTTCGGGACACGATATAAATATATGCCAAAGAGGGGCATCAGTGGAGGCCTGGGGGGCCCAGGCGCCCCCCCCGGCGCGGCCAGGAGGGGGGCCGCGCCACCAGGGCGCCTGGAGCCCTGGTGGCCCCCCTCCGGCTGTACTTGGGCTACCGGGAAGCTTCTGGAACGCTGATTTTTTATATATTTTTTCCGGGATTTTTCTGGCAGTTTTCTTAATGGGAAAACCTGAAATACAAAAACAGCAAAAAACAGAAACTGGCACTGGGGTGCACTGAGTTAATAGGTTAGTCCAAATATGATCAAAAGTGTATGGAAGTGTATAAATATCATAGCAATATCACCCAAAAGAGGCATGGAGCAAGCAGAAATTATAGATACGTTTTGGACGTATCAATTGCTAAACGTTAGCCATAGTAGTAGAATTAATAGTTGGCGTGACAACTTCAAGAAGACACGATGATGGAGATCATGATGATGGAGATCATGGTGTCGAGCCGGTGACAAAGATGATCATGGTGCCCCGAAGATGGAGATCCAAGGAGCAAGATGATATTGGCCATATCATGTCACTTTAATTGATTGCATGTGATGTTTATCATGTTTATGCATCTTGTTTACTTAGAACGACGGTAGTAAATAAGATGATCTCTCACTAAAATTTCAACAATTGTGTTTCCCCTAACTGTGCACCATTGCTAAGGATCGTTGTTCCGAAGCACCATGTGATGATCGGGTGTGATAGGTTCTAACGTTCGCATACAACGGGTGTAAGCCAGATTTACACAAGCAATACACTTAGGGTTTACTTGACGAGCCTAGCATGTACAGACATGGCCTCGGAACACGGAAGACTGAAAGGTCGAACACGAGTCGTATAGAAGATAAGATCAACATGAAGATGTTCACCGTTGATGACTAGTCTGTCTCACGTGATGATCGGACACGGGCTAGTCGATTCGGATCGTGTATCACTTAGATGACTAGAGAGATGTCAATCTGAGTGGGAGTTCATTAAAATTTGATTAAGATGAACTTAATTATCATGAACTTAGTCTAAATTCTTTACAATATCTCCTGTAGATCAAATGGCCCACGCTCATGTCACCCTCAACTTCAACGCGTTCCTAGAGAAATCCAAGCTGAAAGACGATGGTAGCAACTACACGGACTGGGTGCGTAACCTGAGGATCATCCGCATAGCTGCCAAGAAAACTTATGTCCTAGATGCACCGCTAGGTGATGCTCCCGCCCCGGCAAACCAAGATGTTATGAACGCTTGGCAGTCGCGTTGTGATGATTACTCCCTGGTTCAGTGCGGCATGCTTTACAACTTAGAATCGGGGCTCCAAAAGCGTTTTGAGCACCACAGGGCATTTGAGATGTTCCAAGAGCTGAAATTGGTTTTACAAGCTCATGCCCGAGTCGAGAGATATGACGTCTCCGACGCATTCTACAGCTGTAAGATGGAGGAAAACAGTTCTGTAAGTGAGCACATCCTCAAGATTTCTGGATTGCACAACCGCTTGTCTCAGTTGGGAATGAATCTCCCAGACGAAGCGGTCGTAGACAGAATCCTCTAGTCACTCCCACCAAGCTACAAGAGCTTCGTGTTGAACTTCAATATGCAGGGGATGGAGAAGTCCATTGCCGAGGTGTATTCGATGCTGAAATCAGCGGAGTTGGATATCAAGAAAGAACATCAAGTGTTGATGGTCAGTAAAACCACTAAGTTCAAGAAGGGCAAGGGTAAGAAGAACTTCAAGAAGGACGGCAAGGGAGTTGCCGCGCCCGGTAAGCCAGTTGCCGGGAAGAAGCCAAAGTATGGACCCAAGCCTGAGACAGAGTGCTTTTATTGCAAGGGAACGGGTCACTAGAAGCGGAACTGCCCCAAATACTTAGTGGACAAGAAGGCCGGCAACGCCAAAGGTATATGTGATATACATGTTATTGATGTGTACCTTACCAGTACTCGTAGTAGCTCCTGGGTATTCGATACCGATGCAGTTGCTCATATTTGTAACTCTAAGCAGGAGTTGCGGAATAAGCGGAGACTGGCAAAGGACGAGGTGACGATGCGCGTCGGGAATGGTTCCAAGGTCGATGTGATCGCCGTCGGCACGCTGCCTCTACATCTACCCTCAGGATTAGTTTTAAACCTCAATAATTGTTATTTAGTACCAGCCTTGAGCATGAACATTGTATCTGGATCTCGTCTTATGCGAGATGGCTACTCATTTAAATCTGAGAATAATGGTTGTTCTATTTATTTGAGAGATGTGTTTTATGGTCATGCCCCGCTGGTCAATGGTTTATTGTTGATGAATCTCGATCGTGATGATACACATATTCATAGTGTGAATGCCAAAAGATGTAAAGTTGACAATGATAGTCCCACATACTTGTGGCATTGCCGCCTTGGTCATATTGGTGTCAAACGTATGAAGAAGCTTCATGCTGATGGACTTCTGGAGTCTCTTCATTATGAATCATTTGGCACGTGCGAACCATGCCTCATGGGCAAGATGACCAAGACTCCGTTCTCCGGAACAATGGAGCGAGCAACCAACTTATTGGAAATCATACATACCGATGTGTGCGGACCAATGAGTGTTGAGGCTCGTGGAGGCTATCGTTATGTTCTCACCCTCACGGATGACTTGAGTAGATATGGGTATATCTACTTGATGAAGCACAAGTCTGAGACTTTTGAAAAGTTCAAGGAATTTCAGAATGAGGTTGAGAATCAACGAGACAAGAAAATAAAGTTCTTACGATCGGATCGTGGGGGTGAATATTTGAGTCATGAATTTGGCACACACACCTTAGGAAATGTGGAATTGTTTCACAATTGACACCGCCCGGAACACCTCAACGTAACGGTGTGTCCGAACGTCGAAATCGTACTCTGTTGGACATGGTGCGATCTATGATGTCCCTCACCGATTTACCACTATCTTTTTGGGGTTATGCATTAGAGACTGCCGCATTCACTTTAAATAGGGCTCCGTCGAAATCCGTTGAGACGACACCATATGAACTTTGGTTTGGCAAGAAACCGAAGCTGTCGTTTCTGAAGGTTTGGGGTTGCGATGCTTATGTCAAGAAACTACAACCTGAAAAGCTCGAACCCAAATCGGAAAAATGCGTCTTCATAGGATACCCAAAGGAAACGATTGGGTACACCTTCTACCACAGATCCGAAGGCAAAGTCTTTGTTGCCAAAAATGGATCCTTTCTGGAGAAAGAGTTTCTCTCGAAAGAAGTGAGTGGGAGGAAAGTAGAACTTGATGAGGTGAGAGTCACCCCTCCCAAACCGGAAAGTAGCGCAGCGCAGGAAATTGTTCCTGAGGTGCCTGCACCGACAAGGGAGGAAGTTAATGATGATGATCATGAAGAAATAGATCAAGTTACTACTGAACTTCGAAGGTCCACAAGGGCACGTTCCGCACCAGAGTGGTACGGCAACCCTGTCCTGGAAATCATGTTGTTAGACAACGGTGAACCTTCGAACTATGAAGAAGCGATGGCGGGCCCGGATTCCAATAAATGGCTTGGAGCCATGAAATCCGAGATAGAATCCATGTATGAAAACAAAGTATGGACTTTGGTGGACTTGCCTGATGATAGGCACGCCATAGAAAATAAATGGATATTTAAGAAGAAGACAGACGCGGATGGTAATGTGACCATCTATAAGGCTCGGCTTGTCGCTAAGGGTTATCGACAAGTTCAAGGGATTGACTACGACGAGACTTTCTCTCCTGTAGCAATGCTGAAGTCAGTCAGAATCATGTTAGCTATTGCCGCATTCTATGATTATGAGATATGGCAAATGGACGTCAAAACGGCATTCCTTAATGGCTTCCTCAAGGAAGAGCTGTATATGATGTAGCCGGAAGATTTTGTCGATCCAGTAAATGCTAACAAGGTATGCAAGCTCCAGCGCTCGATCTACGGGCTGGTGCAAGCATCTCGGAGTTGGAATATTCGCTTTAATGATGTGATCAAAGCGTTTGGCTTTATACAGACTTATGGAGAAGCCTGTATCTACAAGAAAGTGAGTGGGAGCTCTATAGCATTTCTCATATTATATGTGGATGACATATTGCTGATGGGAAATGTTATAGAATTCTTGGAAACTGTAAAGGCCTACTTGAATAAGAGTTTTTCAATGAAGGACCTTGGAGAAGCAGCTTACATATTAGGCATCAAAATCTATAGAGATAGATCAAGACGCCTCATCGGTCTTTCACAAAGCACATACCTTGACAAGATATTGAAGAAGTTCAATATGGATCAGTCCAAGAAGGGGTTCTTGCCTGTTTTGCAAGGTATGAGATTGAGCAAGGCTCAGTCGCCGACCACGGCAGAAGATAGAGAAAAGATGAGTGTCATACCCTATGCCTCGGCCATAGGTTCTATCATGTATGCCATGCTATGTACCAGACCTGATGTGAACCTTGCCATAAGTTTGGTAGGGAGGTACCAAAGTGATCCCGGGATGGAACACTGGACATCGGTCAAGAACATCCTAAAGTACCTGAAGAGGACTAAGGATATGTTTCTCGTTTATGGAGGTGATGAAGAGCTCGTCGTAAAGGGTTACGTCGATGCTAGCTTCGACACAGATCTAGATGACTCGAAGTCACAAACCAGATACATGTATATTTTGAATGGTGGGGCAGTCAGCTGGTGCAGTTGCAAGCAGAGCGTGGTGGCGCATTCTACATGTGAAGCGGAGTACATAGCTGCTTGCGAAGCAGCACAGGAAGGAGTCTGGATGAAGGAGTTCATCACCGACCTAGGAGTCATTCCAAGCGCGTCAAGCCCGATGACTCTCTTCTGTGACAACACTGGTGCTATTGCCATTACCAAGGAGCCCAGGTTTCACAAGAAGACCAAGCACATAGAGCGCCGTTTCAACTCCATCCGGAATTATGTTCAAGATGGAGACATAGATATTTGTAAAGTGCATACGGATCTGAATGTTGCAGATCCATTGACTAAACCTCTTCCACGGGCAAAACATGATCAACACCAGAACTCTATGGGTGTTCGATTCATCACAATGTAACTAGATTATTGACTCTAGTGCAAGTGGGAGACTGTTGGAAATATGCCCTAGAGGCAATAATAAAAGTATTATTATTATATTTCCTTGTTTATGATAATCGTCTGTTATTCATGCTTGAATTGTATTGTACGGAAACAGCAATACATGTGTGAATGTATAGACCACAATGAGTCCCTGGTAGGCCTCTAGTTACCAGCTCGTTTATCAACAGATGGTCACGGTTTCCTGACCATGGACATAGGATGTCAGTGATAACGGGATCACATCATTAGGAGAATGATGTGATGGACAAGACCCAATCCTGAGCATAGCACGAGATCGTATAGTTCGTAATGCATAAGCTTTTCGGTGTCAAGTATTTATTCCTTAGACCATGAGGTTGTACAACTCCCGGATGCCGTAGGAATACTTTGGGTGTGCCAAACGTCACAACGTAACTGGGTGGCTATAAAGGTACGCATCGGGTATCTCCGAAAGTGTTTGTTGAGTTGGTACGGACCGAGACTGGGATGTTGTCACTCCGTATGACGGAGAGGTACCTCTGGGCCCACTCGGTAAGACATCATCATAATGAGCTCAATGTGACTAAGGAGTTAGTCACGGGATGACGGATTACGGATCGAGTAAAGAGACTTGCCATGACGAGATTGAACAAGGTATCGGGAATACCGACGATCGAATCTCGGGCAAGTACCGTACCGATGGACAAAGGGAATAACTACAGGATTGAGTGAATCCTTGACACAGTGGTTCATCCGATGAAGATCATCGAGGAACACGTGGGAACCAACATGGGTATCCAGATCCCGCTGTTGGTTATTGACCGGAGAGTGGTCTCGGTCATGTCTACGTGTCTCCCGAACCCGTAGGGTCTACACACTTAAGGTTCGGTAACGCTAGGGTCATAGAGATACATGCACGTGGAAACCCGAAAGTTGTTCGGAGTCCTAGATGAGATCCCGGACGTGACGAGGGGTTCCGGAATGGTCCGGAGGTAAAGAATGATATATAGGAAGTCCAGTTTCGGCCATCGGGTGATCTCCGGGGGTCACCGGGAGCGTCCCGGGACCACCGGAGGGGTCCCGGGGGTCCACCGGGTGGGGCCACCCATCCCGGTGGGGCCCCTAGGCCGCAAGAGGGAAGTGGCCAGCCCCTGGTGGGCTGGCGCACCACATGGGCCCTCCTCCCCATGCACCTAGGGTTGAAACCCTAGGGGGGAGGGGGCGTCCCCTTGCCTTGGGTGGCAAGGTTGCCTCCCTGGCCGCCGCCCCACCCTGCAGATGGGATCTGCAGGGCTGGCGCACCCCCCTGGCCCCCTATATATATGTGGGGGGGGGGGAGAGGGCAGCCGCACCCAATCCTCTGGCGCCTCTCCCCCTCCCGTCACACCTTCCTCCTCCTCCGCAGGGCGCCGACGAAGCCCTGCAGGATTTCCCGCTGCATCCACCACCACGCCGTCGTGCTGCTGGATCTCCGACGACCTCTCCTCCCCCGTTGCTGGATCAAGAAGGAGGTGACGTTGCTGTACCGGACGTGTGTTGAACGCGAAGGTGCCGTCCGTTCGGCGCTGGATCATCGGTGACGAAGAACGTGAAGAGTACGACTACTTCATCCACGCTTCATCGAAAGCTTCCGCTCGCGATCTACAAAACAGTATGTAGATGCACTCTAATATGCTCATTGCTAGATGTCTCCTTAGATGGATCTTGGTGAAAGCGTAGAAATTTTTTGAATTCTGCTACGTTCCCCAACACACTCATCTTAGTCTAGAGGGTGTACTAGCATAGATCCACCCACTCAACACTTATCAACACATCACATAGTACCGATACAGAATATGGCGAAAGCATATGACTACCTCTCCCGTGTGTCCTCAAGAACACTTTAGCCTTTATAAGTTCAGTTGCTAGGCCTCTCCTTTGCTCAGAAAGGATTGGGCCACTTGTTACTCTCCAGTGCCTTTTACTTTGCTCGCTTTTACTTTCCTGTTGCTTATATCAAGAAAACCCCTAAAAAGTTATCTTTCAGTGCTTGCACTTATTCCTTGCTCAGAATCACTTATCAATACCTTCTGCTCCTCGTTGGGTTCGACACTCTTACTTATCGAAAACGCTGCAATAGATCCCTTACGGTTGTGGGTCATCATCGGCTTGATCAGTCTTCATACAATTATAAACCTTGTAGAGGTATTACTCCAGAAATAAGATCGTTATAGTTTGGCGACTTAGAGCCGTTCATTAGGTTGGGTTTCAGAGACCCAGAGAGGCTTCAAATATGAGCCACAAGAAGAGGCATCTTGGCCGAATTTGCAAAGAGCGCAAATCAAAACGGAAAAACTCACAAAAATAACTAGAGAAAAAGATCGAAAAAAACACCAAATGGAACCTTCGTAAGCCTAGGCTGGAACCTTCGTAAAAAACTTCAAAACATCAAATGGCGAAATCATTAATCGAGGAGTGTTCCCTTCAAAGGTCATTCTGCTCTCTTCGGGTCCGCTCTTCCCATGTTGCGACAAGTGATGCGCGACTTGTCGCAATCCGTGAGATTTTCTTTTTCGTAGATCTGTTTATTCAAAAAGTTTTATCTTTTAAAGCGTGTGTCCAAATCTTGAACCGTTTTCACCATTAGATTCCTCGCGTCGAGATTTTTAAAACTAGATCCCATGTTGATAGAATTGGACGATTTTTTTACGAAAAATCAGACGAAAAAAAACAAGGAGCATGCCTTTTTTTCCATTTCGAAAGACATTTTCGAGAGGCGCGGTACCTCTCGCGGAAGTAAAACCATGCCTCTCACGAAAAAAAAGTGAACACATTTTTTTGTATCCGAGAGACACGACCGTGCCTCTCGCGAAAGCAAAGTCATGCCTCTCTCAGAGGCTAAACTATGCCTCTTGCAAAACAAACGCGTTTTTCCGTTTCCGAGAGGCACGACCATGCCTCTCGCGGAAGCAAAATCGTGCCTCTCACGGAAGCAAAATCGTACCTCACATGGAAGAAAAAAAACACGGAAAAATTGTACCATGCCTCTCGTGAAAGAAAAAAGGCACATTTTTCGCGTAATTTTTTTCTTTTCGAAAAGCTAAGAAAGACCGTTGGAAAACCGAAACCATAAAAATATATTTAAAAGGCCGAAAACGCGTGCGAAAATATTTTTTTTTTTCGGAAGGAGCATCCAGAGCACGACACACGACGGCAGCTGACAGCGAATGACCTGGGGAGGCTACGAACGACCGCTCCTCGGTTTTTGTTTTGTTAAGAATCTCACAAAGCTTTATTACTGAATCAGTGTAACACCCCAAATTTTTGATTTGGTTTTTCTTGCAAAATTTTGGCCTTTTTGAAAGGGGATTGTTTGATCTTTTCTTTTGCCCTTCTAAAATCCCTTTTTGCCAAAGTTTGTGTGTCTTCTCAAGCTTGGTTTTTAGCCTTGAAGTTCTCCTCTTGTGTTTGGCTCGAGCACAAGTTGAGATTCAAATAGGACTTGTTTGAGTTCACCACTTCTTGTTTTAAAATTCTCAAGTTTAGTCTTGACCTATCCCCCCCCCCCAAACTTCCTCTTGCCATGATCCCAACCGGAACAATCCTCTCCAAGACTCTCTTCACACCATGGGACAAGCATTTCATCAATTCCAGCAAGTTTGAACCTTATTGGGATTTTTCTCCTATTTATTTCACTTCAAAAACAAATTCTGTCTTTTATAGTGGAGCTTGGTGATTTACAAAGGAACCACCTTTTTCATCTACCTATTTGACTCCAAACCAACTCTCTTAGATAGTCCTTAGTACCCACAACATAGATCCATCATGTTTCACTGGTCCACAGTTCAAATTTTTCAAATTTCACCTGCTGCAATTTTGGACCAGATTTGCAAAATTTGGTGAAATTCATATTTAACTTCATCCAAAAATTCTGTGAAAAATCATGCAGCCTCTAGATAAATCAAGAGGCCACTCCACCAAAAATCAGCTCCAGAGACATTGCACAAATACCAGAATCATTTCATCAAACACCTAGTCTACACTGAGCTGTTAACTGTTAACTGAAACCGTCGACAGTCGAACACTTCGTTAGTTTCGTCAGTTTCGACAGTCTTCGGGCGCGGCGACAAAACTCCGTCTGTATCTCCCTTGGCTCGACGCTGCACTACAACTTCTTCTTATCCACGCGCCGCACGGTCGTCTGGCAGCTTCTGGGCGTCGGTGGCGCCCTGGCCCGACCGCGCCGGCGGCTGCCACGGCCACAGCGCCGCCCGTGGCGGCTGACAAACGCAACGCCGCAGCTCCACGCCGTTTCGCGCCGCCCAGACCACCCCAGCGCCCCGCGTGTCCTTCTCCACAGCCAGCGCACGCCTGGCACGCCGTTGCCGTGGCCTGGCACGCGCAGAGCGCCGTTTCTGCCGCCGACGTGCCGCACGGCCGTTCCGTCGGTGACAGATCGTAACACCACCTCTACTGCAAGGTTAAGCGCGGGAATGGAGTTTCTACACACCATAGATGGTGCTCAAGCCCCTAGCCCCGCCGTCCGACCACTGCAGCGCCGTAATTAGCTCGCCGGACTTATCCGTTCGCGGCAGCCACCTCGAGCCGCCTATAAAAGGCACCCCCGAGCTCGTGCTCGAGCACACACGCCTCCACTACTTCCCTAGACCACGCCTAACCTCTGGAAGGGCCCCGAGAGGCTTTTCTTCCCCAGCTCCGGCCAGCTGCCTCCGCCTCGGGCTCCAGCTCCGTTCACTCCGGTGAGGGCTCCTCCGCCGCCGTGAGCTTGAATGTAGTACCCTGGCATCCACCTAGTCCTAACCCCCATCCCAATTTCTCTCCAGAAACCTTCTCCGACGAGGTCCACGAACACCCGAGCCGCTGTCCGCCGGAGTTAAGCTTGCCGTCGACGTGGGACTCGCCGGCACCCAACTCCACCACCGTTCGACGCGGAAGATCACCATGAAGCTATAGGTACCACTCCCCTCCCCTATCTCGCCGTGGATCGACGCCGGCAATCACCGCAGCACCGTCGCCGGCGCGGCTCTGTTTCGTTTTCCAAACCTGACAGGTGGGGTCCCTCTGTCAGTCTCTCACATATCCCCTCGAACCGTTTTCTGCTGCCGTATTTACGCAAAGTGCGTTTTCCCTCTGCGGGTGACGTACTACGTACCGGTTCGCTTTGTCCTTTTCTGTTCTAGCCCCTGGATCTTTTCTGTTTCATTACAGATGAGTCCCTGGACAGAAACCTTAATATCTTTTAAACTAAAAGTGATTTTGAGTTGATTCTTTTTCTGTCCACCTTGGTTTTCTATCTAGTTTTTTGTCATATTTATGTGGAAATATTTTGAGCAACTTTATTTGCACGCGCGGTATTTATGTTAGTATGCATTTTGTTTGAATACATAGATACCGGAGGCCATGACGGAGACGCGAATCACGCCGAGTTAGGCTCCGACTTTTCAGAACCAGGCAAGCATGTTTGAACTCTTGATATGATGAGTGTATTTCATGTTTGCTCGAGTAGCTCGTTCATAGGCATGATTATATGAGCATATGTGTATGGCATATTTCATGCAAGTGATGCTTCGGGTGAGTCCCGAAGGAGAATGTTGAACCACCTCGATCATATGGTGATATGATGGGGTGGAATACTGGTATTGTTGGAGCATGCCAGTAGTTGGTCAACTCATTATCAACGGAGATCATGTCACGATTCTGTTCGACTCCTTTTCAGTACTATCATAGGTCGTCTGTTGGGATTACGGTCTAGTCGGTTGTAAACCACTTTCCGAGTACACACCAAGTAGAGGGGCCGGGATGAGGGTTCCATGGCCCTGGATTAAAGCCCGTCATCCGGTCAGGGGGCATGGGTGTTTCCGGTTGGGACCAAGAGGGGGGCACCCCTTAGAGCGCGCATATATAAATTTGATCCCATGCTATTCGAGGTTGTAGCCTCCCCGTCTTAAAGTTTTCCGTGAATGTCGTCGCGGGTGATTCCGGACGACAGGATGTTAAATGGGTGTGTACTGGTTAGTTGGGTTTCTACTAAAACACCGTAGACGGGGCTAGCCCACGTGGCTAGTAAGACCCGTTGGCTATGAGTTATTAGTACAAGCTCTGCAGAGTTAAAATTCCTTCAGTAGCCATGTTTATGGCCTAGGGTCAATCTTCATATCAACCCGGTGACCATCTCTAGTATATTCTCGGTAGTAACCAGAGTATTATTTCTGTTAAGTTCATTTGGTAAATGAACTCACCAACCATCTCAGTATTTATTTTCAGAAGTATTACATCATCATACTACGGTTACTTATAAGCCCTTTATGTGATGTCGCTCAGACGTCCGACTGTGGCATTATTTTCTTTTATAAGCCCTTTATGTGATGTCGCTCAGACGTCTGACTGTGGTATTATTTTCTTTTATAAGCCCTTTATGTGATGTCGCTCAGACGTCCGACTGTGGCATTATTTTCTTTTATAAGCCCTTTATGTGATGTCGCTCAGACGTCCGACTGTGGCATTATTTTCTTTTATAAGCCCTTTATGTGATGTCGCTCAGATGTCCGACTGTGGCATTCTTGTTATTTATTTTTGCTATAAGCCCTGTAAGTGATGTCGCTCAGACGTCCGACGGAGGCATTCTTATTATTTACTTTTGGTTATAAGCCCTTTATGTGGTGTCGCTCGGACGCCCGACTGTGGCCTGTTACCATTTATTATTTTCCTACGAGGCGTCACCCAGACCCTCGTTTGGTCCCGTTATTTTTATCTTTTGGATTTCGGGAGGATTACCACCCGACTTCCAGTCTTTACTTTCAGTGCATTCATATTTTGTCCCGGTTGCATTTCTGCTGGAATACTCATATGCATTCATGTTGACATTTGTTATATCTTAAGTCTGAACTGTCTTGCGAGTACATTCAAAGTACTCACCTGGCTTGTTGATTTGGCCAGATGTGGACGAAGGCGATCTCATGGATGAAGAGTTCGATAGCGAGTCCGACGCTTAGAGGAGTCCCAGTCAGTCTCTTGCGATCCTGAAGTTGATCATTGTTTTATAACCGCTCCGCCTACCACCAGATAAATTCATCGGGTCTCACTCCGACACTCGATGAACTATAAAATATTGGAGTCACACCACCCACTTCGCTGTGACATATTCCACCACCTTTTATCACGAGTCAGTAGTATGCCACCCTGCCTTGTGTCATATCCGCCTCTATGTAATATATTGGCGCGCTTGTAATAAAATTAGTTGAGCCATCCCTAGCTCAACCTTGTATAATATTCAGTGTACTGGAAATTCTGTATCAAGGAATTGTCTGCCAGCAGGAATATTATTCCTCGCCGGTTTAATATAGCAACCGGTCTTCCAGTAATTATTTTACCGAAGGACCGGGGGCGACAAATCAGAATGTTCATAGGTACAAAAAGAAGATCGCCGGGTTGGCCTAGCCAGGTGTGTCGGCTAAACCCTAAAGATAAAGCATGTTTTGCGAGATTATGGGCCTCCGTGTTGGAGGTCCTATACTCATGATTAAACGAACATGAAGTAAAGGTAGTTGCTCTAGCCTTGATCTCTTGGACAATTGCTCCAAAGTCTGCTGATCTTCCTTGCATGATTGCATCTACCACTACCTTACACTCTGAGGCCACCAGTATTTGGTTGATGTAGAGATCTTCTGAAAGTGCTAGTGCCTCCCGCACAGCTAGTGCTTCCAGCACCTGGGGGTTGCGGAGTCCCCTAAAAACGAGGGCCGAAGCTCCCATGAACAAACCCCTCTCATCCCTGCAAACCACACCAACTGCGCCAAACGTGGCCGAGCGTGACACGGCAGCGTCCACATTAAGCTTGTAGTGATCTGTGGGTGGCGGAATCCACCAACGTGGTCGTGGTACTGCCATCCCCTTTATGTTCTCGTTCTTCTTCAAGAACTCTATGTTTGACAAGTAAGATTTGATGAAGTTGTCAGTGGCAAACGGAGTCTGGTAAATATCTTCATGTATAGCTTTCCGCTGTGCACTCCAAATCGCCCACAAAGTAACGATCATCAACTTAAATTGCTCTGGTGGAAGAGACTCATTCATAGCAAAGAGCCATAACCTTGCGTCAGGTTCCGATGTTGCCAACATGTGCTCGACCAGCTCGGCCTCTGAAAGTGCCCACACGCATCTAGACACACTACAATCCAGCAAGGAATGTCGCCAGCTGTCCTGCCCTCCACAGAGTGAGCAAGCACTCGTAGTGGCCATGTGACGATGGCTAAGGACATCTCCCGTAGGGAGCGAGTGTTGCGCCAATCGCCAAGTGAAAAAACGCAGCTTTGGTGGCACTGACATCTTCCATAGCGAGTTCCATCCCCTCATCTCATGCTCAGAGTTGGAAGGATCCTCCCTTTCCTCCAGCCATGCCTCGCGCCCCAGCTTGATTTTGACAATCATCTTATAAGCTGACCGTACAGAGAAGCGACCCCTTGGATCATCATTCCATGCCCAAAAATCTTCCACTTGCCGCGTACATAGCGGGATTTGCAAGATAGCCTTCGCGTCAATAGGTATGAAAATTGTCTGATCAGGTCCTCTCGCCACTCAGCTCTAGTATGGTCAATCAGCTCTGAAACCAGTTGCGGTGGATCAATAACTAAAGAGGCAACCGGCTTCATCATTCCATTCCGTGGGATCCAACTGTGTTGCCATATGTTCGTGGTCGTTCCATCCCCAATTCGCCGAATCACTCCTTGGGTGATAATATCTCTCCCATCAAGGATAGATCGCCACACCTGAGAAGGATGTGGGCCTAGTTGAGCTTCGAGAACTGAACATTGAGGGGAATATGATGCTTTAAGAATCTTTGCACTTAGAGAGGAGGGATCATTCACTAATCTCCAAACTTGTCGAGACAACAGTGCCAAGTTGAAGATCTCTATATCCCGAAAACCAAGTCCTCCCAAACTTTTCGGTCGGGTCATCCAATCCCAAGCTACCCAACATGGTTTTCTCTTGCCTCTCTTGCTCCCCCACCAAAACTGACGAATGAGTGACGTAATACTTTCACAAAGGCCTTGAGGTAATCTGAAACATGACATCGAAAAAACTGGTAAAGCTTGAGCCACATATTTTATTAGAACCTCCTTTCCTGCCACTGATAAAAGTTTCTCCATCCATCCCTTTATCCTTTCCCAAACTCTGTCTCGTAAATATTTGAAGGTGCCATTTTTGGACTGTCCTACATCGGTCGGCAGACCCAAGTACTTTTCACTCAGAGATTCATTCTGCACATTGAGTATATTCTTTATCCACTCTAAGGGTCTCCGGGCATCCCTTACTGAAGAAGATGGACGATTTATCATAGTTTACCCTTTGGCCTGAAGCCAAGCAATATGCATCAAGTAGGTTTGAAACCTCATTTGCCCTCTGGACACTAGACTTAAAAAGCAGCAGGCTGTCATCTGCAAACAAAAGGTGGTTCACTGCTGGAGCCGTGGGCGCCACCTTTATGCCACCGAGCACTAATGACTGAGAACTGTGTTTTAAAAGGCACGAAAGGCCCTCCGCTGCAATCAAGAATAAGTAAGGGGAAATAGGATCTCCCTGCCTGATACCTCTGGAAGGTGAGAAGCTCTCCAATCTTTCTCCATTAAACAAGACTGAGAACGAAACAAAAGTGATCATGCTCATAACTGTATGGATCCAATCTGGTGCAAAGCCAAGCTTAACCATAATTGCCTTTAGATAAGGCCACTCTAGTCTGTCATATGCCTTCATCATATCCAGCTTGAGTGCACAAAAGCTGTTTGACTTGGATCTGTTTCTCTTCATGAAGTGCAAACATTCATACACACATATGATATTATCCGTGATTAACCTCCCGGGGACAAAGGCTGATTGCTCCTTCGAGATAATATCTGGCAATATCAGCTTTAATCTATTCGCCACCCCTTTAGAAGCAATTATATAAATCACATTACAAAGGCTGATAGGCCTAAACTGGGTAAGAAGAGTGGGGTTTTGTACCTTAGGAATCAACACGAGTACCGTATCATTAATACTTGCAGCAGTCTCCTCACCATGGACAATTCGAAGCACCACATTAGTTAATTCATCCCCACATATGTCCCAATGGCGCTGATAGAAGTGTGCAGGGAAACCATCTGGACCTGGTGCCTTCGTGGGAAACATCTGAAATAGGGCCTGCTTCACCTCCTCATTTGTATAAGGAGCGCAAAGGGAAGCATTCATCTCTGGTGTTACTTTCCGAGGCACATGCTGCAACACGTCATCTACCCCTTGCACACCTTCCGTCGTGTACAAAGTTTTATAGAAATCTGTCATGAGTAGTTTCATCTCAGCCTTGTCGTCTACACGTATACCCAGCGCATTATATAGAGCTCGGATCATGTTCTTCCTTCTCCGCATGTTTGCTCTCATGTGAAAAAAAATTGTGTTGCGATCACCCGCAGCCAGCCACTGTATTCGAGACCTTTGTCTCCACATAATCTCCTCCCTATGATAAAGCTCGACCAGTCGTTCATTCAGCTTTTGCTCAAGGTGATTTGGAGAAGTCCTGGATGGAACACTCCGGAGCCTTTCTAGCTCCGTTTTTGCCTTCTTGATCTCCTTTCTAACACTCCCAAAGGTTTCATCATTCCATGCCGAGAGGTTCTTTGACAGTAGCTCTAGTTTTCTGCGAATTCCCTCAACTCCTTGACCGCCTTGATGTTTGCTCCATCCTGAGCTGATGGTGTCACGCCAGGATTCGTGTGACTCCCACATCACTTCGTAACGGAAGCTCGGTTTAGGACGTGGTAAAGCCTCTTCAAACTGCACAAATATGGGTCCATGATCCGAGGAGGCCGATGTTAAATTGGTCACATTGGCCATAGGGTATAGCGCCGCCCAATCTGCTGTGGACATCTCTCTGTCTAGCCTCACGTGGGTGTAAGATCCCCCGGTCA
Organism: Secale cereale; assembly: GCA_902687465.1. Taxonomy (NCBI): domain Eukaryota; kingdom Viridiplantae; phylum Streptophyta; class Magnoliopsida; order Poales; family Poaceae; genus Secale; species Secale cereale. Next base: position 801,316,897 of record LR738710.1, on the reverse strand, counting down.
CCTTCTTCTCAAAAGTCCAAAATCTGCACTGATAGCCCAAGTCCATCAACATGCAAACATCAACCGCATCCCGAAAACCTTGTATTTGTGCATTACTCCGATTAGCAACTCCCTCGTGTTCATCTGGACGTAACACTTCATAAAAATCCCCCATACATAGCCAAGGGAGATTGCTGAAAGTCGCCAACCCCTTTAGAAGATCCCATGTTTGGTGTCTAAGTTGTGTCTGGGCCTCGCCATACACGCATGTCAACCTCCATGGGTCTTTCCCATCCTCTACAACCTTTGCATCAATATGATAAACAGACTCACCCAAGATCTCAATATTTATTGTATTATTCCAAAAAAAATCCTATTCCTCCACTTCTACCTTGGCTATCTATCGCATAGGCATTGTCATAGCCCAGAGTATTAGCTAAAGCTTCTACACATGCACCTTTTTATTGTGTTTCAACAATACACAGCACGGTAGGGGTAAATTTCTTCGCAAAGTCGCGAAGCTCATGAACCGTCGCGGCTTTACCCGCACCGTGACAGTTCCAACAGAATGAACTCATTGTGCCCGGCGGCACTCCTCGAAGGAGCCCGCCGATCCTGCATCTTGGTCCTTGCCTTCTTCCACTCCATCTGTCACCATATTCGGTGTCCCTGCATCAGACAACTCCTTAAACAGGGCTCCTTTATTACCAACATCTTTCTTTGGTCGTTTCACCTCTTTCCTTCGGGAAACATATACAGGTGGCATCGGGGGAACCCCGACAGGCTTTCCAGAAATTACAAGAGCTGTAGTGCTCACTTGAGCCACAACCCCATCTCTCCCATCGATCGGTTGAGTTGTCCCTGGGTGTTTGTTGTCAAAGGATTGTCTCTTGTTACTTCCCACCACTACCCCGAGCCCTGCAGCGCTCGGCGCCTCGATCATCACATGGGGATCGCTTGGCCCTGATGCAACTGTGGTCATCGCAGTATCTGCTCTATCCACTACTAGAAATCCCCTTATTTCCGACGGTGAAATTACCGTCGGATATTTTAGTTCACCCTCAAATGATATAATAATTGACGGTGAACCGTCGGCCATCTCCCGTCGGTTATGCTTCGTCGGCCATTACAGTATTAGCCGACGGTACCGTCCGCTAATATATTTGCCAACGGTAATTAACCGACTGTGTGCCGTCGGACATATGTGGCACACCAGCCAGTTAGACGATGCTCTTAGCCGACGGTTCCCCTTCGAATATTTATTTTCTTACAGTTATCGTTTCCTGTCGGTAGTTGTAATTGTTGACGGTATATTTGATTGTCGGTAGTTTTTATAGTTGACGGTATGTTTGACCCGTCGGCAATCATTATTACCGAGAGGAGAACTAAGCCGTCAGTTATTATGTTTGCCAACGGTGCATGCGCCCCTTCAGAGATTCTATCCTTCAAGAGGAGCACTAACATTATCAATTAGTTAATTCTCTGACGGTCTAAAGACCTCATCAATATATAATGTACCCAAAAGGGTATTGTACACTACATAGCGCAAACATTCTAGTTTTCCATGTAGTACATAACATAAAGTTTACCACCTAATGCTAATTTCTGTGCTATCTCTTTTTTTTAGTTCACACTCCTCCAAGACTTGTTTCAAGATTCTATTGAATTGAGATAATTATTTAAAATCCAACATATAGCACAAAGAAATTGGAAAACTGCATTAATACATTTGAAATTCTGAGACAATGGAACAAGTAAATGAGAATATAACTAGTTTCTAGTTACATAGTATATATTATCTAGAGAAACAAAATAAGATTGTGAAGCCTTCAGACTAAGCTTGAAATACGCTTCTTCAAAAGACATCAACTTGCTACAATTTCACCATACTTCATGGTCTGCATGGGGGAACAACACAAACATGAAAACAGAATGTTAATAGCTGAAGAGATCAGCATGCACAGGTGTATATTAATATGGTTAATAAGCTATGGAAAAACCTTCACTAAACTATGTAGATGCATTAAAAATGAGCTCATACGGTTGAGAAGTGAATTGATATGTGAGTTTCTAAACTCATCGTACTTTCATACAAGCACTGAATTCAACAGAAGTGCACAACAGTGTGAAAATCATGTCAAGAAAATGTGCACGCATTTATCTAACTTCAGAAATAATCCTAGTTTTATCTCAAAGGTAACCATTAACATATTTCAAACTATATTGCGATGATGTAGTTCCAAAAGGCACAACTTAGGAAATAAACAAATAAATTTAATATATAGATGATATAGGAATTGATGTCCGGTCATTTGCCTCCACGAGCTACTAATCTGGTAACACATTTATACAAATTCACAAGGATGAACAATGAAATTGCTCAACTACTAGATATAAATATCAAAATATCTACTTTATGTTCTATTACATGGATATTGACTGCCAAAAATATATAGCACAAATAGACATATTTGCTTGATCAAAACCTCACATAAACTCCTATAGAATTTTGGTGAAAATTCGGCATTGTATTTCCTTCTTTTTAAGAGTGTAAACAACATCCAATCATAACTGCGTTGAGCCGTTGATCAAACATGGAAAAAAGTAATAACCACTTAGTGCAAACCTCCATAACATTCAAGTTTTCAGAAGTTGTTTTATGGAATAAGTTGATAAGCTCAACTATAAAAAGGATTTTTATAGAAGTTGATTGCAATACAATATAATGAATGAATTGTAAATCTAGATGTGTGCATTATTTCATATCATGTAAAAAAAGGGGGTTACTAGTTGATTTTTGGGTGGGCACATTCCAGCAACAATGGTCAAATTTGGATATAAAAGTGTTGATATCTAGGATGCAAAGTAATTGCATATATGGGAGCAAGATGTCACATGAACAAGTAGATGAAAATTAGGAGCAAATGAAAGAAATGTTCTCCCTAGGAGGAATACAGGATGCGACCTATGCACTTCGGGAACAGAGATGCCAGATGCCCCACAAGAAAAATGGCACCAAAGCACAAGTTCCCTTACTACAGTATGGACATTCAGAGTATAGTTCTTACAGTATGGACGTTCAAAGTACAGTTATAATCGAAGTACTGCTTAACTATGTTATATGGAATATTTGACATTAGTATATAAAGTAGGCTTCAACTCATGCATATGCAGGTCAAGGATTTCCTCCCTACTAAATCAGAGATAATGTCATGTTGAGCAACAGTTTCAGGCTACATAAAATAATTTGACAGTGGCTAGAAGACATCAGAAATGCTTATGCAGTAGCACCTTTCAAACGTTAGTACTCCTAAATGCTCATTACAAATCTAAGCACAGAAAATACAGGCTCAATGCCAAACATGAGCAAACAGAATGACACACGTTCTTGTATTTTCCGAATCCAAAGGACAAAAATCAATATGCGCTATTCACGCAAACCGATAGGAGAGAATGTAGGCCAACTATGCACATCAAAGAGTTTCTTACCAGTTACGATGATGGCGTCGTCGATGATGCCACTATTGGCAGGCGTGCAGTGGACATCGTCTAGCACAACATAGAGGAAGATAAAGTCTGGCGGAGCTCGATGACGACGGATGTCCAAGTCGTAGATGCAGGGGTGGCGACTCTGCGCAATCCAACTCCGCTCACTAGTCAAGCTCGAGGTCAGCTGCCGTGTGAGCTGCGAGCAGTTCGTACAACCTGAACAAAGATACATAAAATGAAAAAGAAATGAGGAGAGAAACCAGCCAGAGTTCCAAGAGAGGGACCAACCGAATCCGCGTCGCTGCCAGCCTGAGATGAGCCTACACCGGATCTGATGGCCGAGCTCTACTGATGGATACCATTATGCTTAGGCCACCAGATCCCGTCAGCCCTCCATCATTGCCGCCCCTATTGGTGACGGTGGAGCTAAACTGCTCAAGGCCATCGGATCTACGGTAGGCGCGCACCGGCTCTGCCCACACGTTGAGGTAAAGGTGGGCTAGTTAGGCGACGGCGCTGCGGCACCGGCGCTGCGGCGACAGCCGAGAGGTCGTTCAAGAGAGGCGGGCGAGATGAGAGAGGGACGGATGGGAGAGGATATCGTGCACGCGCCGGCTCAGGAAAGATGGGGGGTATGAGGAGGGTGTGGACTACACGATCTGGAGAGGTGGAGAAATATGCGAGGGAGTAGTTAGGATTTTGCTTGGTCGTGTGGCCCGACCTGGGCTGACTTCGTGTACTAAAGCCATCGTTTGTGTCCATTCTTGAGCCAATAAACTTTTCTTGGGACGTGCCAACTATTCGTGTACAAGGAACGTACACGAAGAAAGTGCCACACAAATCCTCCCAAAAAAAGTGCCTGGCAATGATCGTACGTAAACAATCATACGCATAGATGGGCTCTTTGTTTAATTTTGAAATACAAAACTCATCCTTGTTATAATTCAGGATATAAATTAGTACTTGACGACACATTTATATTTAATGAAAAAGTGGAGGCTAGGGTCCCTTAGTAGGAATAATGTGTCTCACGTTCTATCCCCTTCCCGAGTGTGCGTCTAGCGTCACTGGAGGGCGTGTAGAGGTGTGCCTCCATCCGATCTTGTGAGATTCGGTCAGTGCGGGTTTTTGGTTGATTTGCTTGGATCCGGTCGTTGTTCGTCTTTATTTGGGTGTTCACATATATGATCTTTCCGATCTACGAGTTTCATCATCGACGATGATTTTTGCTCTGGTGAACTGGTCATATTGGGCCTTAGCACGATGACTTCCGACTGTCTACTACAACAAGGTTTATCCGGCTCCGAAGGAAGAGGGGTGTTGCGCGTCTTCGGCTCTCTCCAATGCTTGTAGTTGCCCCTGAATGGTCCATGGACCTGCTGTAATTTTAATTACCTTCAAAGTTCTTTGTACTGCCATAATTGGAGATGAATAGATTGAAAGTTTCTTATGCAAAAAAAGTTAGTAAGTAACAGAAGGAACCCAAATAAAAATAAGAAAATAGCAAGCTGGTCCCTCACTCTTACGAATAGCACCCTAGAATTCCTTCCAAAAAAAGAGGATCCTTAATAGAAAACACAATTATATATATACAATCATAGCCTCACCATCGTTGAGGACGACACTACTAGGACATCAAGACCTCTATGACTCGATGTCGCAGACTCTGGAGAACCAGTATGCCTTCCTTTTCCCTCCTTGGTCGGCATGGATGAACTCTATCCCGACGTATAACTTCATACTTTTCCCTAATTTATGTTGCCAACGGAGCGACCTTGTACTGGAAGGGGCATGGAGAACCTCCCTGAGGAGCAACCGATCTAACTTATTGAAGGAGCTTCCAGTGATGTGCTCCATAGAAGATGGTCAGCAACTAGTACCACTCGGACAGCGAGTGACATCACACTTCACGTAGGCAACACGCCATGCGCCCAGATGGTGAGGAACCAACCTTAACCTATATATACAAGCCTATGCTGAGAACCTCTTTAATCCGACCGGCCACACCATCGGAGATGATAGGGAATTGGACAGGGGACGACGACCTCTTCTCGACACTCAGCGTTGTCTTTGCTCATGATACCTTGTGTAAGTGCATTTTTTTTCAAACATGTCAGTTTTTTAAACCATCATATTTGTATTGTTTTGGACCTATTTTTTAACCATCCTATTAATGAAAAATTAATATTATATAAGCAGTTACAATAACAATGGTAGAACTTAATTTTTGGAAATTTACTTATACAAAAATTATTTGAAATATAATCATCGGTTGTTCCCAATGATTATAGCCACCCTCTATTGAAATATATCACCGAGGGTGGAAGTCAACCGTCGGTTATTACCACCCCCTGTCGGGTATTTAATCTAATAACCGAGAGTGGCATATCGACCGTCGGCCATTTCCACTCATAGCCAAGAGTTTTATTTTCACCTTCGGCTATTAAATTTCACCGCCGGGTATTACATGTAATCCCCGAGGGTATAACAAAAACCGTCGGATATTACAATGGACCGTCGGAAATTAAATTGGATAACCGAGAGTTGAGCTTTCCCCGTCGGTAAATTCAGTACACCGTCGGGTATTACTGGTCATACCTGTGAGTTGACAATAACCGTCGGACAATACCACCACCGTCGGTTATTGCAGTAATGGCTGACGGCCCGTCGGCTATTAGATTTCACCGTCGGAAATATGGGGATTTCTAGTAGTGATCATCCTGCCTCTCAGCCTCACTGCAGGGTTCATTCTGGTATGCATTGAAGCGCCAACTTTGATTGGGGTTATATTGCTCTCGCCCCCTACCACTTCCTCCTGCATTCCTTGGGCCGCCTCGACCCCTCTGATTACCAAAACTACCTCTACCCGGTTGTCTGAAGCGAATATTATCAGCCAGAACAAAGTCACCCCACTCAAACTTAGTCTCATCATGAACACCATCGCCACACTCCTCGTGCCAATGCCCGCATTCACCATAGTTAAAGCAAAACACTGGTAATTTCTCATACTTTACTTGGTATCTAACTCGCTCATCCCCATTCTTTCCAGTGACAAGCCTCTTAATTTTTGCATTGATATCGATCTTCACCCTCACCCGGACGAATTCACCAAAAAAAACTGCCGGTAGCTTGAGCTGAACTTCCTCCACCTCGCCAATGTGTGATGCCATCCCCCTGACAGCAGGCTCGATTAAAAAGTTGTCAGGTAACCGATGGATTTGTGCCCAAACTGCCAGCTTATCCAACTTGATGCTATCAGGGTTTTTGAACCCATCATATTCAACCATGATCACTGCCTGGTCTCTGAAAAGCCACGGCCCCTCTAACATGGCCTTATTCCAATCCCCTAGACAACCAAACTGAGCTGTGAACAAGTTGTCCTTAATCTTCCTCCAGACCACCATCTTCGCCGGGTTCCATGCAGCACGCATATCCCCATACAGAGCATTAGGGCTGAAAGTCCTTGTGGTGTGAACCCTGGCTATGGCTAGCCACTTCACCGGTGCCCCCAGATCTGGCAATTCCTCTTCCCACACAAACTCATCATCTTCCTCTTCCTGCAGATTCAACCTAGCAAGCAGTTCCTCCGTCGTCTCCTTGCCCTGCCGCCCCTGCGTGCTTGATCCCGCCGCCATGACTAGACCGATCTAGTCGTCACCAACGAAAACCCTAGGTCGATCTGCCGGAGAAAACCACAAGAACCAAGGCCGGGTAAGGTCACGAGAGGCCTCCCTTGATCAGCCCGAGTCCAGGGGATCACCAGCAAAAGATCTACCGGGGAAAGTAGGCAAAAACAGGCCGAGTCACCGGAGTACGTCGAAACCGTAGGCTGTCGCCGTCGAGGAAAGGAAAACAACCGCTCCTCAGTTAGTTGCTCTCGTCAAATGGGCAGGCCCAGCTCAGTAGCTGGATGCGGATTTTTAGAACATCTGCGTCGGGGCCGCGTTATCCCAGCGGTAGAAATCGTTCCACTGTACCTCGAGATGCCCCACAAGTAAGCCAGTTTTGTTGGAACAGTTATCGTGGCAGCAGGCTATTACGGTCGTTGTGGTCACATCAATGCCCTGGTCACATGGGTACTGCTCCATCTTTGGCTCAGGGTAGCTTTTGTCTTCCACCGCCGCCCCCTCCTCCTCCCCGGCTGCAAGCCCGTGAACACATCTGACTCTCCTCCTCTCGCTCTTTGACTTATAGCTAGATGGATGGGCTGCAGGGCGGCGATTCGATGGCGCCGGCGCTCGGCCGCAACATCAATCCGTCGGTCGGCGATAGGTACGCAATGATTCAGCTACTTCCATTACTGTTCGCGTTGCTCGTCTGGGGTGGGATCTAATCGAACTATGTTTCCCGTATGAGTTTCTGAATCCCCTTTTCATGTGGCTTTTGTGCCGGACCACAGATCCAACATCGCCGTCGGCAATCCAATCTTATCTGGTGTGTGTACTACTCCATATTGTACTGGAAGAATCGGGAGCACACCAGAGCCCGAGCAGTAATGGTGGGAAGCCGAGCGTCTGCTCGTTCATATCCCCCAAGAACTTATCCTCCTCTACCAATGGCGGCTGGACGGATTCCGATACGGGACTCACACCGGAGTCGCGAGTAGCTGCTTTCGCCCGGATCCAAGGTATGCACAATCCCCTCCCTCTTCTGCTAGACCCCGTAGTTTTCTCCAGGGATCAAAAATTCGTATTACTGCTACTTATCGTTTAAGTCTGAGCATCGTTTGATACATTTACACGGCTCAAAGGGCCGTTTGCAACTTTAGTTCATCCTGAATGTATGAACACCTTCAGATGTACTATTTTTTTTTTCATATTTACTATGTTAACACAAGTTGTATGCTGCATCTTTGTACACAAGATGACTGCTGTTGACATGAAAGACGGCTACATCATGTTATTGTCTCATAAATTTTAGGTAGTAAATAGCTGATGATTCACCTCTCATTGTTTTTGTTTGCGTTTGATAGAGGATTCCCAAGAAAGCTATTGCTCTTGTTGAAAGCACCACGGGCGAGATGGGTGAATCTTGGAGTATTCTGCTGCATGATGATACAGGTTGCCATGTAACGGCTTCTTTCGAAAAGGCAAACGATGGCAGACCTGTCATACAAGGGGGTTTTCGGAAGTATGCCGGACAACTTGATTTGGAGGAAGACGATCTTGTGGTTATCATAATTCACAGGCCCACCGCGTCTCCCTCCACAACAGTCCGGATCTGCATCCTATCCTAAACTACTAAATTATGCCTAATATATGCACTAGGTGCAATAACGATACATACATCAATGCCAGACTGTTCGTTGGTTCAGCTCACGCGATGCTTGTTTCTTCTGTGTAAGCCGTCCTTTAAAGATTTGTGGCACAGTCAGTGAGTTCTATGGCTATATGTAAGTTTGAACCTATGCAGTATCCATGTCTATTTTTAAGTTTTAGTGGCATATGACCATCAATGACCACCCGTCCTGCTTTTTATGTGCTGATATAAGTTCGAAAATCTGTTCATGGATTATTTATTTGCGCAAAATTCCTGAATGGACAATTGACAAATGGTGCGTCTTAGTCATACGTCGAATTTATATTATAAAAACTTACGAATCCATCACACATGTGCTTGGTTCACCATTGATAGATCATACCACGGCCACCCCGTTGCCCACCCTCCTGAGTGTAATGCTCTGCATCATGGGCCTGGCTCATGAAAATGGGTTCATGTGCCTGGCACATAACGTTTCACTTCCGAAACTCCATAGCTCGTGTGCATCTTGTGCCGGGTACAGGACACATGACTGTACAGCGACAAGCGTCTTGCAAATGTGCCAGGTACATTATTTAACATGAACACCTAGATAATGTGCCAAGCACATTATTCGACCTGGGACTTGTTGAGTAAATAGGCAATTTTCTGACTAATTTAATCCATAGATAAATCACTAGCATGGTATTGACTGAGTTGACGACATACTAATTCTGGTCTAAACATGCAGTTACTACACAAACAGTAGACAGATCTACACATGACGCTAGTACTGTAAGTATGGAAATAAACAGGAACAGGAGAAGGAATGTTAGAGACCGTTAGTAGGTTGTTAGTAGATTGTTTACTGTAGATATTTACTGTAGATATTTACTGTAGAAATAAATAATTTAAAATTAATTTTATTTCACCATCAATTTATTCGTATGTAATTACTATAAATGTAAATATTAGATCATTAATTTACAAATTAATTTAAGTTATTTTAGCCATAATCATATGGATAGAAAGAAGGGAAGTTATGATAGTATAGCTTCTCTAACATTCCTTATTAATGTTAGAGGATCCGATTCCGAGGTACATGTCCTGGCATGATAGTTAACATGGTTTCATTGATATAAGTATACGCGTTTTTTTGGCCTACATGTCGTATGATTTACGAATCAAATACAAAAGTACTTTAATCTTGAAAATCTACGACCATTCTTTCATATGCTGAAATCTGTACCGACAAATACGATAATGGTTATGTCTGAGAAACCCAGTAAGTACCGGACATTAAGTTCGTTACATAGGTTGACGACATAATAAATCAGTCTTCATATCCAATCCCACTTCATTATCATACAACTATTGTGCCCAAACCAAGCACCCCCATACAAGATATGTTACCAGGAAACTTCATAGTTTTACACCCCGGCGTCACTCGACTCTCCAATCTTCACCTCGGCATCACTCAACTCTCCAATCTTATTCATTCATCGACACGGCCTCCTTGTATTTGTTCCCCTTGAGATGCAAAATATCATAAAGCTAATATGGTGCCAAATATTTTTCATCGTCCTATATATGAAAAGTGAAATTATATACCTTCTCAACATCACTCTCATTGAACTTATATACCTTATCCGGCCCCAAGACAATAGCTAGTCTGATCTCATCCACCATCACCAAGAGCCATACCATGTGTCTGACGTTTAGCTTGCTGATTAGTCGCATGGATAAGGTGCCACCCCAAACCATAGATGAAAGTAGTCTTGTTTTCTGCTGGTCAAACTGTGAGATAACAAACTGTGAGATAACAGAGTAAACCTTCTGCACCGAATATCTGAAAGTAGGGCCGTCCCGTCACCCCTGTCTGACTCATCTTCCTCCATGATTGTGGGCAGCTTGTTGACTTTGCTGTAATTCTGCACAATCAGAGCCGGGATTAATGTACAACTCTCTCAACATCGCTCTCGTTGAACTTAAATACCTTATTCGACCCCAAGATAATTGCTTGTCCAACCTCATCCACCATTCCTAAAAGCCAAACCATATGTCTGACACTTAACTGATTGATGGCATGGATAAAGTGCCACCCCAACCCATATATGTAATGATGTCTCGTTTCTGCTGGTCAAACTGTGATATAACAGTATAAACCTTCTGCACTGTACATCTGAAAGTAGGACCGATATAGCCGTCGACCCTGTCTGATTCATTTTCTTCAACGATCGTGGGCAGCTCGTTGAGCTTGCTGTAGTTCTGCACAATCAGAGCCGTGGGTAAATGTAAAACAAATCTAAACAGAAAAACAATCGTTGAGTTCTCTACTCCTACGATTTGCCAATGCACATGTTGACGCGACACATTCAATATCAAAAGCTGACTCTAAGCCTTGATTCATGCGCTCTGCAACATATCAACTAATCTGTTCTATCCATGCAACCAAGATTCGTCAAATACAGCTAAAGGTCATTAGCATCCGTACCCTCCAAAAACAAATCCAAATAAAAAATCCTACCATACAGCAGGCATAATGCGCATGTCATTTGCATCCCCGGGCCCCTTTCCAGCAGAACGTAACAAGAAACAAGGCGCATGTCATCTTACCTGCATGAGGACAGTGTAAATATGAACACCTGACAGCTATTGCTGCCCCAACCCCGTTCCTAGTCTGGCTTGCAAAACAAATGGATGAATCTCCCTCCCCCGCCGCCCATCATGCTCCCATAGATGCGCAGATGGACCAGAGTCACGGGCCGCCTCCTGGAGTGTCCGGTAGTGTCTGTCCTTATCTCCCTGTACAGTAGCCCAAGGTAGGCAGTAGGCGGATCACGGCCTGGTACAACTGGTAACACGAGCGACATTATCGTGAACCAAGAATCTTACGGAAATGGCTGGCGCATATCCCGATATACATGAACGTACAGGATAAGCGGGCCGGGCGCAGATGTTCTATTATATATTTTCGCTCAGTAGCTCGCTCTATGCGTCCGACAGCATTTTGACGTAATGAGCCTCTTCCAATGGGCCCTGCAGCCAACACCGGCATTTTCCAATGGGCCGTACTTTAGGCCTGGGTCGGCATAGGTTAAAAGGTTCGACGAGAGAGTTACAGGGCGTCGTCTTCCGCAGATCACTCCCCAACCCCACGCTCCCCTTCCCTAAAATCCAAGAGCTCCACTTTCACCCCTCCCCCCCTGGCGATGGCGGCGAAAGTAGCCGGCGGCGCCGCATCTCTCCCGGCGTCGCAAGAGACGAGCCTCGCGAGGCAGTACACCGCGATGGATATCGGCAGTGGCGAGATGGGGGAGGAGGCGGAGGTCTCATCCTTCACCACGCGGTTCGTGTCGCTGCGCGTTCGGGAGGACCGGCTGGCCAAGATCGCCGCTGGCATGCGCCGGATCAAGGAGAAGCGCGGCTCCAGGCCTCCCACTTACATCGAGTTGGCCGCCGCCGTCCTCCTGAAGGACAGCGTTGCCGCCGCCTTCCAACGCCGCGCCACCACCGTCGTCGGGCGGTCGCTGCTTGAATAAGTGGTTGTTATTATCATTATGGTACAAATTACCCTAATTTAATGCATGTTCGTGATAAGACCCTAACGATGAGGTGGTAGAACATTATGTTATGGTACTATGTATTGGCGCGCGTGTTGCAGTGCCAGTAATTCCACCATGGTTCAGTTATCTGTATTATGTGATTCTTTCTGCTGATTGTGCCTCTGTAGGGGATTCTATGATGATGTTTCTCTTGTGTTGCTGCTCTGTTAGTGTAGAACTAGATAGGAGCTTTCATGGCTCCCTCCGTTCCTAAATATAAGCCTTTTTAGAAATTTCAGTACGGACTACATACCGAGCAAAATGAGTGCTGTATGTAGTCCGTATTGAAATCTCTAAAAGGTCTTATGTTTAAAAACGGAGGGAGTACTACAGTACATGGACAATAATTCTGAGTAGGCAGATTTCTCTTTCTCGATATTTTAAGAGATTTCTTGACCCTGGTTGTGATAGATCCGTCTTGATCTTGAACTTTAAGCTGGCCTCCAACCAGATGTCACTCCGAACTCTATTTTATGCTTGGAATCACTGGAAGTCGATCGTTATCAAAGTACCATCTCCACATTGATTGTCCAGAATTAAATAGTTATGCAGTTAGGTGTGAAGATCTTTGGAGTGAGAAAATATGGTGAAGTTGACAGATATGTGGTGCTTGAACTGATTGGCTTTCTAATGCTGGCAGAAACTTTGCAGCTTCTTGGGTGCGCCTCAGTGTCATTCATGTGCTGGGTGCTTCTGGATGAAGGAGCTGTCTTCTCTTGGTTTCAGTTTATGTGCTTAAGAAGTTGGTGTCCATTGTTCAAATTTCTCCAAAGCCATCATCTTCTTATAGCCTGTGAGAAGTATCCTTATCATAAATGAGATATCAAAGTTTTTGGAAGAACAGCAGTTCAGTATGCCAATAAGTTCCATGAAGTTAAGAAGCTTTTTTGTTCCCTGTGAGCGTCACTTCTTTTAATTAGTTTTTCTTGTGTGGAGAGATGGGACAAGGAGCCTCTTGCATCTACTTGACTCACCAGCTGCATATGGATTGATTACTGATTCTCTTAGTGCAAATAAAATTGACTCATGGGCATCTTAGGAGAACAGCCATGCTTCTGCTTCATGCAGCACAATTGGACGAAGCCCTACTTTCACGAAATTTGAGTGGCCAGGTTATTAATATTTTGATATTTCAAGAGGTTTCTTACATTGGTGGTGATAGACCCTCCTTGATCTTGTAGCCCGGAGGCACCTCAGTTTCCTGTTGCAAAACATTTGCCTGCATTGGAGAAACTCATATATCCAATCCTGTAGAACCAAACGGATAGCCAGTGCTGTGTTTTACTTGGATGTAGTGGTGGCTTAAGTTGTTGCCTTGCCCTTGCTGCTGCTACAACTAGCTGAGCCTGTTTGTGCCCTTTTTGTTGCCGTGTTTATGCCTCATCTTTTTCATTGTCGACCCAGTTAAGCCAAAACTAGTTACTCTTCAAATCTCTCACACCTTGATATACCTGGTGTGTTAGTAACTAGTTACAGTTCATCCATGTGAAGCTTAACTAGTTACTACTCCCTCCGTCCGGAAATACTTGTCGGAGAAATGGATTAAAATGGATGTATCTAGAATTAAAGTATGACTAGATTCATCCATTGCTCCGAAAAGTATTTCCGGACGGAGGGAGTAGAACAAACGGAGACTAGACCATGTTTATGCCTCATCTCCTGATCCCAACGGGTTGGACAAAAGGAAATGTGTTGCTTCACATCAGATCAGGGAGAGAACTTGGGATCGGATGACTGGAAGATTGCTAACATCTCTCAGCTTTGGTTGATTGTGAGGGCTTGTATTTTTGCCTATTTATTATCACGATCTTAAATAGAGTATTTACCTTCATCTGCCAATAGCCTGTTTTGGCGGAGCCCATGAATGTGAAGTTCCAGCTAATTATGTGGAACGAGCTCACGGAAAGTTGAATAGCTCTGCCTTATGATCACTTCACAATCCCCACACATATTGCATACTTTTTCTTTTCTTTTCTTTTTTCAAAAGAAAAAAAGAGCCGACAATCGAAATTGCATTGCTAAAAGACTTGAAATTGGTGAAACCATGGACAGCATAAATTAATGAGATGTCAAATTCTAGATGTCATAAGCAAAGTGGGCAAAAACTAGAGTGGCAAAAACAAAGTTTTCCCTAAATAATCATCCATATGAACTGACATTCAACCAATTCACAAATCACAACACACCAACAGCCATGATCCAGTAATAGAAGCGATGTGATGATAGCATTCGTAATTCACCAAGGCACAGAATAATGCAAGCATGGATCACACTCCAGAATCAACACGTTCATAGCTACACCCGTACTGACAATCCCACAGCTCCAAGTTTAAATTAATCACCGTCAGTCAAACTGCAGACGTGCTTAGAATAGGTACAAAGCCCCTAGAACCATGATAGCTGACTTGGATGACCGGGGCGAAGAAATGAAAGGGATAAGGTGCTCCAGGTGATCATCTCTTAGCATGCAACATCCCCTCCATTGTCCACAGCAGGCCTACATGATAGTCAACAACACAACTGAATATGTGCACAAACATTTTTTAACAATTAGTCCAATAGGGGAGGAACCCCATGAAATTATATTAAGGAGCCACAGGAGACCCCGAGCCGAACCCCACACATTTTAACCGAAGTGTGCACAAACACTATGTAGCTAACCAGAAGCCACATCTGGGCTCCCACCTACATATATGCACAAACATTATATGTAGCTAATATATAAATAGAACTATCGTATAATGGCGTTATACTATGGTATACCACCTACATCTATTTAGTAGGGCTGCTAAATCAGTAACTGCCTCTCTTTTTTCCAAGTGTACTTATCCTGTTATCCTACTCACTGTTTGTGATTGATCTCACCATTTTCGCGATGTTCTCCACTTCTTCGTGTCCCCAAACAAATGGAACGCGTGAAGATATCTATAACCCCAAAGCAATTCATTTCTAGTTTGAAAACTCAAGTGTGTAGTGAAATAGTGAATGCCAGGCTCTGAGACGCAGATAGAACAAGGCATAACTGCAGCTAAGATGGAGAAGTCTGAAGGCATTGTCCACAAGCTCAAGCCGCGCCGCACCTAACACTTTAATCTAGATTTTGGTACATGGGTTTGGGGTGAAAGACCATTCACGAAACAAATCGATGGTGAACCTGACATTAACTGAAGCAGATCAAAACTCAGGTACTAACTCACTCCATCTAGAGTTCTAGACGGTCACTTGTTTCGCTTCTAAGACAAAACTGGAGGAGCACTAAACAGTGTGTAGCAATGCAATGGTAAACGTTCGGCGAAAGAGAATAATAACTGGTGAAGATCCTTTGCAGACCTTGAGGGCAGCAAGGAACAAATTATAGATTAACTGGTTTGACCCTGAATAATTTACCGAGCGGCTACTTTTGTGCCCCTGAACAATTTACTACTAGCCACGCTAATAGAGCTACAACCACTATCTAGGTACTATACCAAATCTCAACTGTTAATTGACTACTACAATCGGAGACGTAGAAGAGTCCCAAGGAACCATAAGCCAGAGCTGGGCTCCCGCATATATATATATGCACGAACACTATGTAGCTAATATATAAATAGAACAAAAGCAATCAAATGTCTGTTCATAAAGACATATCTGTTTTCTCAGCACAAGTTACTGGTGTTATACTATGGAATACCACCTAAATCTATTTAGAGCCTGTTCGGCAACTCTCCACTTCTCCAGATTCTCAACTCTACTCCTCACTCCTCAACTCCCAACTCTATTACTCCCTCCGTTCACTTTTATAAGTCGTTTCAGACATAAGAAAATGAACTATTTTACACATTGTCTGAAATGTCTTCAAGGACTTATAAAAGTGAACAGAGGGAGTAGCTCATTTCTGAATCTTGAAATATGTTCTGTTGTCAACTCCACTCCTGAACTGAATTATGCATATATTGCTGGGAGGAGCCTGACGAGAGCAAGCACTTGAGGCGCTGGTTCCGCTGAGAGATAAAGGAGCCCATTGGTGCAGTAACAGTGGGAGGAGAAGCGTTGGAGGCATGTGCGGCGGGAGTCGGAGATGCGTCGGTGCGGTGACGGTGGTGCAGTGGCGGCGGGAGGCGTCGATGCATCAGTGCGAGCGTACCAGCAGTCGCCGCTGATGCGGAGCTGCTGCGAGCAGATTCGGCAACGGCAGTGAATTGGCAGAGGAATGCGTCCATACATCGGAGGGGATTCGATCGGGCTTGCGCAACGGCGGCGGGAGGACAACAGCTAGTGTTCTTTGCGAGTGTTGGAAAAGGGGAGTTGGGGCGAGCTGGTAAGGTCCTTCAGATCAATCCGTTGGAGCGCGCGGAGCCTCGATTTGGCAACTCCAAAGAAATACACTACAGACCGCTCCGCTCCGCTCTGGCCGCTCCGCGTAGTTGATCTGTTCGGTGCCGCTCCGCCCGCTCCCAGAGCAGAGTTGCGGAGCAGAGTGAATCCGAACAGGCTCTTAGTAGGGCTGGTAAATCAGTAACTGCATCCTGCTATCCTACTTGCCAGTTGTGATTGATCTTTACTGTTTTCACAAAGTTCTCCTGTTCTTGGTGTATCCAACCAAACGGAACACATGAAGATATCTATAACCCTAAAGCAATTCATTTCTAATAATCAAGTGTGCAGTGAAATAGTGAATGCCAGGCTCCGAGGCAGATAGAACAAGACATAATTGGAGCTGGGATGGACAAGTCTGAATGCATTGTCCACAGCCCAAGCCACACCACACCTAACACTTTAATCTACAGTTTGGTACTTTGGTTTGGGGTGAAAGGCCATTTAGGAAACATATCGATGGTGAATCGGATATTAAGTTTAACTCAAGCAGATCAAGAAACAAGTACTAACTTACTAGATCTAGACAGCCACGCCGTTTCGCTGCTAAGACAAAACTGGAGAGGGGGTGAATTGTGAAGAGAAGACCCTTTGCAGATCTTGGGGGCAGCCAGGAACGAATTATAGATTGGTTTGACCCTGAATAATTTACCTAGCTGCTACTTTTATTCCCCTGACGACGTCCAGTTTACTACTCTATAACCACACTTCTACAGCTCTACTGGCTGTGGAATAAATCAAGGTCTTACGTACTAGCACATTTCTACTTGCCTGTGATTAATCTATCTAGGAACTATACAAAATCTCAACCGGTAATTGGTTACTACAATCGGATACATAGAAGAGTACCGAGGAGATAAAATCCCCATTATGCCTACATCATTACTTAATCTTTTGAGTTGAAACTGGGCAAACATACAGGCCTGTTCTAGGCATACTACTCTGAATTTCTGAAATGGTCGTGGACTAATTAGTTTGCAATCACAAGGAACCGGCAGAAGGCACCGTGACCATGAATGCTGGTGCAAGGAGGGAGAACTCACTCGTGGTGAGAAGCCGAAGCCGAAGAAGCGGGAGGTGGGGCCAAGGGTTCAGGGAACTCCAGTGGGATGTCTTTGCTGAACACACTGAGGTGGTTGTCGAAGGCCGGGACGGGGCCGACGCTGGCCTCGTACTCGGCGATGGTGGCGGCAGCGTAGTCGTCGATTTGGCGGAGGGACAGCTTCTCCGCGTCGGAGAGCGAGACGGCGCGGTAGTAGTGTCGCGCCTTGTGCATGTCCGAGAGGTCAGCGCAGTACTGGCCGAGCAGCAGCTCGAGCTCCATCACCGCCTCGATGCCCTGCACCTTTTTCTCCAGCGCATCGATCGCGCGGTCCGTGCGCGCCGCGTACTCTCCTATCATCTGCACCTTGTACTCCTTCCTGGATCTTCGCGGCCACCAGCGCCTTGGCCTTGGCGTCCTGCATGACACGAACGCCGATTCGTGAAACCCTAGTTATTCCGACCACCCCGATAGATCAGCAATCGCGGAATCTTAGTGCCGCCGATGGGCAATTGACGATCCACGAGGTCGGTGAGAGGGAGAGGGAGAGAGAGAGAGAGGGGGGGATACCATGGAAGCCTTGCCATCGCCGGTGCCGGACGTCGACGCCGCCATCACGGGACGGGGGGAGAGTAGAAGGGGAATTTCTTTGCGAGCGGGCTAGCCGTCGGTCGACCGAAAATGTTTATTTGGCCGGTCCATTTACCCTGTTCTATCTTAGCCGTTGGGTCAGGATCCAACGGATCATGCATCATCTTCCAGATCAAACTACACATATTGTTCCCCTTTTCCTTTGACCACTGACGTTCCAGCCCAGGACAAACCACCTGCCTCCGCCGCCCCGCCTTCCCCTCAACCTCCCCCTATTGTCGTGCTTGCCGCCGCACAAGGCCTTCCCTCTAAGCCCCGCTGACCTCAAGTTCAAGCGTTGACAAACCATCGCACCTACATCGGTAAACCTTCTAACTCGCCTCCATTGGCTCGCTGCCGATTGCGACTGGTTCTTGGTCGAGGCCTTGTCAGCGCCCCCAGACCTTGCTTTGCTCGCCCCGGCGCCGCCATCGACGGCCTTGGTGTTATGTTGCGCCTCCTTCCTTCCTAACCAAATCGCCTGACCCAAATTCGATTTTTAGGCAAGTTACTTTTAAGTGAACTAGGTGTCTTTTGCTTGGATGTACCGATGTCCTTTGTCATAGATGTATGTTTAAGAATGACCATAACTAGTGTTGGTGACGATGAAAATATGAGACTATATGTAGAGTCGTAAATGTTCTTCTCATTCTCGTTTGAACAAACAAAATGCTGCTTCACAATTGATCAAGGAACAAAGGACTTGGCTGACTGGAAGATCGGTAGTACCTCAACTTGGTGCGGAGAAGATCATCGACATCACCATAAATCCACCAATAACCCCACCAGATTTAAGTGGATTGTTGACAAGAGCTCATGCACATGCCATAGAAAACTAAGGTGGATTCTTTATTGATCTCCTATAGTATGATCAGATCAATATGAAGAGTGTGTCTTCTATTTTTGTTAACATACCCTCATATTAAACTATTGTCGAGTGTTTATATTGGTTAGTGGTAACATCTACCTGATGATTAGGTGGCCATTTGATCAAAGCAGGAACTCTAAAGTCTGCAGGCAGCCTATGAGTGCAGAGCAACGTCTCAAGAGGCGCGCCACGGGCGCGCCCCTACCCCTAGTACTCTTCTATCATTTGCTACCCCCACCCTCCCTAATCTTCGCAGCTGCCAATGCCTTAGCGTCCTGCATGACATCAAACGCAGATTCATGAAACCCTAGTTGATGTCGACCACCCCAACAAATCAGCACTAGCGTAAGCTTAGGCCATTCGATCAGCAATTGACGATCCACGAGGTCAAGGGGTGGGGGTTGGGGAGGAATAATATTACATGACAACAGATCAACTAGTTCCCAAAACCGAATAGAGGAACATGAATAGGCAACGTACTAGGTAACTAAAACTAACATTGATTCCGTTGATAGCGTACGTGAACAAGCTAGGTAAAGTATGTCGTGGGTGTATGTTTAAGAACGAATTTAACTCGGGATGTGTTGGTTTTGACGTGAAAGGATGGGACTAGGTAGACCCACATATGTTCTTCGCATTCTCTTTTGGACAACGGAAATGTGTTGCTTACCATCTGGTCACTGATCAAAGGAGCAATTCTTTATAGATTGAAGCCAACGGAGGGACTCCAACATTTTCTGATCAAGGAACTACTCACTGGATTGGACTACTAGTAGGTTGTTGTATCCCAACTTTAGTTGTTTCGTTTGAACCATAGCTGCGACGTTGTACACTTGTACGATATTATCTAGACTTGTGAAAGCGCTGATCCTATATTTACAACTGTCGATAGTCTATTTGGAGATTCTGCCACAACATGGTAATTGAGCTATTACCCACATCATTTCCAATTTTCTTTTGGAGATTCTGCCACAACATTTCAATTTGTTGTGGAATTCATCAAGGCATCACCACATCTACTGGCTGTGGAATGAATCGAGGTACTACCACATATGTGCTATCTATGTAATTAGGCACGATCATGTCAACCGTTAATTGTCTATTTTTCATCATCACTTACTGAAAGTGGCAAGAAACAGAGACAAGTTGTTGCTCCATCTACTTATACTAACTCTGCATATAAATGCATACTACTCTGAAATCGTCAAAGACCCATTAGTTTGCGATCACAAAGTCAGCTTAAAATTCCACTGCAAGGAGAGATAACTCACTTGTCATGAGAAGCCGAAGAAGACCAGCCGCACCTTGTGCAGCCCTTCCTCGATCTTCCCGGCTGCTGTTTCTGGCCACAATCGATCGCTATTCGGTTCGACGTCTCCTACGTGACATGGACGCCAATTCGTGAAACCCTAGTTGGTTTTTGACGAGTCCAGTAGATCAGACCGAGGACCAACGGGCCCGCGTGTGCGAGAGGAGGAAAGGGGGCATTACCATGGTATTCTTGTCGGCGCTAGGCAGCGATGCTGCCATCTTGAGGGGAGCGAGAGAAGGCAGAAGGGGAGTTTTGTTTGAGAGAAATGCGCTTTACGCCCTAGTACTCCCTCCGTTTTTTACTCCACATCTTTGTCTCAAGTCAAAGCTTTTATAAACTTTGATCAAATATATACAAAATAATTATTAACATCCATGTAAGGGCATATTTCTCCCTAAGTAGTTTTGGTGATTGATGACAATGCATTTGCGGACTAATCGTGTGCTCTAAGCTCCTATAGATTTATCTCACCTAGGCACAAGACGATTGCTTACCCCTCGTATTCGATGGAAGACGGTGTTTCCTTTTTGCTCCCTGTCGGTGGCTTTGAGTAATAGAAAAACCGTACTATTAAAAGGGGGTCCGTTTCGGAAAGGTAAGGGTGGAATCAACACGTACACATCTTACTCTCACACCACCTTTCCCTTGCTTCTCTGGAGTTCCAACCGTTTATTATCGTATATGCAAACCATGACTTCTTAACTAAAACATCTGTCTGGCAAGCGGTAGTACCGCTCCATAAGCGGTAGTACCGCACAGCCACACGGTAGTACCGCCTGAAGACACGGTAGTACCGCACCAGCGGTAGTACCGCGGCTCCAGAACGGTAGTACCGTGTATCTGGCCCGACACTGTATTAAGTGCGGAAGTAGGTGCGGAAGTAATTTTTTACTTCCGCATCCTATGCGGTAGTACCGCTTGCTCCAAGCGGTAGTACCGCGTCGTGTTTTGCTACTACCGTATTTCTACGGATGTAGCCACGGATGTAATTTATTTCATCCGTGGCTGTTATCTTCTCGCTTGTTTTTTCCTAGCGGTAGTACCGCTCTCAGAGCGGTAGTATCGCTCAGCAAGCGGTAGTACCGCAACTTACGTGCGGTACTACCGCTCTCTGCGGGCAGAAAACATGCATAACGGTTGGATTTGCTCTCCCACTATATATAGGGGGTCTTCTTCTCCAAGAAGACTTACCTCTTCTCCCACATACTCCATTGTTGCTCCAAAGCTCCATTTCCGCCCGATCTCTCTCCCTAGCCAATCAAACTTGTTGATTTGCTCGGGATTGCTTGAGAAGGCATCGATCTACACTTCCTCCAAGAGATATTTGATTCCCCCACTAATCCCTTGTGGATCTTGTTACTCTTGGGTGTTTGAGCACCCTAGACGGTTGAGGTCACCTCGAAGCCATATTCCATTGTGGTGAAGCTTCGTGGTTTCGTTGGGAGCCTCCGAGTTGTGGAGATAGCCCCAACCTTGTTTGTAAAGGTTTGGTTGCCGCCTTCAAGGGCACCACTAGTGGAATCACGGCACCTTGCATCGTGTGAGGGCGTGAGGGGAATACGGTGGCCCTAGTGGCTTCTTGGGGAGCATTATGCCTCCACACCGCTCCAACGGAGACGTACTTCCCCTCAAAGGGAAGGAACTTCGGCAACACATCCTCGTCTCCATCGGTTCCTCTTGTGGTTATTTCTCACCTTTACATGTGCAAGCATTACTTGTTTAACTCCTATAGCTTGCTTGTGAATTTGTTATCTTTACTTTCCATTAGTTGTCATCTTAGTGGAATATCTAGACAACTTACTTTGACGCTTAATTTAAAGTGGTTAAGAAAAGCTAAAAATTGTTAGTTGCCTATTCACCCCCCCCTCTAGTCAACCATATCGATCCTTTCAATTGGTATCAGAGCCTCCAATCTTTTTAAGGACTTTACCGTCCAAAGAGTATGGGTGACAACGTAGTCGAGACGGAGGACCATTCCGGTGGAACTCCGTCCTTGCCTACGTCAGATGGGGGAGCCTCGGTCTCTCGTGAGGAGTTCAATGTGGCCTTGACCACATTGAAAGAATCACTAGCGAGCGAGGTCAAAGGCATGTTTAAAGATTTGCTTGAGGGGCTTAAATTATCCACCACACCGTTGGAAGTGGCTCGTCCCGCTACCAACGTGTCGGAGGCTAATCCCGACAAGGGAGAAGTTAGTAGTGAACAAGCCCCTGTTGCTAAGAATGGGAGTGGGATATTTGCCCAATCCGCTCCTCCTACTCACTATGGAGGACCCGTTCCCACACCACATTTAAATTCCGTTGGGCCCCCTCCCAAGTTTATCAAAAATTCTTATTTTGCTACTTGGGCGTTTCGTTTCAAACGTCATATTAATCATTGTTCTACTAATCTTTGGAGAATCATTGAGCAAGGTTTTTATCCACATGATCCCGACAACATGACTCCAAGAGAAACTGCGGATCATCAATTCATCGAGTCCGCTCTTTGCATTCTTCAAGATTCCATCCCTCCTGAAGACATTGCACACCTTCGACCCTTCATTGTGGCCAAGGAAGCTTGGGAGCATGTTGGCACGATGTACAAGGGAAGCACCAGTATTCAACGCTCCAACTATGAAGTTGTGCAAGATGAAGCTGATGAGTTTGCTATGATCGAAGAAGAAGATCCTCGTGAACTTTATCGAAGATTAACTATCCTTGCGGTCTCTCTTCGAGATCATGGCAGTAAGGATACAAATGACAAGTGGATCAAGCGCAAGTTCCTCAAGGCCATGATGCCCTACCATAAGGCCATGTCCTCTGTCATTCGTCAGAGACCGGACTTCCACCACTTATCCTCAAATGAAGTGTTGGATGAGTTTGTTGCCATGAGGATCTTGGATGTGACCGCCGACAATGCGGTCTTAAGAGCTCAACGATCGAAGAAGCCTAATCTTGCCCTGAAGGCCAAGGCTTGTGTGGAAGAGGAGGAGGTAGAAGATGATGATGAGTGTAGCCCCGAGGACACCAAATATGCCTATCATGAGCACATGGCTCTTGCTTCAAGGCAATTCTGGGGCAAGAAGAACACAAGACCCAACTTCAATAGGAACAACTCTAGTGGGAACAAGGGGAAGCAACGAGTGAGGACATGCTTCAACTGTGGAAATGTAAGCCACTTCGTTGCGGATTGCCCATATGAGAAGAGAGAAGACTTTGGAGGCAAGCTTATTCGGAAGGACAAGTCAAAGTCCTATCCTAACAAGAACAACTTCAACAAGAAGACTCCTCCGAAAGTGCTGGTGGCCCAAGAAGAATATGCTGAGGATGATGATAATGATGAAGATGATGAGACGGTCACCATGGCCACAATTGCTATTGCTACTACTCCGCACACATCTCTCTTCGACTCGCCTAATGAGAACATCATCGCCAAGTGTCTCATGGCCAAGGCCACCAACAAGGTAACCCCAAACATCAATACTACTATCTCTTCTAATCCTTCATTGACGAATTGTATTGATGAGAGTGAGGGTGCTAAGGAGGGAGAAAATGAATTTGAATTGTTCATGAAAAATCTCAAGGGAAAACCCAAGAAGCATTTTGTTGCTCTCTTGGAACAACTCGGTGAGGCCAACGACATGATCGAGGCTCACGAGGAAACCATTACTAAAATGGAAGGACATAGTCGAGACTATGCCGATGAGATATCGGATCTCTCTAACGCCCTAGAGGAAGAGCGTGGTCTTCGTTTGGCTCTTGAGGAGTCACACAATGATGGTCATGCTAAATTAAAGAAAGATCTTGATCATGCTTTAGTTGTCTCTCGTGTGCTTAATTCCGAGAAGGCAAAACTTGAGGTTGACCATGCTAAACTCAAAGAGGAGTTTGACATACTTGACAAGGCTCACAAGGCCTTGAAAGATATGCATGCTACTCTCAAGGAGTCTCATGATCAACTCCAAGTTTCGCTAACCAAGGAAAAGGCTATCTTTCCTCGCATGGTTTTAATTGATAATGCAAATGCTACTAACCCATGTTGCGAGCATGTGCATCTTGTTGAAGAGAATGCCGAGTTGAAGAAGCAACTTGAGAAAGGCCTTGTGACTTGCATACAAGGTGAGAAGAACCTCAACACCCTTTTGAGCAATCAAAAGGAGGTTGTGGCAAAGGAAGGAATTGGGTTTGTTCCTAAGCCCAAGAAGAAGAAGAATGACAAGACCAATCAGCCACCCCCTCTCCGACAATCTTTTGTGAAAGAAGGATAGGGCACACCAAAGAAGAAGAAAATGGTGGAAAGTGGTGGTGTCAAGAAAAACTCCACCATACCATCAAACATGGCCGGCGACTTTAATCCTTCATATGTTTTATGTCGTGCTAGTGATGGTCATGTGTTTGTTAAATTTGTTGGTTCTTCTTATGAGTACATTGAATGGTCCATTTGGGTTCCTAAGACCCTTGTTACTAACCTCAAAGGACCCATTACCAAATGGGTACCTAAATCCAAGCATTGATCTCTTGTAGGAGTTTGCTTCCGGTGGGGGATCATGGTTGCTCGATAGCGGAGCCACAAAACATATGACCGGAAGCAAAGACTTGGTGGTGGACATGCATCTAGGTTCATCTATGGCCACCAACGTCGAATGGGGTGATGCTTCATCTTCTAAGGTATTGGGGCTTGGCAAGGTTGTTGTCTCTCATGATCTCACGATCGAGAAAGTCATGCTTGTTGAGTCCCTTGCATACAATTTACTTTATGTTCGCCAACTTGCACTCATGGGCTTTGCTACATTCTTTGATATTGATATCGTGGCCCTCTTGTGGAGCAAGACTCTTAAAGTAGCCTATGTTGGGCATGTCGAGAACGGCCTTTATGTGGTTAACTTCTCGAAGCAACCCACTAAGGTCGCGACATGCCTAATGGCTAAAGTTGATGTGGGATGGCTTTGGCATCGCCGTTTGGCCCACGTCAATATGAGATCTTTGCAAAGTCTTCTCAAGGGGGACCATGTCCGTGGACTAACAGATGTTAGCTTTGCCAAAGATTGTGCTTGCAGGGCTTGCATTGAAGGAAAGTTACATGAGACGGCTCACCCTCCCACGACTATCATCTATTCAAAGAGACCCTTAGAGCTCCTCCACATGGACCTCTTTGGGCCTCCATCTTTTGATAGTCTTGGGGGTAGAAAGTACTGCTTGGTGACTGTGGATGATTACTCAAGATACACCTGGGTATACTTCTTCAAGAAGAAGAATGAGACCCAACAAACCGTCATCAACTTTGCAAATGAAGCTCAACGACAACATGAAGCAAAGATTTTGATGATCAGAAGTGACAACGGCACCGAGTTCAAGAACTACACCTTGGATGAGTTTCTTAGTGATGAGGGGATCAAACATCAATATGCAGCCCCATATACCCCTCAACAAAACGGTGTAGCGGAGAGAAAGAACCGAACTCTGATGGATGCGACAAGAACCATGATGGCTGGATTCAAATCTCCATACAACTTTTGGGCCGAAGCCATCAACACCGCTTGCCATGCATCAAATCGGCTCTATCTCCGCAAAGGCTTGAACAAAACTCCGTATGAGATTCTTACCGGTAACAAGCCCAATCTCAAGTACTTCCGGGTATTCGGGTGTAAGTGTTTCATTCTCAAGAAAGGTGTTCGTTTGTCTAAATTTGAATCTAGAGCTCACGAGGGCATATTTGTTGGTTATGCTACAAACTCTCATGCTTACCGTGTCCTCAACAAGTCCAATGGACTCATTGAGGAGACGAGTAACGTAGAGTTTGATGAAAATAACGGCTCCCAAGTGGAGCAAAGTGGTACTTGTGATGTAGGTGATGAAATTCCTCCTCAAGCCATAAGAAGAATGGGTGTTGGATATATCCTACCCATTGAGGAACCCCTTGTGGCTGAAGGAGAAGGACAATGTTCCACTCAAGTGGAACCATCACCAACCCAAGACTCACATGCTTCCGAAGAACAAAGTGAAGGCCCTCAACCTGACGAACAAGGCCAAGTGCAAGATCAATTACAAGATGGTGGAGAACCACCAAATGATGCACAAGGCCAAGTTCTGTCCTCCGAGCAAGATCAAGATCAAGAGGAAGCTCAAGATCAAGATCTAGCTCCTGACAACGCTCAAGATGATCAACTCGATGCTCCTCAATTAACTCTTGAAGAGCAATTAGAGCGTCGTGCTGCAAAAGTTGCCTCCAGGCTTGCTTCCAACGAACATCACATCGAGAATATTCTAGGAAGCATCAAAAGGGAGGTAAGCACTCGTAGACAATTAGCAAACTATTGTGCTCATCAAGCTTTTGTCTCCTGTGTTGAACCTCAGAAGGTTTATGAGGCGCTCGAAGACCCTGATTGGCTCAATGCCATGCATGAAGAACTCCATAACTTCGAGCGGAACAAGGTGTGGCGTCTGGTGCCAAGGCTAGAGGAGAACCTGTTGGGGAACGTAGCAGAATTCAAAAAATTTCCTACGCTTCACCAAGATCAATCTAAGGAGTCATCCAGCAACGAGCATACTAGAGTGCATCTACATACCCTTTTGTAGATCGCGTGCGGAAGCGTTCGAAGGAACCTGGATGAAGTAGTCGTACTCTTCGCGTTCTTCGTCACCGATGATCCTAGCGCCGAACGGACGGCACCTCCGCGTTCAACACACGTACGGTACAGCAACGTCTCCTCCTTCTTGATCCAGCAAGGGCGGAGGAGAGGTCGTCGGAGATCTAGCAGCACGACGGCGTGGTGGTGGATGCAACAGGAAAACCTGCAGGGCTTCGCCGGCGCCCTGCGGAGGAGTAGGAAGTGTGACGGGAGGGGGGAGAGGCGCCAGAGGCTTGGGGTGCGGCTGCCCTCTCCCCCCCACTATATATAGGGGCCAGGGGGGGCGCCGGCCCTGGGAGATCAGATCTCCAGGGTGGGGCGGCGGCCAAGGGGGGAAACTTGCCCCCCAAGGCATAGGGGGCGCCCCCTCCCCCTAGGGTTTCAACCCTAGGCGCATGGAGGGGGGCCCATATGGGTGCGCCAGCCCACCAGGGGCTGGCCCCCTTCCCCTTGCGGCCTAGGGGCCCCACCAGGATGGGTGGCCCCACCTGGTGGACCCCCGGGACCCCTCCGGTGGTCCCGGGACACTCCCGGTGACCCCCGGAGTTCACCCGATGGCCGAAACTGGACTTCCTATATATCATTATTTACCTCCGGACCATTCTGGAACTCCTCGTTACGTCCGGGATCTCATCCGGGACTCCGAACAACTTTCGGGTTTCCACGTGCATGTATCTCTACAACCCTAGCATCACCGAACCTTAAGTGTGTAGACCCTACGGGTTCGGGAGACACGTAGACATGACCGAGACGACTCTCCGGTCAATAACCAACAGCGGGATCTGGATACCCATGTTGGTTCCCACGTGTTCCTCGATGATCTTCATCGGATGAACCACTGTGTCAAGGATTCACTCAATCCCGTATGTTATTCCCTTTGTCTATCGGTACGGTACTTGCCCGAGATTCGATCGTCGGTATGCCCGATACCTTGTTCAATCTCGTCATGGCAAGTCTCTTTACTCGTTCCGTAATCCATCATCCCGTGACTAACTCCTTAGTCACCTTGATCTCATTACGATGATGTCTTACCGAGAGGGCCCAGAGGTACCTCTCCGTCATACGGAGTGACAACATCCTAGTCTCGGTTCGTACCAACTCAACAGACACTTTCGGAGATACCCGTTGCGTACCTTTATAGTCACCCAGTTATGTTGTGACGTTTGGCACACCCAAAGTATTCCTACGGCATCCGGGAGTTGCCCAACCTCATGGTCTAAGGAATAAATACTTGACACCGGAAAAGCTTAGGCATTACGAACTAAACGATCTCGTGCTAGGCTCAGGATTGGGTCTTGTCCATCACATCATTCTCCTAATGATGTGATCCCGTTATCACTGACATCCAATGTCCATGGTCAGGAAACCGTGACCATCTGTTGATCAACGAGCTAGTAACTAGAGGCTTACCAGGGACTCATTATGGTCTATATATTCACACATGTATCGCTGTTTCCGTACAATACAATTCAAGCATGAATAACAGACAATTATCATGAACAAGGAAATATAATAATAATACTTTTATTATTGCCTCTAGGGCATATTTCCAACAGAACCATAATGTCATTGGAACCAAATGGATCTTTAAGAACAAGCAAGATGCTCATGGCATTGTCATCCGCAACAAGGCGCGTCTGGTGGCTCAAGGCTACTCCCAAGTCGAGGGTATCGACTACGGTGAAACCTTTGCCCCCGTTGCTCGTCTTGAATCCATTCGTTTGTTGCTTGCCTATGCTTCCCATCATAACTTTAAATTGCAACAAATGGATGTGAAAAGTGCATTTCTTAATGGTCCTATTAATGAGTTGGTGTATGTTAAACAACCCCCGGGGTTTGAGGATCCTAAGCTCCCCAATCACGTGTACCAACTCGATAAGACACTCTATGGCCTTAAACAAGCCCCACGTGCGTGGTATGAGCATCTTACCGAGTTGTTACAAGATCTTGGGTTTGAAATTGGGAAAATCGACCCCACTCTTTTTACTAAGAAGGTCAAAGGGGAGTTGTTTATATGCCAACTATATGTTGATGATATTATCTTTGGTTCTCCTAACAAAGCTTTCAATGATGAGTTCGCCGCACTCATGACCACACATTTTGAGATATCCATGATGGGAGAGTTGAAGTATTTCCTTGGGTTTGAGATCAAACAAAGAAGAGAAGGCATCTTCATCAAACAATCCAAGTACACTCAAGACATGCTCAAGAGGTTCAATCTAAGTGATGTCAAGCCGGCTACTACTCCAATGCCAACCAAATGCCAACTTGACATTGATCCCAATGGTAAAGCGGTGGATCAAAAGGTATATCGCTCTATGATCGGATCCTTGCTTTACCTTTGTGCATCTAGACCGGATATTATGTTGAGTGTAGGAATTTGTGCACGGTTTCAAGCCTCACCTAAGGAGAGTCACTTTGTGGCTGTCAAGCGAATCTTTCGATATTTGGCTCATACCCCAAACTTTGTCTTATGGTACCCGAGAGGAGCAAACTTCAACCTTGTAGGTTTCTCTGATTCTGATTGGGCGGGAGACAAAGTGGATAGGAAGTCCACTTCGGGAGGGTGCCAATTTCTTGGTTGCTCTCTTGTTAGTTGGTCTTCCAAAAAGCAAAGTTGTGTGTCTCTCTCGTCCACCGAAGCAGAGTATGTGGCTGCTGGCAGTTGTTGTGCTCAACTCTTATGGATGAGGCAAACTTTAAAGGATTACGGTGTCACTTGTGACAAAGTGCCTCTATGGTGTGACAATGAAAGTGCCATCAAGATTTCTCTCAACCCGGTGCAACACTTCAAGACGAAGCATATAGAGATTCGGTATCACTTCATCCGGGATCACATAAGGCAAGGAGAGATCGAGCTTCACTACGTCAACACTCATGATAACCTTGCAGATATCTTCATGAAGCCATTGGATGAAGCAAGATTTCGCGAGTTAAGGCATGAGCTAAATATCATCGATTTGAGCAATGTGGCTTGAGTCTTTGCACACACTCCTCACACTCAATATAGTTATCTTGTCTAGATGTAGGCATGAACATAGGGGGAGTACTGTTCTCTCAATGAACCTTTCCTCCCCCCATTATGCATAAATTGATCAAGTCTTTATCATTTGCCATACATAGTTGGTTTAAGTGCTTCAAGACGAGTATTGGTCATGGGCCCAAGGATAGTTCTTTGCCGTGCCATACCAACAAACTCAAACATAGGTGGCCTCGGCCACCGCCCTCCTCTGTGGAGTTGCGTTATTTCCCTCGCTTGTGCATCTTTTTGTTTTCCCTCTTTTCTTTGCTAAAAGCCTCGTGTAGAAACGTGCTTGTTCTTGGAGAAGCGGTACTACCGTGCAAGGTTATGGTACTACCGCACAGGAGGATACGGTACTACCGCAAGTCCAGCACGGCAATATTTATTTACTGCCGCTGGTAGAGCGGTACTACCGCTTGGCATGCGGTACTTCCGCCCATGCGGTACTACCGCGATGACCGCGGTACTACCGCACATACTCGCACAGGTGGGGGTTATAAGAGGGCAGGGGGAGTTCCAACTCCCCCATACCCATTCACTCCTAACCGCCACGCCGTCTGATAAGTCTCAAATGTATCTACTTTTCCAAACACTTTTGATATTGTTTTGACCTCGTTCTTCCATGATTTGAACTAAACTAACCCGGACTGATGCTGTTTTCAGCAGAGCTGCCTGTATGGTTTTATTGTGTGCAGGAAAACGGATTTTTAAGTATCTCAGAAAAATCCATGAAAAATCACAGAAAATCCACGCACCCGAAGGAACCAGGAGCCAGAAGTGGGGCCAGAGGGGGGCCAGGGGGTGCCCAGGCGCCCTGTGGGCGCCCCCCCTGTGCCGCGCCGGGGGGTCGCCTGGGTGGGGCCCACACCCCCTGGTGCCCTACTTTGCCTCGTATTTTTACTCGCGACACGGAAACCCGAGATCAGAAGTTCTTTCGCAGTTTTCCGTCGCGGAGCCGCCGCCACCCTCTGTTCTTCCTCGGGAGGGCTAATCTGGAGGCTGAATTGGCCTCCGGAGAGGGGAGATCGCCGCCATCGTCATCATCATCATCACTCCATCATCCCTCCATGACTTCTCCCTCCATGTGTGAGTAATTCCCCTGCTGTAGGCGAAGGGGATGGTAGGGATTGGATGAGTTAGATCATGTAATAGTTTGTCAGATCGTTGGGGGCATGTTGCCTATCATCTACTATGGTGTTTATCACCTTTGCTTCAACTTGTTATTCTTAATGCTTGACACTTAGGGCCCGAGTGCCATGATCTCAGATCTGAACCATATGTGTTTGCATGAATATATTTGTGTTCGTGATCCTATCTATGAGTTGTTTGCACCTATTACGGTTCGGAACCGGCGATCCCAAAAGTGACAGCGTGGGACACCAAAGGGGATGGTCCGTAGTTTGAGGATTACATGTATCCATTGAGTTCATTGCTTTGTTCCGGTGCTCTTTGACAGGAGCACCTTAATCTCCATAAGTTCCTTTTGGCCCCGTTCGTAGCGGGATGGTAGGACAAAAGATGTTGTGCAAGTTCTTATTGCAAGCACGTACAACTACCTACGGGATACATGCCTAATGTTTGATATTTGCCTAGATGATCATTACTTTTCCGTGTGCCATGCCCCAAGTTAGAATATATCTCATCCATGCAGCGCCCAACCATCCATCTCCCTAGCCTACAGTGTTTTAAACCCTGCTTGTCACTAGTTGCTACTTTTGCCATTTACCTTCACTATTTACTTTTTGCTGTTTACTTTTACTATCACTATTATCACTATCATATCACTGTTACCACTTATCTTTTGTTGCAAGTAAGTATATTTCAGGTGCGGTTGAATTGACAACTCAACTGTCAAAGCTTATAAATACTCTTTGGCTCCCCGTGTGTCGAATCAATAAATTGGGTTATTCTTACCCGCGAAGACTATCTCGATCCCTTATGGTTGAGGGTTATCAAGTACCGTTTTCTGGCGCCGTTGCCGGGGAGCATAGCAATATTTACAAGTTTACCTGAGGTATCCTACCTGCTGCACTTTATCCACTATGGGTAAGAAAGGAGACCCCAAGGTTCCGATCTTACTATCCACTACAAGAAGAGGTACTGCTCTGAGCACTAGTGCTACACTTGATCCACCTTCCGTTATGAGTAAGTTTGCCTCACCACCACCACATGATGCTCCTACTGAATCTGTTACTATGTCTGATACTCTTGATGATGCTTCTACTACTTTTGATGATATTAGTTCGCTTAGTTATGCTCTTGAGAAACAAATTGCTGCTGCTGCTAAAAAGTCTGGAATTGAACTTCCTGTTGCTCGCTATCCTATTGGTGAAACTTATGATTATCCTGATTTGAGTAAACTCAAAGAGAGGCTCTTTGATGATGATTACTATATGCTTGATGAAGATTTATGCAGGGAACTGACAGATTTTTCTGGCTCTGACCCTGAAGTTATTAAGAAACTATTTGAAAAACACTCTTTGAAGAACAAAACCGTTCCTGATCCTGAATTTGCTACATCTCCTATATGCATTGATGATCCTGATTATGATTTCTCTGTTGATCTTTCACTTATACCTATGGTTGAAGCTGACCCCTTTTATGGCAGAGAAAATGATGATGCTATTGCACACCTGACTAAACTCGGTGAGTTAGGTGGCCTGTTTACCATAGATGAGAAGATATAATACTTTTATATCACCAAGCTTCTTCCTTTCTCCTTGAAGGAAGGTGCTAAAGCATGGTATGATTCGCTTCCATGCGGTTGCATTAAGAGTCCTCAAGACTTAGCTCACTCTTTTGTTGATAAGTACTTTCCTGCTCACATGCAACATGCTGCTTTACAAATAATTTATAACTTTAAACAGTTGCAGGATGAGTCCCTCCCTAAAGCTTGGGGGAGGTACTGCGGTCTGATTCGGGCTAGACCAGGACATGAAATCCCTAAGAATGAATTAATTGATATATTCTATGCTGGTCTAACTGATGAATCCAGGTCCTATTTGGAAAGTTGTGCTGGTTGTGTTTTCAGGAAAAGAACACCGGACGATGCGGAAGATTTGATGGGCAGGATTGCCAAAAACCATGAAAATTGGTCCGTCCCTGAACCACCTCCACCACCAAAGAAGAGGGGCATGTTTGTTCTAAGCCCCGAAGATATAAGAGAAGCAAAGAAGTCTATTAAAGAGAAAGGTATTAAAGCTGAAGACGTGAAGAATCTACCCCTATTGAGAAGCTGTGTGAGCCTACCACTCACCCTCCTATGGTAGAGTTACACTCTCTTTTAGATTTCAACGCAAGTGACATCCCTCATGGTAAGCCTCCTGATCAATGTTTAGATGAGTTTGATAATTTTATTATGAAACAAAATCATTTTAATGAGAGAATAGAAAGTCAATTGCATGAAAATTCCCTTGCTATCAAAAGACTGCTTGATGTTTTAGATAGAACAGTTAATGATGTTCAATGTCTTGTGAAGCATTTTCAAATGGTTCAAACTCAGCTTGACCAAATTTCTAAAGTGCAAAGAGATTTGCTTGCTAACAATGCCAAACAAGATAATTTGCAGGCTTTCGGGATTAAGACCCGAGGAGGAACTAGTACTCAAGATCCTCTCTATCCAGAGGGGCATCCGAAGAGAATCGAGCAGGATTCTCAAATGCAGGAAGAAGAAATTGTTGGCTCTCCAAAGAAAAAGAAGAAACATAAGGAGACTGACAATTCTAATGATCCTATTGCAGATGAAGAGCCAACTATTGATCCTAACAGCGTATCTATCTCCGATGCTGAAACTGAAGACGGTGCTGAACCTGAAGGTAATAATAATGAGAAGAATGATCCGCCTGAAGTTCGAGAAGAAGAAGCACCTGACAAACGTAAGAGGTACACTAAAGAAGACTTCATCGCAAGAAAACATGGGAAGGAAAGAGAACCATGGGTACAGAAACCCATGCCCTTTCCAGGTAAGTCCATCAAATCTAAAGAAGAAGAGCATTATAATAAGTTTTGTGAGTGGATTAAACCTCTGTTTCTTCAAATCCCTTTGACTGATGCTATTAAGTTACTTCCTTATTCAAAATATATGAAGGATATTGTCACTAATAAAAGAAAAGTTCCTAATGATGCAATATCTACTATGCTTGCTAACTACTCTTTCAGCGGCAAGATTCCTGAGAAGCTCGGTGATCCAGGTATACCCACCATTCCTTGCTCCATAATGAATAATTATGTCAAAACTGCTTTATGTGATCTTGGAGCAGGAGTGAGTGTTATGCCTCTCTCTCTCTTTACGAGAGGCTTTGTTTAGAGAAACTAATTCCTACAGATATCTCCCTTTAGATGGCTGACAAGTCAACCGCTGTTCCGATAGGTATTTGTGAGGATGTTCCCGTAGAGGTTGCTAATTGTTTAATTCTTACTGATTTTGTTGTGCTTGACATGCCCGAGGATGGGAGCATGTCCATTATTCTTGGTAGACCTTTCCTTAACACCGCAGGTGCTATTATTGATTGCAATAAAGGGAAGGTTACCTTCCATGTGAATGATAAAGAACACACGGTATATTTTCCGAAGAAGATCGATAGGAGGCATGCCCTCAACTCTATAGAGAATATCGAGACCATGAAAATTGGAGAATGGGATTGTCCACTACATGTGCCTCACAAATACAAAACTATCATGGTAGGGACAATGTCCATCAAGGTAAAGGTTCAGTGATTACTTCGTGAGAGGTGAGACTTTTTGCTCTATATATCGCCTGTTTGTTGGTAAGACTTGATCAACCTTATTAGCAAACATGTTTTATATAGATAAAAAGTTGAGCTTGTTATGTTTTCATTTGTTTTTAGTTTTTGTCCTACTTGTTGTACCAAATATTTATGTTTTGAAGCTTCACAATACTACTCACTACTTCAAGTTTTCAGAGAGTTCCGTACCTTTTTGAACTTCGAAAAAATTTCAATAGTGAAGTTTTCAGAAAAATTCCAGAAAAATTTAAATAAAAATTTCCACGTCGGGAGAGACCCAGAAAGTCCTCGGTCCAGCCAGGGGGACCAACCAGTGGCCCAGGCGGCCAGCTGGCGCGGCCCAGCCCCTGGCCGCGCCCACAGGGCCCCCCTCCAGGTATGTCTTCTTCCTTCCTCTCTCTCTTTCTCCAAAAACTCGAGTTCTGCTCTTGTTCTTGTGTTCTTGCTGTTCTTGGAGGCGATTCTTCGATCTCTCTCTACAGCCCATCATTTGAGCTGAAATTTTGAGCAAATACTCCCTGGTATGTGACTCCTCCACCCCTCCAATTAGATTTTTGATTGGTGGCTTCATTTGTGAGTATTTAGTAGTTCTTGGTGCTGTAGAGATGAGCTTGCATGCATGTGTAGAAAGTTATTTTCCAAGTTTTGATGCAAGTTTATGCCTTGGGCAAGTGAGTTGAGTAGTCTGCCTTAACTCATCTTGTTTTAATCCTCATTTTTGTAAATTGCAAAAAAAAAATCAGAAATGAGTTTGTTAGGAAGGGCAAAAGGGTGGCTTGAGAAGAGGAGGCCCGCACACTCCGATCGATTTACTAGAGCCGCAACTTCACCATCGACTGCTAGGGTGAGCTATAATGAAGATCATGTGCCCCTGGAGTTGTTGGAAGATACAAGTCCAGCACGTGCGATGACATTTCCATGTGATGAATTCATGGAAGCTGCGGGAATCAAGGATGAGTTTTATAATCTTTGTGCTAATGCAGGTTTGACACGACTCCTCACGAGCCGTGTTACTCAGTATCAAAAACTCACCTCCAGTTTCATTAACAGTTTTAGATATAATCCTGATTCAGGTGCTATTGAGTTTAAAATTTACAATGATCTTATCACCATGACTTTGGGAATTTTTTGTGAAATAATAGGTGTGCCGAACGTTGGGAGGACGGCTAGGATGGCCACTTAGCCCTCCGAGCTGAAAACCGTCATCAACTCTCTCTGCAGCATGGGTACGAGGAATATTCATCGGTCGAAGATCTCCAGCATCTTATTTCCTCACCTCAGGTATTTTGCATATTATATTGCCAGAGGGGTGTTAGCTCGTGACAACACGAGCAACATTTCTGCTCCGGATATTGCTATCCTGGCAGCAGCCCTCTCAGGGAGGTCTGATTATAATCTGGGTGCCTTAATTGCTCGACGCCTTGCTATGAACGGTAACAAGGGGGACTTATATGGTGGCGTTTATGCCACACTTATCTTAGAACATCTTGGAGGCACCCCACACCCTGATGATAATCCTTTTACTTATTTAAGCTTTGATCTTGCTGCTATGAAAAGGCATAAGTTTGTCACCATGGGTTCTGAGCTTGATAATCTTGTTTATATCTTGCGTTTCGGAATTACCGCGGAACACGAGATCCGTCTACCTGCACCTCTTTTGTTTGATTTTTCTCGCAGGAACGGATGGTCCTTTGATGTTGTCCAGTTTGATGAGTTCATGGTCCAGCATCAGTTTCATAACCCCATGGAGGGGGTTGTGCCCGACGAGGAGAAGCACGGTGAGTTACCACATTTTCAGGACGAGACCGCCACCGAGTTTGGTGAAGGTTCTTCCTCTGTTTGGCGCTCGGAACCTTCCTCGTTGGAGACTCCGAGGAGTTCGGTGTACGCGCCAGCATCATTCTACGACCCTTGGACTCACCACCATACCCCCGGAGCAGGAGGCTCCTGGGGGCAGTAGCTGCTACCAGCTTAGGCCAAAAGCCTAAGCTTGGGGGAGTACGTGCCCCTCTTACTTTTCCATTGTATTATCCGTTTTATTCACTTTGATCTTTTCGAAGTTTTTGCCCGTTCTTCTTTATTTCTCTCTTTGCAAAAACAACAAAAAGATTTTCTCTTTCTTTTGCTTTTATCCAACCTTTGAAAAATCCAAAAAGATTTCCTTTCTCTCTTTAGTTTGCTTTGTT
Source organism: Secale cereale (assembly GCA_902687465.1). Lineage (NCBI taxonomy): Eukaryota > Viridiplantae > Streptophyta > Magnoliopsida > Poales > Poaceae > Secale > Secale cereale. Next base: position 801,279,818 of record LR738710.1, on the reverse strand, counting down.
TTCAGAGTTCAACTCGAGTCCGTGATGGCATTTAATTATATTTCCTACGTTCGATCGTGCAAGTGACAAGCAGTAATGACGAAGATCGACTGAAGGGAAGCAACAAGGAAGACCGGTATGAACTCTTTTTGTTTCTATTTTTGTACATATGCCTGTACTTATGATCTAGAGACCAGCTTGTAGCGACATAGTGCTATGTTTACAATGCTCTTTCAGTGGTTCATGCTTTCCTTGTGGCTAGTCTCGAATAACTAGAGTATATAATGTGTTATTGAAATGATCTACATGCATTGCACTGTTCATAGTCCGGTATACTAAGGTGGTATTTCCCTTTAGAGAATTTTTGGATTGACTTGACACATGCTTACACATGTTTAAGACTAAAAAGTCTACTCTGCCTTGATGATCTTTGAGTTTCAGAATAGTTATATCACTTTCATGCCCGATTCAATGTTGCTTTGTCGCTCTGCATGATTATGACCGTTATTGCTCTCTAGTTGGTCGCTTCCCAGTCTTTTGCTAAACTTCCACCTGTACTAAGCGGTCTGACTGCTTGTGCATCCAAAATCCTTAAAACCAGTTATGCCATATGAGTCCACTATACCTTCCTACACATGGTATTTACCTGTCATTCCTAATGAAGACTTTCGTGTACCATCTCGAAATTAATCAAAAGCATTTCTCTTTTGTGCCTATGTTTTAGCTCATGAGGAAGTAGTAGTTAATTCATAATCTTTTAAGTTGAACAAGTTTCACCCCTGGATTGCATGTATAATGTGCAAACCCCTAATACGAAAAGGAACTGGCATTGAGTGTGCCCGGCTCAAAAAGATAATATAACAAACAAACCCTCCTTCACGCTTTGTTCATGTGAAATCAGAAAACTTTGGCAGTGATAAACAAAGGAGATTAAGAGGATGTGATCGTCCTCATGCGGGAGCCGTTCCTCGAAACTTGTCCAGCTCAAGAAGTGATTGAGTTATCTGCTAGCATTCGTTGACGAAATATGCACCTCTCAAAACGTTTTTATCTCTGTTTTTTTAAACCAAGAGCTCTGGTACATGTTTAGTTTTTGTTTCCGACCACGGGTTTTCAACCTTGCCAATAAAAGCCATGGTTCGAGAGTCTCACCTTCTTTCTTCAAAGCACCAACTATGAGAGCATAATTGTCATTCTGAGTGTAATGTGCATTGTCCCAAAGTATTACATTGTCTTCTGCATACTTGTGATATGATTTATTCTGAAATTCTTAGTTCTAGTCTCCTTTAAAACTCTGGAGGAGTCTCTGCATTTATGTTTTGCTTCACTCATGGAGGCTAGCGAGATACCACCCTAATATGCTCAAGCTATGTGCAATGTAATCTTGTCTTGATTTTCAGTAGTATATTATTTACTTTTAAGTATTTGTGACTAATCACTTGAAAGAAGGATTGCTCCTTGCATTGTCCTCATAAGTACTGTTTCAATACTTGCTAAACTCTTTTCGTAGTACATGCTTATATACATCTAATGAAGCAAAAGAGTTTGTCAAAGTTTTCTTTGTCGCGTCCAGTTCGTTGAACTGAATTGCTTGAGGACCAGCAATATGCTAAGCTTGGGGGAGTTGATACGTCTCAAATGTATCTACTTTTCCAAATACTTTTGATATTGTTTTGACCTCGTTCTTGCATGATTTGAACTAAACTAACCCGGACTGACGCTGTTTTCAGCAGAGCTGCCTGTATGGTTTTATTGTGTGCAGGAAAACGGATTTTTAAGTATCTCAGAAAAATCCACGAAAAATCACAGAAAATCCACGCACCCGAAGGAACCAGGAGCCAGAAGTGGGGCCAGGGGGTGCCCAGGCGCCCTGTGGGCGCGCCCCCCCTGGGCCGCGCCGGGGGGTCGCCTGGGTGGGGCCCACACCCCCTGGTGCCCTACTTTGCCTCGTATTTTTACTCACGACACGGAAACCCGAGATCAGAAGTTCTTTTCGCAGTTTTCCGTCGCGGAGCCGCCGCCACCCTCTGTTCTTCCTCGGGAGGGCTAATCTGGAGGCTGAATTGGCCTCCGGAGAGGGGAGATCGCCGCCATCGTCATCATTATCACCACTCCATCATCCCTCCATGACTTCTCCCTCCATGTGTGAGTAATTCCCCTGCTGTAGGCGAAGGGGATGGTAGGGATTGGATGAGTTAGATCATGTAATAGTTTGTCAGATCGTTGGGGGCATGTTGCCTATCATCTACTATGGTGTTTATCACCTTTGCTTCAACTTGTTATTCTTAATGCTTGACACTTAGGGCCCGAGTGCCATGATCTCAGATCTGAACCATATGTGTTTGCATGAATATATTTGTGTTCATGATCCTATCTATGAGTTGTTTGCACCTATTACTGTTCGGAACCGGCGATCCCAAAAGTGACAGCTTGGGACACCAAAGGGGATGGTCCGTAGTTTGAGGATTACATGTATCCATTGAGTTCATTGCTTTGTTCCGGTGCTCTTTGACAGGAGCACCTTAATCTCCATAAGTTCCTTTTGGCCCCGTTCGTAGCGGGATGGTAGGACAAAAGATGTTGTGCAAGTTCTTATTGCAAGCACGTACAACTACCTACGGGATACATGCCTAATGTTTGATATTTGCCTAGATGATCATTACTTTTCCGTGTGCCGTGCCCCAAGTGAGAATCTATCTCATCCATGCAGCGCCCAACCATCCATCTCCCTAGCCTACAGTGTTTTAAACCCTGCTTGTCACTAGTTGTTACTTTTGCCATTTACCTTCACTATTTAATTTTTGCTGTTTACTTTTACTATCACTATCATATCACTGTTACCACTTATCTTTTGTTGCAAGTAAGTATATTTCAGGTGCGGTTGAATTGACAACTCAACTGTCAAAGCTTATAAATACTCTTTGGCTCCCCGTGTGTCGAATCAATAAATTGGGTTATTCTTACCCGCGAAGACTATCTCGATCCCTTACGGTTGAGGGTTATCACCGTCCCTCTCTCTCCCTCTCAAAAATGCCGCCGGAGGACCTCGCCGGATCTCCTCCCTTGGCCACTCTCCTCGCATTCCGACCGATGGGATCGCTCCCCACCTCGCCCTCTTGCCATGGATGAAGGTTTCTCCCCTTTTCCCCTCTTCTTGTTGCCTTGTTTTTGTTTTAGGGTTAGGGGAGATGCTTAGTGTTCTTGCGTTCTTCGTGTTCTTATCCATGGAAGATTAGGATGTAGGAGAGTGTTCTTGCTCTAGAAATGCTAGTATGTATGTTGCTACCAAGTTACTATGATCAGCCATAGTACCGTTGCTCGATCTACGTGGTCTTATCCAGATCAGTTCTTTTCATATCTGATCCGAGCGGTACTACCGCTGGAGAACCGCGGTACTACCGCCTGATCTGGTCCAGATCCGTTCGTCAGATCTGTTCCAGGGCGGTACTACCGCTGTCCTCCGCGGTACTACCGCTCCGGAGCGGAAGTAAAATTTTAGTACTGCATACCGAGCGGTACTACCGCAACCCCGACGCGGTACTACCGCTCCGTAAGCAGTACTAGTTTTTTACTTCCGTTTCTGATCACGGAAGTAAATTTTAATACCGCAGAGTGTGCGGTACTACCGCGCCCATCAAGCGGTACTACCGCTCACTCAGCGGTACTAATTTTTTACTTCCGCATCAGTCAGGCAGTACTACCGCTTGTGTCATAGTACCTTCATAGCATGCACATATTTCCCTTTCTACTCGTTTCTTGTGCTTTTTGAGGCTTTTGCATTGATTCTCCTTGTGCTTTCATCGTGTTCTTGTGTTTGTGTTTTAGGTGGTGGCTCCGGTTTCGATGCTCGTCGTACCAATCCAGTCCGCGACACCGGGTCCAAGCATCTGCGCAACCCCAGTGATGTGCCAGAGGGCTCCAATCCACAACGCAAGTTCAAGACCGCCGCCAACAAGCAAAAGGAATCCTCGATGACTATGGAAGAAATGCCAGCTAATGAGTTCATGGCACGGAGGAAGCACAACCCTTATGGAGAACCCCGTGCTCAGTTTCATGGAGATGAGCTTTTCTGGACTAAGCAGCAGTATCGCATCTACACAGAGGTGCTCAAGAGCAAGACCAACCTATACGTGGATGCTCACTGGGTGGACGTGGCTCACATGCGGAGGGACACCAACCGGGCCTACTTTGCCGAGGCTCTGGATCTGGTCGAGCAGTTTGGACTTGAGCACGTCATGACCTTTCAGCATGATTTTGATCGAGAGATCATTGCTCAGTTCTATGCGTCAGTCCACTTCCACACCAAGGATGATCGCCCAATGACTTGGATGACCAATGGTCACAAGATGACTTCATCTTGGAAGGATTTCATGGATCTTTTACAGATTCCTGACGAGGGACTCCACAACTGATGGCTTCTCGCCCCTCGTTGGTTACCCCAAGTGGAAGGTTTGAGATGCAGTGTAGCGGAAGTTTTCCCTTGGCAAAGATACCAAGGATCGATTTCCCTGAGACTCCCAATTTCAACAAGAAGGTGTCAACTGCTAACGGCGCCATATATTAGCAATCAACGTGGACCTGCACACAGATACAAATAACTTTGCTCCCAACGAGTACAGAGAGGTTGTCAATCCCTCCGGCCTTGTCGTTTACAAAGGATCAAACGCAAGTGATAATAATGATAGGTTTTGCTGCAAATAGTAAGTAAAAGCGGAAAGTAAATAGCGGATGTGATCAATGATGGTAATATGGACCGGGGTCCCATGATGTTCACTAGTGATGTCTCTCTCCCAAAAGACGATAAAACAGCTATGTGAGGTAAACAAATTACAGCTGGGCAATTGACAGAATTATGTGCGCAAACCAATGCTAACTATGTTACAAGAAAGGTAGAGGTTCAAAGCATGGGCGGTACACCAAGGCAAGTAGACCGAAATCCATCTGCATCTACTACTAATCATCCACCTTGATATATCTATCCAGAACATCTCGCTGGTATTAAGTTGCGAGTCCCACCCATAGTGTAAACTCAAAGCAACAGACAACTGCATTAAAAGAACTTTGCGTAAAGTAAACAATCCCTGCACCCACGGGCACAAGCACCATTGTTTTCCCCCTTGTGGCAACATCACATCCCCTAGACTCATGTTTCTGTCACTCAAGCTAGTCATCGAGGGGCATGAACCCACAATCAAGCATAACGTTCCCTCTTGGAGTCACTACCTACTACTTGGCCAAAGCAATAAATAACAACGGAGAACATGCAAGAATTACTTACGAACATAAATATAAAAGAGGTAGACCAAATATATTACTCAAACACAATCTGAACATAATCTCACAATCCATCGGATCCCAGCAAACTCAACATAGCAACAGCATAAGGATTACATATGTGCCTCGATCATGTAGGGCAGCTCACGAGGACTAATTAGTGAAGCACAAGAACGGGAGGAGAACATCACATAGCTACTGGTCATGGACCCATGGTCCAAGGGAGACTACTCACAACTCATCCGGGAGGCGTCCATGGTGGTGGAGAGGCTCCCGGTGGTGATCCTCCCCTCCGGCAGGGTGCCGTGAAGAGTTCTCCTGGCGCTCCCGATCTTGGAAGCGCGGCGGCGGCGGAACAGAGATGAGATCGCAAAAAAGGGTTCCCGTCTCGAGGGTTTCGGGACACGATATAAATATATGCCAAAGGGGGGCATCAGCGGAGGCCTGGGGGGCCCAGGCCCCCCCCCCCGGCGCGGCCAGGAGGTGGGCCGCGCCACCAGGGCGCCTGGAGCCCTGGTGGCCCCCCTCCGGCCCTACTTAGGCTGCCGGGAAGCTTCTGGAACGCTGATTTTTTATATAATTTTTCTGGGATTTTTCTGGCAGTTCTCGTAATGGGAAAACCTGGAATACAAAAACAGCAGAAAACAGAAACTGGCACTGGGGTGCACTGAGTTAATAGGTTAGTCCAAATATGATCAAAAGTGTATGGAAGTGTATAAATATCATAGCAATATCACCCAAAAGAGGCATGGAGCAAGCAGAAATTATAGATACGTTTTGGACGTATTAACATCCCCAAGCTTAATTCCTTCTCGTCCTCGAGTAGGTAAATGATAACAAGAATAATTTCTGTGGTGACATGCTATTAACCATATAAGGATTTTTTCATAGTCATATGACAAAAGCTTACTGAGACAATGAATCTGTAGTAATTAAGTTGCCTCATGAGAAAATCACAAAGAACTGAAAGTTTTACAATATGATACTGAAACATCAAATAGATTTGTAATGAGCATGGTGTGCAAATATGATAAAGTGATATCTCGCTTGCCCCCTTTAGTGAAGCAAAACATAAATGCAGGGGCACCTCCAAGGTTTAAGTGATGACTAGATACAATAAATTCAGAATAAACGATATCATAATCATGCAAAAGACAATGCTACTTTGGGACAATGCACATTACACTCAGAATGACAATCATGCTCTCAGTAGTTGGTGCTTTAAAAGAAGGTGGAGACTCTCGAACCGTGGCTTTTGTTGGCAAGGTTGAAAACCCGTAGTCGGAAACAAAGACAAAACATGTACCAGAGCTCTTGGTTTTAAAAACAGAGGTAATAATTATTTTTTTGATTATGCATGTTCCGTCAACGAATGCTAGCAGATAGCTCAATCACTTCTTGAGATGGACAAGTTTCGAGGAACGGCTCCCGAATGAGGACGATCACATCCTCTTAATCTCCTTTGTTTATCACTGCCAAAGTTTTCTGATTTCTCATGAACAAAGCGTGAAGGAGGGTTTGTTTGTTATATTAATTTTGAGCCGGGCGCACTCAATGCCAGTTCCTTCTCGTGTTATGGGTTTGCACATTAGACATGCAATCCCGGGGTGAAGCTTGTCCAACTTAAAAAGATCATGAATTAACTACTACTTCCTCATGAACTTAAAACAGAGGCACAAAATAGGAATGCATTTTTTTTGAATAATTTCGAGATGGTACATGAAAGTCTTCGTTAGGAATGGCAGGTAAATACCATGTAGGAAGGTATGGTGGACTCATATGGCATAACTGGTTTAAAGGAATTTGGATGCACAAGCAGTCAGTCCGCTTAGTACAGGTAGAGGTTAGCAAAAGACTGGGAGCGACCAACTAAGAGAGCAATGACGGTCATAATCATGCAGAGCGACAAAGCAACATTGAATCAGGCATGGTAGTTATATCGCTACTCAGAAACAAAAGATCATCAAGGCTTAACAGACTTTCTTTACAGTCTTAAATATGCGTGAGCATACGCCAAGTCAATCAAAATAAATTCTTGAAGGAAGATATTACTAAACCATACCACATCATAGGCAAACAAATCATGTTGGTACTCCAATAACACATTGGGAACCCCCCAGCTATTTGAGACTAACCATAAGAAAACATGAACTACTAAGCACCATTATGCACGTAGCATTTTTATCATAGACATATCAACCATGCAACAGAAGCAAACTCTCTTAATAAGATAATCATGATAAATAAAGAGAGTTCAAGCGACCAACTAAACAAAAGCTCTTTAAAAAGATAAGCATGAAAACTAAGAGCTGAACATGATAGTAGCTATTGAAAGACAAAGAACACACACAACAAAGATAGACATGAAAATTCTATGTTATGTTCTAGGTAGAAGTGGAGCGCGTTTCTCTCCCACATAAAGAAAGCTGAGTTCCGACTCGTTATGAAAAGCTAAGGAAAACTAAAAAGGAAAACTAAAAGCAAGACGCTCCAAGCATAGCACATAACACATGAAGTGATAAAAATATAGTGGAACGAAAGACGAACTGATAATGTTGATGGAGAAGGGGATGCACGGGGGCATCCCCAAGCTTAGACGCTTGAGTCTCCTTGAATATTTCTTGGGGGTGCATGGGGGCATCCCCAAGCTTGAGCGTTTGACACTCCTGAATCTTTTTATCATCTTCCCTCGCACACTTGAAAACTCCCTTCATACATAACTCATCATAATCTGATTAGCGAGGTTAGTATCCATAATAAAATAATTGTTCCTTGCTGGAAATAAAGATATTCTTGAAGGTCTACTGTTTCTCAAGATTGCCAAAAGGTTTTTGCAAAGAAAAAGCAAGCTCAAGGTTTGCAAAATGAAGGAAAGGCAAAACAGGACAGAATCTGTGAAAAACAGAACAGCAGGTAGTAAATAATTTTTTCGGGGCACTTCTGCAACTCTAATCAAAAAACTCAGAACAGACGCACGAAAGACAATTATATAGAACATGCTGTCGAAAAAATTCAGACCAAAAAGATGATCTGGTGATTTTATACCAATTTTTCTATCCAAGGACAGAATCTGTTTCCTGGACAGCACGTCACAACTTTTGAACTTTCTTGCAATCAGAGGCTACACTTGGCACAAAGTTGAAAAGTAAAGATACAATGATGATGCTACTGTAGTAACAACATCAAGACACAACAAAAGCAAAATAAAATTTTATTCATGTGGGCTGCCTCCCAAAAGCGCTTTCTTTTATGCCTTTAAGCTAGGCATAATGCATAGAGGAATCAATAACCATCATAATGATCGGAGCTATAAATTGCTTCAAATGGTTCCTCAACAAGTTCACTCTTGTTCCTTCTAGGAAAGGGGTACACACCTTTTGCCTTCCCGCGTAAGCGGATTTGTCCCTTACCTATATCGATGAAGCCTTTAACTGCTCGGAGGAAGTCCCTTCCAAGCACTATATTTCCTTGGTTTGGCTCCATGATGAAGAAATCAACCATTGTAATCCCTTTAAGGAATTTAAATGGCACGTCTTTTATTCTTCCCTGGATTTCAGAAATATCTCCATTAGTGTGTTCATGATAAGATGGTAATCTATCCATGTTAAATTTTAAGGAATCATGAACAATTTTTGGCATAGTAGAAACCATAGATCCAATATCACAATAAGCAAGGAAGTCTTGATTAGAGATGCTAATCCTAACAAAAGGCTCCCAATCATTGTCTATTTCCAAAATGTCTTTCTTATTGGGTTTGGGTTTCTCTACCCTCATCAAGTCTAGAGCATCCATTCTCTTCTCAATAGTAGCAAGTCTATCTATGACAGTATCAAAGTTATGATCATAAACAAAGTAACTAGATAGACCATGTATAATTTCAAGAGCTCTAGCTTCATCACACTCTAGGAAATCTCCTTCAGCTATAATATCAAGAGAGTGTTTACACCATTTAAAAAGACCATGGTAAAAATTTCTAAGCACAATTTTTATAGGTATCCAAGGCATAATTCTCCTATGTGCATCAGAAATTCTGTCCCATGCCTTCTTCATATTTTCTCCATCCCTTTGATGGAAATCTAGAACTTCTGATTCCCTCAAAGCACCAAATCCTAACATGCTTGACTAACCAGAAAGGACTACTAGCAAATAAATTATTTTTTTGTGATTTTCGATAAAAGATACTAAAGCAAAAATTGAAAGGTAAACTAACAAGACTAAAAAGCAAAGGTAAAAGATAGCGTGCAACTCCCCTATCTTGAAGAGTGGAGTCCCCGGCAACGGCGCCAGAAAACTTTGCTTGATGGCTTCTCGCCCCTCGTTGGTTACCCCAAGTGGAAGGTTTGAGATGCAGTGTAGCGGAAGTTTTCCCTTGGCAAAGATACCAAGGATCGATTTCCCTGAGACTCCTAGTTTCAACAAGAAGGTGTCAACTGCTAACGGCGCCATATATTAGCAATCAACATGGACCTGCACACAGATACAAATAACTTTGCTCCCAACGAGTACAGAGAGGTTCTCAATCCCTCCGGCCTTGTCGTTTACAAAGGATCAAACGCAAGTGATAATAGTGATAGGTTTTGCTGCATATAGTAAGTAAAAGCGGAAAGTAAATAGCGGATGTGATCAATGATGGTAATATGGACCGGGGTCCCATGATGTTCACTAGTGATGTCTCTCTCCCAAAAGACGATAAAACAGCTATGTGAGGTAAACAAATTACAGCTGGGCAATTGACAGAATTATGTGCACAAACCAATGCTAACTATGTTACAAGAAAGGTAGAGGTTCAAAGCATGGGCGGTACGCCAAGGCAAGTAGACCAAAATCCATCTGCATCTACTACTAATCATCCACCTTGAGATATCTATCCAGAACATCTCGCTGGTATTAAGTTGCGAGTCCCACCCATAGTGTAAACTCAAAGCAACAGACAACTACATTAAAAGAACTTTGCGTAAAGTAAACAATCCTTGCACCCGCGGGCACAAGCACCATTGTTTTCCCCCTTGTGGCAACAACACATCCCCTAGACTCATGTTTCTGTCACTCAAGCTAGTCATCGAGGGGCATGAACCCACAATCAAGCATAACGTTCCCTCTTGGAGTCACTACCTACTACTTGGCCAAAGCAATAAATAACAACGGAGAACATGCAAGAATTACTTACGAACATAAATATAAAAGAGGTAGATCAAATATATTACTCAAACACAATCTGAACATAATCTCACAATCCATCGGATCCCAGCAAACTCAACATAGCAACAGCATAAGGATTACATATGTGCCTCGATCATGTAGGGCAGCTCACGAGGACTAATTAGTGAAGCACAAGAACGGGAGGAGAACATCACATAGCTACTGGTCATGGACCCATGGTCCAAGGGAGACTACTCACAACTCATCCGGGAGGCGTCCATGGTGGTGGAGAGGCTCCCGGTGGTGATCCTCCCCTCCGGCAGGGTGCCGGGAAGAGTTCTCCTGGCGCTCCTGATCTTGGAAGCGCGGCGGCGGCGGAACAGAGATGAGATCGCAAAAAAGGGTTCCCGTCTCGAGGGTTTCGGGACACGATATAAATATATGCCAAAGGGGGGCATCAGCGGAGGCCTGGGGGGCCCAAGCGCCCCCCCCCCCAGCGCGGCCAGGAGGGGGGCCGCGCCACCAGGGCGCCTGGAGCCCTGGTGGCCCCCCTCCGGCCCTACTTTGGCTGCCGGGAAGCTTCTGGAATGCTGATTTTTTATATAATTTTTCTGGGATTTTTCTGGCAGTCCTCGTAATGGGAAAACCTGAAATACAAAAATAGCAGAAAACAGAAACTGGCACTGGGGTGCACTGAGTTAATAGGTTAGTCCAAATATGATCAAAAGTGTATGGAAGTGTATAAATATCATAGCAATATCACCCAAAAGAGGCATGGAGCAAGCAGAAATTATAGATACGTTTTGGACGTATCAACAACCCAGTTGGAGCTCGGCCTCATGCCAATCCAGAATCTGCCAACAAAGACAAGCTGCTGCCATTCTATGTGGAGAAGACTCTTGCTAGTGGCAAGAAGACTTGGGTGTTGAACCCATTTTTGGACATCATGTATCGGATCTTTCACAACACTTTGTTTCCTCGCATTGGAGACAAGGACAAGGTCCATGCTTACCTGGTTGACATGCTGCTGATGTGTGAAGCGGCTCGCACGGAGCAGTCTCCACCACTTGACATATCCCATATCATGTGGTGTGAGCTCCACTTCGCGATCTACACTCGCAAGGTACCCATCTATGGTCCATTCCTGTTTCTGCTGATATCCAAGACTTGGGAGAAGCTGTACCCTGATGAGGAGTTCGAGGCCGACTGTATCCGTCATGATCCCATTCGTCTTCGCATCAATACTCGATGGGCCAACACTACCACTCGTGCGCAAGCTGCTGCGGCTCAGATGGGCACTGATGAGGAGCCTGTGGGGGAGGCTGATGAGGAAGGCCCTGGAAGATTTGCGCCTTCCTCCTCAGAGCCATCTTGGGCTAAAAAGCTAAAGAAGAAGATGAAGGCACTTTTCTGCATGCAAGCTCAAGGTCAGTACAGGGCTCATGTCACTGACAAGAAGACTCGCCAGCGTGACAAGAAGCTCTTGGCGGTCTATGGAGAGGATGTGTCTAACGGGTCCGAGGACAACATCACCCCTGAGGCAGCTTGGATGGCCCGTCAGGGGTACAAGTGGTCAGAGTCTGACGAGGAGCATCAGGAGGAGCAGCAGGAGTCCGATGGCGAGTACGATGACTGAGTTCCTCCACCGGGGCTGCCACCCTTCTCTGTGTCCTCTTTCCCCTTTGTGGTGTCTCGATGCCAAAGGGGGAGAGAGTGATTTGCGTATTGTGCCGTTTGTTTCTTTTCGTTGGTCGAAGTCGGTTTATTTGCGTGCTTTTGTGTCGTGTGCGTGAGACTATCGTATGGTGTAAGACATATGCTTCTCTATCGTTAAACTCTTAGTTTTGTCTTTATTTATATATCGTGAGCAGTTAGTTTATTTTCCCTTGTTTTTGTGCTTAGTTTTATATAAGGAGTATATTATGTGTAGAATATAGGGGGAGCACTGAACCTAGTATGTGTGTTGTGCAGTCCAAAGCACACTCTTGTGTAGGCACACATCCAGGGGGAGCTCACCTATATTCTAGTGTTTAGGATTGCATACTCTCTTATTTTATCCCTGTGCAAATCCCGTATTGTCATCAGTCCACCAAAAAGGGGGAGATTGGCATATTTCTCCCTAAGTAGTTTTGGTGATTGATGACAATGCATTTGCGGACTAATCGTGTGCTCTAAGCTCCTACAGATTTATCTCACCTAGGCACAAGACGATTGCTTACCCCTCGTATTCGATGGAAGACGGTGTTTCCGTTTTGCTCCCTGTCGGTGGCTTTGAGTAATAGGGAAACCGTACTATTAAGAGGAGGTCCGTATCGGAAAGGTTAGGGTGGAATCAACACGTACACATCTTACTCTCACACCACCTTTCCCTTGCTTCTCTGGAGTTCCAACCATTTATTATCGTATATGCAAACCATGACTTCTTAACTAAAACATCTGCCTGGCAAGCGGTAGTACCGCTCCATAAGCGGTAGTACCGCACAGCCACACGGTAGTACCGCCTGAAGACACGGTAGTACCGCACCAGCGGTAGTACCGCAGCTCCAGAACGGTAGTACCGTGTATCTGGCCCGACACTGTATTAAGTGCGGAAGTAGGTGCAGAAGTAATTTTTTACTTCCGCATCCTATGCGGTAGTACCGCTTGCTCCAAGCGGTAGTACCGCGTCGTGTTTTGCTACTACCGTATTTCTACGGATGTAGCCACGGATGTAATTTATTTCATCCGTGGCTGTTATCTTCTCGCTTGTTTTTGCCTAGCGGTAGTACCGCAACTTACGTGCAGTACTACCGCTCTCTGCGGGCAGAAAACGTGCATAACGGTTGGATTTTCTCTCCCACTATATATAGGGGGTCTTCTTCTCCAAGAAGACTTACCTCTTCCCCCACATACTCCATTGTTGCTCCAAAGCTCCATTTCCGCCCAATCGCTCTCCCTAGCCAATCAAACTTGTTGATTTGCTCAGGATTGCTTGAGAAGGCATCGATCTACACTTCCACCAAGAGATATTTGATTCCCCCCACTAATCCCTTGCGGATCTTGTTACTCTTGGGTGTTTGAGCACTCTAGACGGTTGAGGTCACCTCGAAGCCATATTCCATTGTGGTGAAGCTTCGTGGTTTCGTTGGGAGCCTCCGAGTTGTGGAGATAGCCCCAACCTTGTTTGTAAAGGTTAGGCTGTCGCCTTCAAGGGTACCACTAGTGGAATCACGGCACCTTGCATCGTGTGAGGGCGTGAGGAGAATACGGTGGCCCTAGTGGCTTTTTGGGGAGCATTGTGCCTCCACACCGCTCCAACGGAGACGTACTTCCCCTCAAAGGGAAGGAACTTCGGCAACACATCCTCGTCTCCACCGGTTCCTCTTGTGGTTATTTCTTACCTTTACTTGTGCAAGCATTACTTGTTTAACTCCTATAGCTTGCTTGTGAATTTGTTATCTTTACTTTCCATTAGTTGTCATCTTAGTGGAATATCTAGACAACTTACTTTGACGCTTAATTTAAAGTGGTTAAGAAAAGCTAAAAATTGTTAGTTGCCTATTCACCCCCCCTCTAGTCAACCATATCGATCCTTTCAATCCATAATACTAAATCATTACCAATAAAATCATCATTCAATATATTTAATACCACATATATTTGTTATTGTAAAAACTTAATTGTTTTCGATAAACTTGGTCAAACTAAAGTTTGACTTAGGTCAAAGCTAATATGCGGAGTAAATAAAAACGAAGGAAGTACTAAAGTTCAATTCAATCATGAATTTTGTTTTGATTAGTTTTACCCCTAACACTAAATACCACTCTCAATACTTTTATTTTCAATTGAATGGTTTTTACCAATTTGACTCTAGTTTTATCTTAGTCAGCATTGCCACATCAAAATTTCTCTATACTCTCTCCATGACAACTTCTTTTTGCTCTCTTGCACTATTTCGCTTTGATATAGATCACTATCCATGTTGAATGGTTCTCTCTCCTTGCGGTTGAAGCTAAAAAAACTAGTTTCTCTCAAATTGCAACTCAATCTAAGTTTAAAATTCTTATTGTATTAGTTATGCACATTTCCGATGTTTGTATAGCTGATAGATGTCTGCTATGCTCCTCCATGTTAGGTATAAGAACTTTGATCACATTTACTAAATTATCATTGTATTAGTTATGTAATCTTATCCTTGAAAAAGAATTATGTAATTACAGTGCGTTGAACTCGCTCACCCTCTCTTTCCCCGTCCCTAGTAATGTTTCCAGAATTGATATATTTCCGTTCATTTGCAATGAAAAGGGGTTATGATGGTTCAAAAAAATACTCTATTATGTTTCCCTTTCTCGATATTCTCGGCCGCCGTTATCGGCTAGCGGATCGTCCTACGGTTCAACATCTCCTATGTGACATGGATGCCAATTCATCATAACCTAATTGATTTTGGCGACCCCGATAGACCAGTGATCACGTGCAGCTGGCCTCTCGATCGCGCTACTGATGGTCCATGGGGGCGAGGGAGGGAAAGGGAGCTATACCATGGTAGCATTGTCGGCGCTAGGCGATGATGTTGCCATCTTAGTAGGAGTGAGAGAAGGGGAATTCTTGTCGAGGGACTTTACTCCGTGGGCAAGAGATCCTGCATAATCTGAATCACCATATTTGTTATGAATTCAGCCACCGAAAACTATGAAGGGCCACTTGAGTGCGTGCAAAATCAAATTCACTATGTTCCAACCTCCAAAAAAATCTCAACTTGTGGGGCACCTTTCCCCCTTTGTTTTGCTTCCATCTTTCCTCCCACAACCACAAGCACGCACCTCCCTCTTCAAATTGTCCATGGCGGCTAGTCCGAAACTGAGTCAGCTGACGTCCCCATGCCCCCCCTAATCGAGCTAGTTCTTTGACCGCTACCTACTCCTCGAAGATAGCATGGTGGGCTCAGTACTCCCACGCTTGAGGACCCGAACGATGAAGGGGATGCTAGTACATGTTGGGGGGCTTTGCGACGGAGGGTGGGTCCATGACGGTGAGATTGAGCGACATGGGGTCTACGATGGAGCCACTCTTGTGGAGTGTATATATAACGGCGAGGAGCTTTCACTTATATGCATTGGTTATTGTGGTAAGACACTTTGGTTTGCTCCCTTCCAATGAATAAGCCACTTACGCATCCCACTTTGCTTTGAGTAAGCCACTTTGCTTTGAGAACGGGACGTCGGCCTGTTGGTTAGACCTGCGGGATTGAAGGCTGCCCGCCCTGATTCGAGTCCCAGCTCGGCCGAGGGGGTGCTTAGAGATTTTCTCCTATAAAAATATGCCGCCAAGGGCTAGTCTGCTCTCGTTTTACGCACGCATCCAAGATGCAAGTTTGGCCGCATATTAGATTAATAACATACTTTAGTTTGGCGGGCGATTGGCAACATCGATTGTTTATTGGCGTGTATTTCGAGCGAGCCATTTCGGCCAGCCTTTGACCTTAACTAGAGGATGGGGCACGCCCAGGGCGCGCCTCCTAGGCCAACCTGTGCGTGCAAGTCTAGCTTGCGAACCTATGAATGTGGTTATTCGATCTAGATAAGCACAACCAGCATAGATTTTTCAACAACCAGCATAGATAAGCTACATAT
Source organism: Secale cereale (assembly GCA_902687465.1). NCBI lineage: Eukaryota > Viridiplantae > Streptophyta > Magnoliopsida > Poales > Poaceae > Secale > Secale cereale. The sequence continues at coordinate 801,263,814 of LR738710.1, read as the reverse complement.
GTGTTGAAGAAAAAAGTGCACTTAAGAGAAACATATCATTATAGTGTGCATTCACAAGGCAGGAGATCTATATTAGCAGGTAGATCATGGTCTTACAGAGTGGATGCCAGGGCACAGTCATCTATTGAAATCGAAGCCTAAGATACTCCAAAAGACGGTCAATGTCCAAAATAGAGGCATAGTTCGTCCAATCATCACAACGAAGGGATATCATGTCTTAAAGATAAGCTAAAACTGCTAGATGGATGATATTCATAGGCAATGGAAGGGGCTGATGGCATTGCGTCTAGAGATGGTGGACGGTGAGAGAAAGGTGGCGCCGGTCCTCACGCTTGAAGTGTAAAGCGCAGATGTCACCCTTTTGGATGTTGGCGTCATGGCGAGACCACGACCAGTTCATCGTGATGGTGGCCCTCTTGTTGGTTCCAAACATGAATCAGGCGTCGCAGCTCACGGTGCCATCTGCATTCTTGAGTGAGAGGGTGTCATTGTCTTCCTAAATGTACTCCTGCAGCTTGTCCTTTGTGTACTCCACCTGAAAGTACTGTCAAGAGAAAGAAAAACAGTTAGTTCATGGTAGGACTGCTTGTCAAACATTACACTTGTACTAACATGAAGATATAAGAACTACGTAATATTTGGTCAGTTAGAAAAAATGCAATAAAAACTATTATGCAAAAGATAGTTGAATTAATATCAGTGAGTATAATAGAGTATCATAGTGAGAAAGATTGCCGGTGAAAGAAAATTGGCCTTAGAGATAAACAGAGCAAATCAAAGTTGTATTTGTCACGTACAGAGTAGGCATGGTAGTAAAGCATGAGTAGTGATGTTGAAATAATAAAGTGGTAAGCCCAGTCACATAGTGGTACTTAAGGAGCGTCTTGAACTCAAGACCTCTTGGCTCGGATACCATACTGAATTCATGCTCCAGCCAGTTGCTCCAAAGGTCCGAACTGATGGAGGGAGGTGGGCAATATATTTCAAGAGAAGTTACTAAGATTTTTTTATGAATAGCAGGCTGCATGTTCGAGGATACCATGCGCTGCCCTGGTTTGCCAAATGTCTTGTTAATGGTGGAGACGGAGTAGTCGATCTTTGGCTTCTTGTGCCAAAACATTGTGAAGAGCTTATCCACATGATGTTCATAGAGCTTCACTTCATTGCCCCAGAAGCAATGGTCCTCCTGCTCACCAAAGTACTTGACACCGCCAGGCGTTCCTGCATTTGTTTTGTGTTTTATGCCAGGCGTGCCGCCAACAGAAGCGAGATATTGTTTTGAAAGGACTCTGTGAGTGCTTACCACGAATGATGTTGTTCCAGGGCTCATGTTCGAGGTGCTGTGCATGTAAGTATGAAATTTGAATAATTAGAAATAAGCTAGAATGGAAAGAGACAAAAGAAAAGTTTCTAATTTAGGTGCTACTATATGAGCAAGTTAAATGCAACAGAGGGTGTATGCATATCAATAGACAGTGAAAAAAGAGGCAAATTTGATTCACAATTATGAACTGGTGATCAATACTTCTCAGATTAACATGATTAAATCAGGACGTAAGTACGACAATATGGTTGTTAGAGATACAATAACAGTAAACATATATGGTCTAAAGGAGACACTTGACAGAGACTGCAGAAAAACATCCCCGGACCACTCACCTGATTGGCAGCATGAAAAAACAAAAGAAAGAGGGCACAATATAACAAGAAATGCAGAGAACATCAGTAGAGGCGAGCACGGTAGCAGCATCAAGCAGAGAGGAGTACCTGGTGGTGGCAGGCAGGAGGCGAGTCGTTGGGGTCGGGCGGATCGGGTATGCCTCTTGATCCCCTGTGGTACTGTCTGAACTCGACTTATCTCTCTCAGCATTATAGGTTAGGGTGGATTTGAAATAGCAACAAACAAACAAACAAACAAACAGATTTCCTTCAGAATAAAGATGTGCCTAATGAGTGAATCTGGCAATCTGCACTTAGTCAAAATAATCAGCAGATGGGATGTGAGACGGAGCAAAGAGGGATAGGATGGGACAACATATAAATTCAGACAGAGTAAGGATATCAAAGTATGTGAGTAAGCAATACATGAAACATCATTGAAGTAAGCAATAAAGTAATATTAGAAGTCTGAAGAATTAATACAAAAAAGGGAAAAGGAGCCACCTCCAAAAATGTCTTTTAGCATAACATGTAATGTGCAGAAGAGACCAGCAGATAAATAAGAGGATAGATAACTACAACGAATCATCTAGAGAAGACAAGTGTATTCTCAGCTAAAATTTGATTTAACACATAACATTTACGAAATAAACAGGGCTGAAATAGACAATTTCCCCTAAAGCAGAAGTACCTAGTAAACAAAGCACCCTACATGTGGCTCCATTGTTGGTATTGGTCCATGGTACTGAATTTTACTAAGATCAACAATCTCTGAACATGCTATATTAGACTCCCAACTTACTTTTTTGCGAAAGCATCCTCAATTACTGAACATTTGCATAAGAATGGAGTCCAACTATGAAAACGTGTTCGAAGAGCGACAATGGTTCCTTTAATTGATTCTGATCCTGCAAGAGACGTAAAAAGTAGCTTTAAAAATGGAAAGTTCATGCTAAGTACAGATAAAAATGCAAGAGAAACTAAAGGAACAGGTGAATGTAGCTATGTCTCAAAGCCCTCTCTATAAACTTAAAGTACCGGAGAAATTGCACACACTATCCAGGAAAGCACTCTTGTAGTTGTACATATGCTCGCAAGGAAACATTGTTACATATTTACTCAAGATGAAAATGCAAGAGAAACTAAAGGAACAGGTGAATGTAGCTTGTAGTTGTACATAATTGCACACACTCTTGTAGTAGCACACTATCCAGGATTGCACTTTTGGTCAGCTTCCTGACCTTCCCGGCGCTGCTGCCAAGCACATGGGAGACTAGCGGCTCCTGCTTCCACATGCTCTGATTGTTAATTGAGTCCAAGCAACAATCAGGCCAGCACTACAACGCTAGATCGTTAATGTGTAGACCAAGCAACATTCAGACAAGCACTACAGTGCTAGATTGTCAATATGAAGACCCAGCAACATTCAGACCACATGCTCTTCGTGTTAACTACAGTGCTAGATTTGCTATTAAGTGTTTGTAAAGTTTGCTCTGAATGTTGCTACTATGGAGAAATTTCCTGCTGGTGATGGCGTGAAGATGTTTTTTATCCAGCTTGGTAACAACTAGAATTTGGGCCGACCCAAGATACCCATCGGGCCAGCAAAGCCATTGGCAATTTAGAAATGGGTCGACCCCTGGCCTCATAAATTGGCCTTGAGGCCATGAGGGCCAGGTCCAAGGCCAGGGCCGGGTCGGCCCGTTCCCATTCTGAGATGCTCTGGAGAACTATGTATATATACTTTGGTTTTAATGTGATGATGAACCGCTATTAATTTGGTCACACATATCTACTCGTGATGTTTTGTAATGGTTTTTGACACACTTAATTATATATAATGCACGCAGATGAACCGACAATGGATGTACGGTGACAGACGCACCTCCGAATTTATTTTTTGACAAGTTGAAACAGCAGGAGAGCCTCCTACTGTTGTTTTTCCATATATTCAATGAATGCTAATCAAAAGTTAGCATTCAAGAGAGAAGTTTACATGGGTAACACAAAGAATATAACAAGCCACAAACTAGCCCAAGTAAAAGTGATTAGATGGAAAGTGTGATGCCCCGAGACCGATGCGCCAGGTGTGAGCCAGTTATTCGTCATCGTTGCCATGTCATTTGCTTGCGTGTTGCACTTTGTCATGACATCATGTGCATTTCATCAACATGTTTTCAAAACTTGCATTCGTTCGGGTTGCCCAGTTCTCTCTATTGTCCGTTCTGAGTCCAGAAACACTCACACGCGCCCGCGGCACCTCCGAATATTTATTTTATAAGTGGCTGGAAAATGTTCTCGGAATGGGTTGAAACTTGGCGTGCGGTCTTATTATAGTGTAGGTAGACCGCCTGTCAAATTTTGTCGCATTCGGAGTTCGTGTGTTAGCCCAACCGACAGACATATAGCGGCACTACAGCCGGATAAACGTCGGACGTTTCGGTGATCCGAAACAGTCGCCGGGCCCCCCCCTCTCTCCCTATCTTCTCAGCCCAATCGCTCTACACAGCCCACATTTACCCCCACAATTGCATGCCCGAAACTGCCCCAAACCCGAACCGGGATGTTGTTACCGATGGGTCCGGATCATCCCCATACACCGCTAAAATATCTCCGTTTTTCTTATTTGGACTCCCTAGCTATTTATTCTCGACCGTTCGATTACGATATGAAGGGATGAGATACTCCTAAACCTAACCTAATTGCTATATATTGAGGGCAACCCTAAAATATAGGCCTCTTGTCCCATCAGCCCATCTACGCCGCCACCCTCCTCGGATCTGGCAACGCACCCACCGGCCTCCTTTTTTCCCCTTTCGAACAACCGGATCCAACCCCTCCTGTCGATCTTGACCGTCGGATCATGCATCCAACGGCCAGGAGAGCCCCCTGAGCTCCCGCAACCGCCAGCAACCAGCTGCGTGCTCGCTCGAGAGGAGCCCGAGGCCCCGCGCTGGAGCCACGAGCGCCATCGCCGCTATTTGGAGCGTTGCCGTTGCCGGAGATGAGTGCCTCGCCGCCCCATGCTCCTTCTTCCTTTCCTCTCGTCCCCTTTCTGTTGTCTCTCTCGCTCCCTGCATCTCAACTCTCTCTCTCGTTTTCTGTACAGGAGCCCCAATGCCCCATGGCGCCCTCGGCCCTCAAGACCCGCGTGGATCTCGTCGACGGAGTCCTATCCCCGCCGGATCTGCCTGTCCCGGGCCTCCTCTGCACCTCCCTGCCGTCAAGCCGCCGCGGTTCCCCTCGCCCACCTTCGGACCCGGCTCGCCTCCCCAAGTTCATCTGTCGCCGTGCTCTAGGGAGAAGAGCTCCCAAGCGCCCTCGCCTGCCCTGCATGCGTCGTCCTGCCTCTTCGTCTGCTGGCCGCGAGTCCCCGCTTCGCGTCATTGTCACCTGCCAAGTCCTCCTGCTGGGCTCCCAGCCACGGCCGTCCTCACGGAGCTTCATGTATGGTCGTGCCGCCGCCTTCTTCGAGCAGCAGCACAGTTCGCTTTGCTGCCTGCTGACGAGCGCCCACCCGAGCCAGCGGCATCATTGACCACGACCCCAAGCCATGTCTTCCCGCTCTTCTGCATCGTGCGACCGCGCCTGGGCACTCAGCGCCCGCCCATGAGCTCGTGAGCACATCCAATTCCGTCTCTGCATGTGATGTTTTGTACAAGTCCGTCGGTACTTATATCTTAAGCATGCGTGCAAGCCTTTGTTCAGAAACTCATGTGTAGCGCACTAGTCAGCCTAACTTGTTTCCACCTCTCTGATCTTGGGATCAAATCCCAGACCAGGCAAACATTTTTTGCCTCTTTCTTTTTCTATCTCTGTCAGTAGGACACATGGGTCCCAGAGCCTCTGTTGACCATTTGTCCATCCATGGCGCACTGGTCATAGACCATGGCAAGATAGCCTTCGGCAAGTTTTTTTTGGGTTTTTTTTTGTAGCATTTTAACTCTTGCACAGTACTTTCAGAAAATGCCTTTGTTTCACAATGCTAATAACTCAACAACCATGCATCGGACTAAAACAATTTATATATGAAAAATGCTTAGAATTGCATGTAGATTCATAATAACCAACTTTCATCCCTATTTTAAAATGTTTAACTTGCTGTTTGTTTAAATTTGTGTAAATAACTTGTTAAAATTGCTTAATTCATAACTAAATAACCGTAGCTCCAAATTTAATAAAATTCATATGTAAATGGGGTGGAAAATGTGTAGAATAACATAGTGCATTTACTTTTGCTTTTTAATAACTTTAAAATATGTTTTTAGGCAGAACAGCACCAAAAATCAATAATTGCACATGGGGATTTTCCGGAATTGTTGTTATTTCCGGCCTCATTTAAAAATGCCTAGATAGATAGTTTACTTATGCTTCACCTCTTGCCATGTTAACAAACATTTTAATCTTATCTTGTAAATAAATGAGAGTAAACTAAATGATTGGATGTGGTGTTTTGTCAATATGCAACTCATTTCATATTGAGCCCCACTTAAATTGTAGTGTTGTTTGTGCACTTTTCCATGCCTTGCATAATTAAACCGGAAATGCATCATAATTTGTTGTGCATCATATGCCATGTTTATGCTTGTGTGTTTACTGTGTTGCTTGCTTCTTTCCGGTATGCTTCTTGCGTTAGCTTCGGTTTTGCTCTGGACTTGTGAGGTTTTGTTCAACTACTTCTGGACTCGTTCTTCTTCCTTGCGGCATCCCAGGCAAGATGACCATTCCCAAATATCACTACTTTCTTTGCGTATGCTAATTGTTTCGCTCTTTAGATATTGCCTCGATGCCTATGTCTGTTTGTCAGCCTCCTATTGTTTCCATGAAACCTCTAACATTTGACACCTTCCCAGCAAACCGTTGGTTGGCTATGTTACCCGCTTGCTCAGCCCCTCTTATAGCGTTGTTAGTTGCAGATGAAGATGAAGATTGCTCCATGTTGGAACTTGTTGTTGGAATATCACGATATCTCTTAAATATATTAACACACATATATACTTGGCAATGGGTGGAAGGCTTGGCCTTTTGCTCGGTGTTTTGTTCCACTCATGCCACCTTAGGACCCGATAAACCAGTGTTATGTTCCCAGATTTTGCGTTCCTAACACGGTTGGGGTTTATGGGCCCCCCTCGATAAACCGCTTAGCGCTAAAGATTTTCCAGCAAGGCCCAACTTTGGTTCTACATTTGCCTAACAACTAAAAGTTGCATAGGGAGTAATTAACCCTTTTATTAATTAACAACCCTGGGCCAGTGCTCCACATGAGTGTTGGTCCAAACTGGGGATTCTACAGGGCCACCTCGAGGAAACTCAAGGGCTGGTAAAACCTGTAGAATCGCCCATCCGGTCATGGCCTGAGACGAGATATGCGCGGCTGCTATCAGGGGTCGGCACGTCGGGAAGTCTTGCTGGATTAGTTTTACCTTAGTCGGAATATCTTGAGCACGGGATTCCGATCATACTCGGGTCTTCCCACCTTGGAGTTGCGACTCTGTAGATCATGAGCTTGTGATGGGCTAAGTTGGGACACCCCTGCAGGGTTTGATCTTTCGAAAGTCGTGCCCGCAGTTATGTGGCAGATGGGAATTTGTTAATATCCGGTTGTAGATAACTTGACACCATGTTCATAATACACTACCAGCATGAGTAACCGTGACAGTCGCTTTCCGCAGGGGTTCGAGAAGTGAACACGGTGGGGTTATGTTTGACGTGCTTAGATAGGATCACTTCGTGATCACTTTGACGATCGTTGGCACTTCTCTTCTCGCTCTAAACACGTAAGCTAGTGCTAGTGCAGCTGCAACCTTGTTCTTCAGCCTTGTTCCACACCCAAGGCTTTGATAGTATTGCTACCCGGGAACGGGATTGCTGAGTCCTCCGTGGCTCACAGATTCTACACAACACCATATGCAGGTACATCCGAGAACAGTGATGGAGGTGGATCAGAACTTCAATGGGAGTTCGATGAAGAGCATAGCCGTATGTATGTGACGTTTTTCGACAATCAGTAGTGGTTCCTCCTAGGGGCGATCCGACCTTGTGTTTTATGGTATCTTTCTCATTTGATTCTTCGTCCATAGTCGGACTTTGATGTTATTTGGATGATGAATGTTTATGTAATGCTTTGTGTGACATGGCGAGTGTAAGCCAACAACTCTTTTGCAATTCCATCCCTCTTTTACATGAGTTGTGCAAAGATACCATTCTTGAGATCATTCCAGTATGATATTATGCCATTAAGTCATGCCTCAACACGTGGGAGGTATAATCTCATACTGGGAATTACAAGTTGGTAATCAGAACCTTCTCCGACCTAGGAGCCCCACTGATTGATCGAATCGTTGAAGGTTGAGTCTAGACACACACTTGAAAATGTTTTGAGTCCTATATATATCGGAGAGTAGGATTTCTTTTTACTCCTCATCCCTTTATCACTCTGGTGAGGACTCCTGACGATTGCTCTATCTCTTCTACTCTCAAAAATTCACTAAATTTTTTTTAGGATCACGCGAGTATTGTTTGGATCGTTCCGATGTCTTTGTGACGAGAACATTGTTCTCGATGCCTCCTGTCATTTAGGGGTTGTGGCAGTGTCCCGGGGAGTTGAGCTCCGAGGTGTTGAAGTCACAAATCTATCGCAGTAGTTCTAGAATACTTAAGACGGCCGACATTGAAAACTCTTCTATGCAGTTAGTGGTGAGATAACCCCGACATCACCCAGTACTGGGGAGGTAGTTCGGGAGTATTGCCACAGCTTGTATAGCAGATGCGGTTCGAAGGTCCGAGGTAAACGGTTTCCGAAAATAACTGGTTATGTGTTGAAGGATGGATACAGCTGGATGTAGGATTAGAGTTGAGTGCTCGGTGCTTCCCCTGTATCCCCAACACCCGATTGCATAACCGGAAACCTTCAGAAACTAATAGGTGGGTTCTTCTAGTAGCTCGTAGGCATTCTTCCAACGAGTGCGTGATATGAAGTTTGGGGTTCAACTTTGAGTGAAGAGGTTTTATGGACGTTGTTCCAATCGGGAGTTGCATCTTAAAGGGTCCTTGGCTATGCTGATCCGGGGACTGCAAAACCCTTTTGTAACACGTTCCATGAGCTTTCAGCATGAATATGTGGAACGAAACTTCTATCTTGTATTTGTTCTATCTGCTCCTTGTTTTTTTATTTACCTTTTGTTCTCCCAAGTGGCTTCTCGACAAGTTGATGTACCTACGGAATTCATTCGTTCAATTCTCCATTCCAATGATATTGTGAAGATTTTGTTGCAACATATCTATCCTTTGTTTTTGTTTTGATTCTGTTATTCGAGTTGCTTCGATGTCAAGTGTTGATTCCATACCTTTCCTAATCGGTGTTCTCATATTTCTATGGGAGTGCTAATCCTTCATGATCATCAAGATTGTCATCTTAAATTATTTTCAACCGGCATGCTTCTCTTCAAGTTAACCCGATCATTTTAATTTGTGCAAGACCAATTCTTGATTTTCTCAACGGTGTCTGTTTCATTCATCCCAAATTGTCTTTGTTTACCCCGCCCTCCCTCCCTTCTTCTTCTCGGAGCCAGAAATTCTAAAATGAAGTATCTATTGTATTCATGTGATGTTTCTTCATTCTTTTCTTTCAATTTCATTATGCGGTGATTTCTCAGGATGATCCTCAAGAGTTTCAAGTTCATCATTCTTAATTCCAATATTCTTCTCAGGTGGACTAAATCCAAGCTTCCGTATTGATCATATATGTGCCTCTTGTTTCACATGTTTTCCAATGTGGGAATTTCTTACCCAAAGTCTCTCTTGATTATTCAAATCTCCCTAATTCTTATCCAGAGTGTACAAGAGATCTCAGAGGACTCGTGTTTCCATTTTCAACTTGTTCAATATATTTTGAGATTGTTATCTCATCCAAGCCATTTAATTCAACCGGTGCAATATCTCTTGAGAAATCTTTTTCAACGGTGATTTCTTTTGAGTGGGCCCTAACCCACAGGTCTTTTCCAAGGATCTTACCTGACTCTTCTATTTTCTGGAGTTATTCTCAAATTCTTTTCAAGTTTGACGTAAGAATGGGTCTCTCATCGGTCAAACGTATCATCCAAGATTACTTTCATTCATTGTTGCTTCAACCTTTGTATTTTCATTCTTTCGGAGCATATCAAAAATTCTTCAAGGTGTATCTCATCGTCATTCTAAAAATTGTGAAGACAGGAGAAGAGTTTCTCTTAAATCTTGGCCCGTTCTCTTGAAGATCCGCGGTTCTAGCTTCATACCATCCTCATAAGTGTTCTCGATTGTGAGAATTCCTTTTTTTAGACTCATCCAAAGCATTTCATGAATCCTTTCCATTGTGATCCTCCGAAGGCCATCATTTCAGAAGATTTTTTCGTTCTTCGTTTTCAACTTCGCCCTCCAACTATTCTTTATTGATGCCTCTTCGTTTGTCTCCATATTCTTCTGGTGCTTTGTTCAAGTATTCTTTAATTAGTCCGCGATCTCTTCGTTCTCTTGTATCAAAATTTCCTCAAGTGCTTATTCTTCCCGGTGGATTATTCTTTGTCATAACCTGGTTTCAATTTTTACGGTGGTTCATTCAAGATTACTCTTTTGTTGTTATCAAATCAATTCATTTGTTCTTTTCATAATCCTACCGGTGCTTTGGTTAATATTTATCCAAGGTTGTGCTAGATCTCTCTTTAATTCTTTGCAACGAGAATAAGTAGTACGCCAAATCCATTGGTTGTCATCAATTTAAATTGGTGGAGGATACTCATACCATAATTCTTATTCTTGTTCCTTCCAAGTGTTTAATTCCTTCGTCTGGATTTCGTTCATGATATCAAATTATTGGTTGTTCGTCTTTTCTTTCTGGAGTTCCAAAATCTCTCAATTATCTTGCCACAAAGCTCTATCTGAATCATCGCACGCCTTGAATCTTATTCTTTTCATCTTTGACTTCTCATCCTTTTATTACCAGAGTTCTTCATGGTGGTTCATCATGATTTAATTCATCCTTGAAGTGTTATTTAAGATTCTTGTTGGAGCTCAAGCATTCTTCATCATGCATTCCGAAGTGCAATTCTTTCTACCTTATAGTTTGAGATGGTGGTATGTCATTTTGACGATTTCCCTTCATGTTTCATGATTCACAAGTTGTCAGGAATGAGATATTTAAACCCATCATTTTCTTTGTTCAGGAGATCTTTTCAACCCTTCAATTTATTCATTGGAGTTATCTTGGGTTGTATTCTGCCTAGAGCCTTCCGTTACAATTGTTGCTATTATGTTGCTTATAAATGACCCAAGTTCTTCATTTATCATTCCGGTGAAATAAGTTTTTCGTCTCCTTATTGATCTCAATCCAATCAAATGTTTTCGTAAGTGGCTGGTTGTCACCTCATAATTTTGAGATGTTTTCCATAAGCCAACAACAAGCTTATTCTGTGCTTGTTGATTCTTCCAACAACTCTGTTCAATCCATCTTTGTAAGGATTCTCTTTCAAATTCATTCGTGGGAGAAGTTGTCATTTTCTTCTCCGATCTTTTCTTTCCAACGATCTAGCATATATTCTTTCATTCTGGAGGCATTGTGATATTGCTTTCTTCGAACCATCATCTCGTTTTTATCAAGATCATATTCTTCCCTTGTTTGTCTATTTAACCGGAGTGTTGTGTCTTCCATTCAAGTTCCGTCATCTTATCTAGTTTTTCCTCTATTTTCAACCGAAGTGCTGTCTGAATCCTTCTTACCCCTTGTGCCATTCTTTCAATTGTTCCAGAGGCAGTGTGTTGTTGATTTCATCAAGTATCATTCCATCTCCTCAAGTTCATGTTAATTCCTTCCATTTTCAGACGGAGTGTTGTCCAAATTATGTCATTCTTATTCCTTGGCTATACCATTGCGGTTTCATATTCTTTTGGTTCGTAAGCTCTCGTTTCATGTCTTTCAACCTACAAGGTTCTCGTAATGTACCTTGTTCCTCTTTTTCTAATGGAGTGTTTTCATCTTCGTTCATCTCTGTTGTATTCTTCTTTCAATTTGTTCAACCTCTCAAGGTTCGTGGTTTCACTCGTTTGTCGAAGAAGCAACTTTGTTTTACCTCTTCTTTTCCGTTTCTATCCGGGATCATCTCCAGGATCTCGGGTCGAGATCCTCTGTTAGTGTGGGAGAGTTGTGACGCCCCGAGACCGATCCGCCAGGTGTGAGCCAGTTATTCGTCATCGCTGCCATGTCATTTGCTTGCGTGTTGTACTTTGTCATGACATCATGTGCATTTCATCAACATGTTTTCAAAACTTGCATTCGTTCGGTTTCCCCAGTTCTCTCCGTTGTCCACTCTGAGTCCAGACACACTCGCAAGCGCCCGCGGCACCTCCGAATATTTATTTTATAAGTGGCCGGAAAATTTTCTCGGAATGGGTTGAAACTTGGCGTGCGGTCTTATTATAGTGTAGGTAGACCGCCTATCAAATTTTGTCGCATTCGGAGTTCGTGTGTTAGTGTCAGGACCGGATTTTCGGGAAATTAATTTCCCAAAAGCGGACCTTGTGCTCACCAGCCCCAGGATTACTGTTAGCTGATGAGGCACCAACTTGTTACAGAAAATCCAAGCAAAAATACAGATATGTAGTACAAGACCATTCTGGCCTATGGGTACAACACAGGGTTTCTAGTGGCTGATGGCGGAAGCGGTTTGTGTTTCATCGGTGACTATGGGACTCCATTTCCCACAGGAACAGCTGACCAGGATAATTCCTATCTTCGCGAGGCTGCTAACTCCATATACGTAGGTTCCGGGGCTGTCATCACATCGTTCCTTCCCACGCAAGGAACCTGTCCAAGACAATAGCCAGGGACAAGCCAGTGAGTACTTTGAATGTACTCGCAAACATTATGAACATGGGTGAGATATAATCATGCTCGAGATTAAAAGAAGATCCCTATGATGATAATGCTATGACAGTCCATTATGTGAGCAGGTCATTCGAATAAAAAGGCATATACAATCAGAGAGTGATGAATAAATATATAGCGTTCAGGCCACAGTCGGGCGTCTGAGCGACACCACGTAAAGGGCTTATAAGAAAAGGATAAATAACAGGCATGCCACAGTCGGGCGTCTGAGCGACACCACAGAAAGGGCTTATAAGGAAAATAAATAACAGGCATGCCACAGTCGGGCGTCTGAGCGACACCACAAAAAGGGCTTATAAGGAAAATAAATAACAGGCATGCCACAGTCGGGC
>LR738710.1:801188775-801249908 GCA_902687465.1 Secale cereale | reverse complement strand
GACTGTCATAGCATTATCATCATAGGGATCTTCTTTTAATCTCGAGCATGATTATATCTCACCCATGTTCATAATGTTTGCGAGTACATTCAAAGTACTCACTGGCTTGTCCCTGGCTATTGTCTTGGCCAGGTTCCTTGCGTGGGAAGGAACGATGTGATGACAGCCCCGGAACCTACGTATATGGAGTTAGCAGCCTCGCGAAGATAGGAATTATCCTGGTCAGCTGTTCCTGTGGGAAATGGAGTCCCATAGTCACCGATGAAATACAAACCTCTTCCGCCATCAGCCACTAGAAACCCTGTGTTGTACCCATAGGCCAGAATGGTCTTGTACCACATATCTGTATTTTTGCTTGGATTTTCTGTAACAAGTTGGTGCCTCATCAGCTATCAGTAATCCTGGGGCTGGTGAGCACAAGGTCCGCTTTTGGCAAATTAATATCCCGAAAATCCGGTCCTGACAAACTTGGTATCAGAGCCAGGCTGACAATTGGCTAATCCTATCTTAGCCAGGTCGAAAAACTTAGGTAAACCAACCCACCAGACCTTAACCAAACCCTGGCCAAGCTTCTCGTGTAAGATAGTCACACAGTGACCGACACCTAAATTGTCTCATTCGCAAGCGTGCGAAGGAAGACTCCGTCCCCTTTTTCTATAAAAAGGGCACGCTAGCCTCAACCCAGCACGGCACAGCCTCTACCCCAAACCAAGCCATAATGCCAGGACCCATCGTCCACAATGAAACCACAACAACCAATCTTGGAGGTTTCGTGACCATTCTCGCAGACCTCACCCGTCGTACCTTTGCGATGGAAGAGCCCCCAGAATATGTGGTGTACCAAGAGAACCATCAGTTCTGGGCCACTGTGCACGTCTATGGTAGGGGTCTATCGCCAGAGCGCCCCTACAGGTTCACCGGAAGGACCACTTCCTTTGATCCGCAAGCCCTCCAACTAGCTGCTCGAGAGGCTATAGTTCAACTCCGGCACTTGTCACCCAGAGTCAACTGCCGCTCGTTCACCTACTACCCTAGCCGTGACGGGTATGGTAGTTCACCCCGAGTTGCCAACGGAGATCACGAGACGGATCCTGCATTATTGCATCTGGTGCGCTATGTAAGTGCACTAGAGGAACTGTTCGATCAGATCACCCTAGATCTGATCACGGCCCGTGGAGAACTAATCCACAGAGCCCCAGCAAGAAGAGAAGGCGAGCCCAACACCAACAACCTAGTCGTGCTGTTCGGACAACCGATCGAGACCCCGAGGCCTGCCCCAGCCATCGACCAAAGTGTTTTGGTAACCCCAGAAGTGATTCGTCGCCTCCTGGGAACTCACTCCAGCGGGATTTGGGCCAACAACACCCGCAATGGTCATCATCCTTACCCCAACCCTGCAATCCCTCAACCCCCTCCAGCTAACCCCGATGGTGAAAACCGCGGAGAAGCCTCGACGTCCGCAAGGCACGCCCGCCTAGATGTAAACGAGGTGGACTAGACCGCTCAAGTAGCGCCAAGTCCTAGTATGTCCACGCCCGTCTTTATGTGACCTTGTACCGCGTATTTTAAATACGGTCTGCTCATGCGCCCCTTTCTCTTTTTATTACCATGCATGAGTACGTCGGTGTACGGCTGCATTTTATTTACAGGTATAACCACCAAAACCACCTCAACAACACCCCAGCAATACGTCACTTTCGCGGGACATGTGTGCCTGTGACATTGACTCCGACCCCATAGAGCAGAACCGACAAGATAGTTGCGCTCTCACATTAACTGTTCTTTTTCTTTTACTACGGGAATAGGATGAACATTTGTGTGATATTGCTATGTGATAGTAGGATTATCTTTTTCTTTTCATTACAACCCTTAGCAAATATCGAGGACGAGATTTTTCTTAAGGGGGGTAGTGTTGTAACACCCCAAAATTTTAACAATGTTTTATTAATTAAAATTTTGTCAGGAGGTTAATTTTTTTTCACTTGCTAGTTTCTTCTTTTGATTTTTAGGACCTCCTTTTCCTGTTATGTTGGAGTTTTTACCTCAAGTGATAACTTTCCTTTTATTGTTAGACTCTCTTGCTCTCTTAATGAAACTTTTCTGTTATCAATATAAATTAATTATATAAATCTCTCCCTAAATCCCTTTCACTCTAAAAATGGTTTTCCCTTAAAATAAGGCCCCTTTTGAACTACAACCCTTTGACAGGTTTATCTAAAATTCCAACTAAAATTTGGAGATGTCATGTGATGTTATTAGATCACTTTTATGCAGGAATATAATTGTTTGATTTAATATTTTGAGCTCCACAACTTGATTCCCAATCTGATCCAGTAGGCCAGATTGCACTACAACCCCATTAAATATTTCCCTAGTGCTTCCACCAAAATTATGGGATGTTCATAGGAGTATGTTATTCAACTTTATGCAAAAACCCTTTTGAATCCTTTGGAAAAATTGAGTGAATCAACCTCTTTTCTGTTCTGGTCCAGTTTGGCATTTTGCACTTCAACCCTAGTTTATCTTGCTCTAGTGCTCTTGAATTTCCTCCTGCTTGTAGCCCATCTTGCAAAACCCTTAAGTCCAGAAGAGTGGACCCATTGGGACATTTTTAGTTCATGAAACAATGCCCTCCACTTTCTGTCCAGAACTGTAGATTTGCAAAACTTGCACTAGCAAGTTTCTGGTTTTGCTCAACCAACTTTGCCATCATCACCTTCACCTAAAGAGACCCTGATCTGGAGATTTTGGCCACCAGAAGGAATGCCCTCATGCTCATGGCATTCTGTCGAGCACTGGGTATGCATGGCCAGTTTTGGCATGAGTTTTGCCTTGCACTGTGAACTTGACCCTCAGTGCCTACGGCCATGTCCACTAACCTCCCCTAAGGCCCTAACACAGACCTGCTAAATACCAGCTCCAACCAGACTCTATAGCTAGCAGAGGCATTTCGTCGAGCAACTCATGTGCATGCTCTGGGCGCGCCCAGAGCGCATGTTTTGCACGCGCGCGCACCGAGCCGCCGCGTCCCTCTGCCGACGCCTCGTGCACGTTTTGGCCGCCCCCTTGCGCCGACAGGACGCCGCCTTATCCCTGCACCGCAGAGGCAGCCCTGGAGCTCCACAGGACCACCGTTAGGTCGGCCGCGGCGGCTAGCGGACAGCTCCGGCAGCTCCTGCTGCGGACAGAGCCGCCCAAGCCACCAGCGCCCGCCACCTGCCCCCTGGAACAACCCCATTGCGTCAGTGAGCTTGTCCCCGAGCGTGCGTCGCCGCCACGTCGCCCTGAGCGACAGAACGCCGGTCGCCGGCATCCTTATCCACGGCCGCCGCGGAAACGCCATCATCCGCCTATTTAAGGCTGCCCCGAGCTCCTCCGCAGCCTCAGACGACCCCCAGCCGCCCCACTGAGCACCCCCACAGCAGCAAATCGCCTCGAGGAGGCTTCTTCCCCAACTCCGGCGACGTATAGCTGCCACCGCCGTCCGGATCGATACGCCTCAGCCCGAGCCCCTCCCTTCCAACCAGCGTCACCTTTCGACTCCGTTTGACCTTGCGAAGCTGCCCAGCGTCTCAAACAAGCTCGTGAGCCCCCGTAGGACGGAGCCCCATTCCCACCCGAGACCGCCATCCGCCGCGAGGCTGGTCGCTGACGATTTTCCCCACCTCCGTCGTCCCCTCGACCACCGGGAGGACCGCCCCAGTCCGGCGGATCCATCCCGGCACTCGAACGCCCTCGAGACACCACCGTTCGCCGGCGTTGATCGTCGGAGCAGCACTGACATTCGGCCAGAGGAAGAAGGAGGCGGGGGCGACTGGTCAAACCTGACCAGTGGGCCCCCGGGCCACTCTGTCAGCGAGCCAGCGCCCACCCACGCGCGCATAAGTGGAGGCGCAATCCCCAGAGTACGTCTCCACCATTTCGAAAACGTATTCCCAACCGAAATGTTTTCCTTTTCTGTTTTTATTCTAAAACCAGATTTGACTAAACTTTGACTGGCAATATCTTTTTAAATATAAATCCAAATGATTTGATTCCTTTTCTGTAGTTCCCTAAATATTGTCTAGTTTATTTTCATATTTAATTTATAAACTTCCAAGCAACTTTTTTGTGCTGCGTTTAGTCTATGTATTGATTTGGTATTATTTCAAATAGGATTCTTGAAGAGGGAGATACTTGCAAAAAGTATTGGAATGCATTTCTCCTCCCCTCTACTTGAAGGCAAGCATTATTGAACCCTGGTTTAACGCATGTGGTGCTTGTTGACACGTTTGCATTAATATGGCAGTGTTCATTTTCATATCATATGTGGTGACATGATCACACCCATGAGAGCATGAGGTACAACTCTTGCTGAGGAGAACCTGTTTGCATAACGGTGATCCCCTCCGTATGCCTGTCAAGCCTAACGGAAGGAAGTCGTGAAAGTCGCGGTCTTGTGTAGACGCGAGCTTATCACTAGCTCCCCGTCGGGACGGTGGAATCCGGTACGGCTTGTTAAGGCAGGACGGATGGTGTTTTCCGACTGTTGTTGCAAAATATTTTGGTTTTGACTAATCATATAAGTAAAGCTGAAACCTCCTAAGTCGACCATAGATCGAGTCTTGTTCCAGTAACCCCCATACTTGCTTGTGCTACCACTTGTCCCTACCACGGGTAGGGTACGATTCAGTAAGTGTCAACCCCTGTCCTAGCACACACCGTACAGAGAGGCCAGGGTGGAAGATACCGGTTGCAACCGGTAGGCAGGCCACCTGGTCCGGGGGCATGGGTGTTTCCGGTTGGGACCGAGAAGGGGGCACCCCTTAGAGCGCGCGATAGAAATGTGATCCCATGCTACGCGAGGTTGTAGCCTCCCCACTCAGAGTTTGCTTGACAAGTGTCGCGGGTGATTCCAGACACTGGTAAGTTAAGCTGGTGTGTGCAAGACAGGCGGGTTTTCAACTAAAAGACCGCAAACGGTATTAGTCCGATGGACTAAAGAAAACCATTACTTGTGGGTAAAGAGTACACCTTCTGCAGAGATATAAAACCTATTCGAATAGCCGTGTCCATGGTTAAGGATTACAGTCTGGGATGGGTCGAGTGTCGGTCTTTGGAGGAGAAATCTGTTTAAACCAGAATATTAATTATGATCTGTGACTGGTAAAGATTTTGATTCATCATTATTATGGACTAACCTATCATCTTATTTGAGACAAGGAGTATCCTTGGGACGGTTCTACATCCTAGATATTCCCTATTGTTTTTTATTTTCCTTATAAGCCCTTTCTGCGGTGTCGCTCAGACGCCCGACTGGGGCATGCCTGTTATTTATTTTCCTTATAAGCCCTTTCTGTGGTGTCGCTCAGACGCCCGACTGTGGCATGCCTGTTATTTATTTTCCTTATAAGCCCTTTCTGTGGTGTCGCTCAGATGCCTGACTGTGGCATGCCTGTTATTTATTTTCCTTATAAACCCTTTGTGTGGTGTCGCTCAGACGCCCGACTGTGGCATGCCTGTTATTTATTTTCCTTATAAGCCCTTTTTGTGGTGTCGCTCAGACGCCCGACTGTGGCATGCCTGTTATTTATTTTCCTTATAAGCCCTTTCTGTGGTGTCGCTCAGACGCCCGACTGTGGCATGCCTGTTATTTATCCTTTTCTTATAAGCCCTTTACGTGGTGTCGCTCAGACGCCCGACTGTGGCCTGAACGCTATATATTTATTCATCACTCTCTGATTGTATATGCCTTTTTATTCGAATGACCTGCTCACATAATGGACTGTCATAGCATTATCATCATAGGGATCTTCTTTTAATCTCGAGCATGATTATATCTCACCCATGTTCATAATGTTTGCGAGTACATTCAAAGTACTCACTGGCTTGTCCCTGGCTATTGTCTTGGACAGGTTCCTTGCGTGGGAAGGAACGATGTGATGACAGCCCCGGAACCTACGTATATGGAGTTAGCAGCCTCGCGAAGATAGGAATTATCCTGGTCAGCTGTTCCTGTGGGAAATGGAGTCCCATAGTCACCGATGAAACACAAACCGCTTCCGCCATCAGCCACTAGAAACCCTGTGTTGTACCCATAGGCCAGAATGGTCTTGTACTACATATCTGTATTTTTGCTTGGATTTTCTGTAACAAGTTGGTGCCTCATCAGCTAACAGTAATCCTGGGGCTGGTGAGCACAAGGTCCGCTTTTGGGAAATTAATTTCCCGAAAATCCGGTCCTGACACTAACACACGAACTCCGAATGCGACAAAATTTGATAGGCGGTCTACCTACACTATAATAAGACCGCACGCCAAGTTTCAACCCATTCCGAGAAAATTTTCCGGCCACTTATAAAATAAATATTCGGAGGTGCCGCGGGCGCTTGCGAGTGTGTCTGGACTCAGAGTGGACAACGGAGAGAACTGGGGAAACCGAACGAATGCAAGTTTTGAAAACATGTTGATGAAATGCACATGATGTCATGACAAAGTACAACACGCAAGCAAATGACATGGCAGCGATGACGAATAACTGGCTCACACCTGGCGGATCGGTCTCGGGGCGTCACAACTCTCCCACACTAACAGAGGATCTCGACCCGAGATCCTGGAGATGATCCCGGATAGAAACGGAAAAGAAGAGGTAAAACAAAGTTGCTTCTTCGACAAACGAGTGAAACCACGAACCTTGAGAGGTTGAACAAATTGAAAGAAGAATACAACAGAGATGAACGAAGATGAAAACACTCCATTAGAAAAAGAGGAACAAGGTACATTACGAGAACCTTGTAGGTTGAAAGACATGAAACGAGAGCTTACGAACCAAAAGAATATGAAACCGCAATGGTATAGCCAAGGAATAAGAATGACATAATTTGGACAACACTCCGTCTGAAAATGGAAGGAATTAACATGAACTTGAGGAGATGGAATGATACTTGATGAAATCAACAACACACTGCCTCTGGAACAATTGAAAGAATGGCACAAGGGGTAAGAAGGATTCAGACAGCACTTCGGTTGAAAATAGAGGAAAAACTAGATAAGATGACGGAACTTGAATGGAAGACACAACACTCCGGTTAAATAGACAAACAAGGGAAGAATATGATCTTGATAAAAACGAGATGATGGTTCGAAGAAAGCAATATCACAATGCCTCCAGAATGAAAGAATATATGCTAGATCGTTGGAAAGAAAAGATCGGAGAAGAAAATGACAACTTCTCCCACGAATGAATTTGAAAGAGAATCCTTACAAAGATGGATTGAACAGAGTTGTTGGAAGAATCAACAAGCACAGAATAAGCTTGTTGTTGGCTTATGGAAAACATCTCAAAATTATGAGGTGACAACCAGCCACTTACGAAAACATTTGATTGGATTGAGATCAATAAGGAGACGAAAAACTTATTTCACCGGAATGATAAATGAAGAACTTGGGTCATTTATAAGCAACATAATAGCAACAATTGTAACGGAAGGCTCTAGGCAGAATACAACCCAAGATAACTCCAATGAATAAATTGAAGGGTTGAAAAGATCTCCTGAACAAAGAAAATGATGGGTTTAAATATCTCATTCCTGACAACTTGTGAATCATGAAACATGAAGGGAAATCGTCAAAATGACATACCACCATCTCAAACTATAAGGTAGAAAGAATTGCACTTCGGAATGCATGATGAAGAATGCTTGAGCTCCAACAAGAATCTTAAATAACACTTCAAGGATGAATTAAATCATGATGAACCACCATGAAGAACTCTGGTAATAAAAGGATGAGAAGTCAAAGATGAAAAGAATAAGATTCAAGGCGTGCGATGATTCAGATAGAGCTTTGTGGCAAGATAATTGAGAGATTTTGGAACTCCAGAAAGAAAAGACGAACAACCAATAATTTGATATCATGAACGAAATCCAGACGAAGGAATTAAACACTTGGAAGGAACAAGAATAAGAATTATGGTATGAGTATCCTCCACCAATTTAAATTGATGACAACCAATGGATTTGGCGTACTACTTATTCTCGTTGCAAAGAATTAAAGAGAGATCTAGCACAACCTTGGATAAATATTAACCAAAGCACCGGTAGGATTATGAAAAGAACAAATGAATTGATTTGATAACAACAAAAGAGTAATCTTGAATGAACCACCGTAAAAATTGAAACCAGGTTATGACAAAGAATAATCCACCGGGAAGAATAAGCACTTGAGGAAATTTTGATACAAGAGAACGAAGAGATCGCGGACTAATTAAAGAATACTTGAACAAAGCACCAGAAGAATATGGAGACAAACGAAGAGGCATCAATAAAGAATAGTTGGAGGGCGAAGTTGAAAACGAAGAACGAAAAAATCTTCTGAAATGATGGCCTTCGGAGGATCACAATGGAAAGGATTCATGAAATGCTTTGGATGAGTCTAAAAAAAGGAATTCTCACAATCGAGAACACTTATGAGGATGGTATGAAGCTAGAACCGCGGATCTTCAAGAGAACGGGCCAAGATTTAAGAGAAACTCTTCTCCTGTCTTCACAATTTTTAGAATGACGATGAGATACACCTTGAAGAATTTTTGATATGCTCCGAAAGAATGAAAATACAAAGGTTGAAGCAACAATGAATGAAAGTAATCTTGGATGATACGTTTGACCGATGAGAGACCCATTCTTACGTCAAACTTGAAAAGAATTTGAGAATAACTCCAGAAAATAGAAGAGTCAGGTAAGATCCTTGGAAAAGACCTGTGGGTTAGGGCCCACTCAAAAGAAATCACCGTTGAAAAAGATTTCTCAAGAGATATTGCACCGGTTGAATTAAATGGCTTGGATGAGATAACAATCTCAAAATATATTGAACAAGTTGAAAATGGAAACACGAGTCCTCTGAGATCTCTTGTACACTCTGGATAAGAATTAGGGAGATTTGAATAATCAAGAGAGACTTTGGGTAAGAAATTCCCACATTGGAAAACATGTGAAACAAGAGGCACATATATGATCAATACGGAAGCTTGGATTTAGTCCACCTGAGAAGAATATTGGAATTAAGAATGATGAACTTGAAACTCTTGAGGATCATCCTGAGAAATCACCGCATAATGAAATTGAAAGAAAAGAATGAAGAAACATCACATGAATACAATAGATACTTCATTTTAGAATTTCTGGCTCCGAGAAGAAGAAGGGAGGGAGGGCGGGGTAAACAAAGACAATTTGGGATGAATGAAACAGACACCGTTGAGAAAATCAAGAATTGGTCTTGCACAAATTAAAATGATCGGGTTAACTTGAAGAGAAGCATGCCGGTTGAAAATAATTTAAGATGACAATCTTGATGATCATGAAGGATTAGCACTCCCATAGAAATATGAGAACACCGATTAGGAAAGGTATGGAATCAACACTTGACATCGAAGCAACTCGAATAACAGAATCAAAACAAAAACAAAGGATAGATATGTTGCAACAAAATCTTCACAATATCATTGGAATGGAGAATTGAACGAATGAATTCCGTAGGTACATCAACTTGTCGAGAAGCCACTTGGGAGAACAAAAGGTAAATAAAAAAACAAGGAGCAGATAGAACAAATACAAGATAGAAGTTTCGTTCCACATATTCATGCTGAAAGCTCATGGAACGTGTTACAAAAGGGTTTTGCAGTCCCCGGATCAGCATAGCCAAGGACCCTTTAAGATGCAACTCCCGATTGGAACAACGTCCATAAAACCTCTTCACTCAAAGTTGAACCCCAAACTTCATATCACGCACTCGTTGGAAGAATGCCTACGAGCTACTAGAAGAACCCACCTATTAGTTTCTGAAGGTTTCCGGTTATGCAATCGGGTGTTGGGGATACAGGGGAAGCACCGAGCACTCAACTCTAATCCTACATCCAGCTGTATCCATCCTTCAACACATAACCAGTTATTTTCGGAAACCGTTTACCTCGGACCTTCGAACCGCATCTGCTATACAAGCTGTGGCAATACTCCCGAACTACCTCCCCAGTACTGGGTGATGTCGGGGTTATCTCACCACTAACTGCATAGAAGAGTTTTCAATGTCGGCCGTCTTAAGTATTCTAGAACTACTGCGATAGATTTGTGACTTCAACACCTCGGAGCTCAACTCCCCGGGACACTGCCACAACCCCTAAATGACAGGAGGCATCGAGAACAATGTTCTCGTCACAAAGACATCGGAACGATCCAAACAATACTCGCGTGATCCTAAAAAAAATTTAGTGAATTTTTGAGAGTAGAAGAGATAGAGCAATCGTCAGGAGTCCTCACCAGAGTGATAAAGGGATGAGGAGTAAAAAGAAATCCTACTCTCCGATATATATAGGACTCAAAACATTTTCAAGTGTGTGTCTAGACTCAACCTTCAACGATTCGATCAATCAGTGGGGCTCCTAGGTCGGAGAAGGTTCTGATTACCAACTTGTAATTCCCAGTATGAGATTATACCTCCCACGTGTTGAGGCATGACTTAATGGCATAATATCATACTGGAATGATCTCAAGAATGGTATCTTTGCACAACTCATGTAAAAGAGGGATGGAATTGCAAAAGAGTTGTTGGCTTACACTCGCCATGTCACACAAAGCATTACATAAACATTCATCATCCAAATAACATCAAAGTCCGACTATGGACGAAGAATCAAATGAGAAAGATACCATAAAACACAAGGTCGGATCGCCCCTAGGAGGAACCACTACTGATTGTCGAAAAACGTCACATACATACGGCTATGCTCTTCATCGAACTCCCATTGAAGTTCTGATCCACCTCCATCACTGTTCTCGGATGTACCTGCATATGGTGTTGTGTAGAATCTGTGAGCCACGGAGGACTCAGCAATCCCGTTCCCGGGTAGCAATACTATCAAAGCCTTGGGTGTGGAACAAGGCTGAAGAACAAGGTTGCAGCTGCACTAGCACTAGCTTACGTGTTTAGAGCGAGAAGAGAAGTGCCAACGATCGTCAAAGTGATCACGAAGTGATCCTATCTAAGCACGTCAAACATAACCCCACCGTGTTCACTTCTCGAACCCCTGCGGAAAGCGACTGTCACGGTTACTCATGCTGGTAGTGTATTATGAACATGGTGTCAAGTTATCTACAACCGGATATTAACAAATTCCCATCTGCCACATAACTGCGGGCACGACTTTCGAAAGATCAAACCCTGCAGGGGTGTCCCAACTTAGCCCATCACAAGCTCATGATCTACAGAGTCGCAACTCCAAGGTGGGAAGACCCGAGTATGATCGGAATCCCGTGCTCAAGATATTCCGACTAAGGTAAAACTAATCCAGCAAGACTTCCCGACGTGCCGACCCCTGATAGCAGCCGCGCATATCTCGTCTCAGGCCATGACCGGATGGGCGATTCTACAGGTTTTACCAGCCCTTGAGTTTCCTCGAGGTGGCCCTGTAGAATCCCCAGTTTGGACCAACACTCATGTGGAGCACTGGCCCAGGGTTGTTAATTAATAAAAGGGTTAATTACTCCCTATGCAACTTTTAGTTGTTAGGCAAATGTAGAACCAAAGTTGGGCCTTGCTGGAAAATCTTTAGCGCTAAGCGGTTTATCGAGGGGGGCCCATAAACCCCAACCGTGTTAGGAACGCAAAATCTGGGAACATAACACTGGTTTATCGGGTCCTAAGGTGGCATGAGTGGAACAAAACACCGAGCAAAAGGCCAAGCCTTCCACCCATTGCCAAGTATATATGTGTGTTAATATATTTAAGAGATATCGTGATATTCCAACAACAAGTTCCAACATGGAGCAATCTTCATCTTCATCTGCAACTAACAACGCTATAAGAGGGGCTGAGCAAGCGGGTAACATAGCCAACCAACGGTTTGCTGGGAAGGTGTCAAATGTTAGAGGTTTCATGGAAACAATAGGAGGCTGACAAACAGACATAGGCATCGAGGCAATATCTAAAGAGCGAAACAATTAGCATACGCAAAGAAAGTAGTGATATTTGGGAATGGTCATCTTGCCTGGGATGCCGCAAGGAAGAAGAACGAGTCCAGAAGTAGTTGAACAAAACCTCACAAGTCCAGAGCAAAACCGAAGCTAACGCAAGAAGCATACCGGAAAGAAGCAAGCAACACAGTAAACACACAAGCATAAACATGGCATATGATGCACAACAAATTATGATGCATTTCCGGTTTAATTATGCAAGGCATGGAAAAGTGCACAAACAACACTACAATTTAAGTGGGGCTCAATATGAAATGAGTTGCATATTGACAAAACACCACATCCAATCATTTAGTTTACTCTCATTTATTTACAAGATAAGATTAAAATGTTTGTTAACATGGCAAGAGGTGAAGCATAAGTAAACTATCTATCTAGGCATTTTTAAATGAGGCCGGAAATAACAACAATTCCGGAAAATCCCCATGTGCAATTATTGATTTTTGGTGCTGTTCTGCCTAAAAACATATTTTAAAGTTATTAAAAAGCAAAAGTAAATGCACTATGTTATTCTACACATTTTCCACCCCATTTACATATGAATTTTATTAAATTTGGAGCTACGGTTATTTAGTTATGAATTAAGCAATTTTAACAAGTTATTTACACAAATTTAAACAAACAGCAAGTTAAACATTTTAAAATAGGGATGAAAGTTGGTTATTATGAATCTACATGCAATTCTAAGCATTTTTCATATATAAATTGTTTTAGTCCGATGCATGGTTGTTGAGTTATTAGCATTGTGAAACAAAGGCATTTTCTGAAAGTACTGTGCAAGAGTTAAAATGCTACAAAAAAAAACCCAAAAAAAACTTGCCGAAGGCTATCTTGCCATGGTCTATGACCAGTGCGCCATGGATGGACAAATGGTCAACAGAGGCTCTGGGACCCATGTGTCCTACTGACAGAGATAGAAAAAGAAAGAGGCAAAAAATGTTTGCCTGGTCTGGGATTTGATCCCAAGATCAGAGAGGTGGAAACAAGTTAGGCTGACTAGTGCGCTACACATGAGTTTCTGAACAAAGGCTTGCACGCATGCTTAAGATATAAGTACCGACGGACTTGTACAAAACATCACATGCAGAGACGGAATTGGATGTGCTCACGAGCTCATGGGCGGGCGCTGAGTGCCCAGGCGCGGTCGCACGATGCAGAAGAGCGGGAAGACATGGCTTGGGGTCGTGGTCAATGATGCCGCTGGCTCGGGTGGGCGCTCGTCAGCAGGCAGCAAAGCGAACTGTGCTGCTGCTCGAAGAAGGCGGCGGCACGACCATACATGAAGCTCCGTGAGGACGGCCGTGGCTGGGAGCCCAGCAGGAGGACTTGGCAGGTGACAATGACGCGAAGCGGGGACTCGCGGCCAGCAGACGAAGAGGCAGGACGACGCATGCAGGGCAGGCGAGGGCGCTTGGGAGCTCTTCTCCCTAGAGCACGGCGACAGATGAACTTGGGGAGGCGAGCCGGGTCCGAAGGTGGGCGAGGGGAACCGCGGCGGCTTGACGGCAGGGAGGTGCAGAGGAGGCCCGGGACAGGCAGATCCGGCGGGGATAGGACTCCGTCGACGAGATCCACGCGGGTCTTGAGGGCCGAGGGCGCCATGGGGCATTGGGGCTCCTGTACAGAAAACGAGAGAGAGAGTTGAGATGCAGGGAGCGAGAGAGACAACAGAAAGGGGACGAGAGGAAAGGAAGAAGGAGCATGGGGCGGCGAGGCACTCATCTCCGGCAACGGCAACGCTCCAAATAGCGGCGATGGCGCTCGTGGCTCCAGCGCGGGGCCTCGGGCTCCTCTCGAGCGAGCACGCAGCTGGTTGCTGGCGGTTGCGGGAGCTCAGGGGGCTCTCCTGGCCGTTGGATGCATGATCCGACGGTCAAGATCGACAGGAGGGGTTGGATCCGGTTGTTCGAAAGGGGAAAAAAGGAGGCCGGTGGGTGCGTTGCCAGATCCGAGGAGGGTGGCGGCGTAGATGGGCTGATGGGACAAGAGGCCTATATTTTAGGGTTGCCCTCAATATATAGCAATTAGGTTAGGTTTAGGAGTATCTCATCCCTTCATATCGTAATCGAACGGTCGAGAATAAATAGCTAGGGAGTCCAAATAAGAAAAACGGAGATATTTTAGCGGTGTATGGGGATGATCCGGACCCATCGGTAACAACATCCCGGTTCGGGTTTGGGGCAGTTTCGGGCATGCAATTGTGGGGGTAAATGTGGGCTGTGTAGAGCGATTGGGCTGAGAAGATAGGGAGAGAGGGGGGGCCCGGCGACTGTTTCGGATCACCGAAACGTCCGACGTTTATCCGGCTGTAGTGCCGCTATATGTCTGTCGGTTGGGCTAACACACGAACTCCGAATGCGACAAAATTTGACAGGCGGTCTACCTACACTATAATAAGACCGCACGCCAAGTTTCAACCCATTCCGAGAACATTTTCCAGCCACTTATAAAATAAATATTCGGAGGTGCCGCGGGCGCGTGTGAGTGTTTCTGGACTCAGAACGGACAATAGAGAGAACTGGGCAACCCGAACGAATGCAAGTTTTGAAAACATGTTGATGAAATGCACATGATGTCATGACAAAGTGCAACACGCAAGCAAATGACATGGCAACGATGACGAATAACTGGCTCACACCTGGCGCATCGGTCTCGGGGCATCACACTTTCCATCTAATCACTTTTACTTGGGCTAGTTTGTGGCTTGTTATATTCTTTGTGTTACCCATGTAAACTTCTCTCTTGAATGCTAACTTTTGATTAGCATTCATTGAATATATGGAAAAACAACAGTAGGAGGCTCTCCTGCTGTTTCAACTTGTCAAAAAATAAATTCGGAGGTGCGTCTGTCACCGTACATCCATTGTCGGTTCATCTGCGTGCATTATATATAATTAAGTGTGTCAAAAACCATTACAAAACATCACGAGTAGATATGTGTGACCAAATTAATAGCGGTTCATCATCACATTAAAACCAAAGTATATATACATAGTTCTCCAGAGCATCTAATTAAACCATACATTGAAACTATGTAAAACAGTTTCAATGCCACAACAAATGCGATCATAATCGCAACCAAGGTAACATTTGATCCAACAGCATAATGATACCAAGCCTCGGTATGAATGGCATATTTTCTAATCTTTCTAATCCTCAAGCGCATGGCATCCATCTTGATCTTGTGATCATCGACGACATCCGCAACATGCAACTCCAATATCATCTTCTCCTCCTTATTTTTTTTATTTTTTCCTTCAAGTAATTGTTTTCTTCTTCAACTAAATTTAACCTCTTGACTATAGGGTCCATCTTGATCTTGTGATCATCGACGGCTACCACAACATGCAACTCCAATTCTATCTTCTCCTCCTCAGTTTTTCCAATTTTTTCTTCAAGTAAATGTTTTCCTTTTCAACTAAATTTAACCTCTTCACAGGAGGCTCGGTTGGAATTTCCGGTTCACATACCTCCTAGATAAAAATATCTATGTCACGTTGGTCGGCATAATTGCCATAAACACTAAAACAAATAGTTATAAATTAAAGATAATATACCACATACGAATCATAGACAGGACGAGGCTCGACGTGGGCGGATACAAAAAATAATAAAAGTAAGAAAATTATACAAATATCTTTCTAAATCATACAAGTAAGACTTTTTATCATTTAGAAAGAAGATAAGAACAGGAGGCTCAACACAGTTCGACATGGGTGAATAATGGCGGTGAGGACAGGGACGGAACAGGAGGGACCGACAAACCTAGACAAATCTTGAGGAAAATGGAGCTTGGACAAGGAGCTTCGAGAGGAGAAAGCTTAAGTAGTGTGGCTAGGGCATTTCATCAAACACTTCATGTGCATAGGAGGTGAGCTAGAGCACCACAAAGCTCTCTCCTTACCGTCCAGAAAAAAACAGAGAAGTGGAGTGGTGTGCTAGCGGGCGAGGGTATACATAGGCACCTCATTGGTCTCGGTTCGTGGCTGAAACCGGGACTAAAAGCCCCCCTTTTGTCCCGGTTCCAGATACAAACCGGGACCAATGGTTGTGGGCCAGGAGCAAGGCCCATTGGTCCCGGTTCGTGTCTGGAACCGGGACCAATGAGGAGAGATGAACCGGGACAAATGCCCCACGAGGCCCGGCCGACCCTCTAGGCTCAAGAACCGTGACTAATGCCACCATGGGTGCCGGTTCATGACAAAACCGGGAGTAATGGGCTCGGCAGGCCTGGACCAATGCCGAGTTTTCTACTAGTGCGGAATGATCCAACCTACACTCGAACATAGAAGAATGAAGACCAAATCCAAGAAGATCCACCGAAGACCAATGCTGACTGAATCCCGTGAGATCTTCAGGAGACAAACCTCCACACACCCTCAAACGATGGTAGAAGTGCCATCGGGATGGGGGCTAGGCAGGGAGAACCTTATTCCATCTTCAGGAACACTCCGCCGCCTCGCCTTGATGAGCAGAACACAAACCCTACACAAATGCAAAAAATATATTCTAAAAACAGAGCCATCCCTTCGGTATGTAACGGGATCCGCCGCGCCTCCATGCCCGAGAAGAGGCAAAACGGAGGTGGCGAAAACCCTAGTGTTGGGTGTCCTTCTGTGCATGAGGAGAGAAGGGGTATGTGCAGGCTTTAAAATAATGAAATATGTATATGGCAACCGTGTGGCAGATTGCAAAACTGCCACACGCATCCAGCGCCATAAGATCTGACCGCCCTCCCGATTTCCTTCCTTTCTCACACATCCTTCCGATTTCCTTCCTTTCACGCACTCCCAATTTCCTTCCTTGCTCACACGTCCTTTCGATTTCCTTCCTTTCGCGCACATCCTTCCTGATTTTATCGCGCACACCCGCCCAGGAAAAAATAATGCTTGGATTGGGATTTGATCTTTGGTCTGCAGGTAATCAACAAAGGGAGCTAATCACCTCACCTATGACAATCATTGTTGAACAAGCTAAGGGAAATACTGTTTTGACATGTTTTGCCTTTAATATGTTTGTACTAAAAAAATTTTGTTTCACCTATCAAACCTGACATATAAATTTTTCCCGTGGTAAATTCTCCATCATCACCATGATAAATGATGCACCACCGACATGATAACTTTGTGTATACCACGCGGTACATTATGTGTAAGTAGCATAGTCATAAGCACTGGAGGCGTGATAACTTTGGTGAAAGCATCGTGGTAACTTTGATCATTGGGAAGAAATTTGTTGACCCCCCCCCCAAGTAATTTCTGCAAATAGCACGATAACACTCACACCATAGAGCTGTTAATTTAGATACAAACATCGTGGTAACTTTAATCATTGGCGAAGAAAAATGTGAAAATATACCTGATTATTTATGTGTAAATAGATGGTAATGTACGCATCGCACATCTGATAACTGAGGTAGAAACACCATGGTAACTTTGACCATAGGTTTTTTTTTGAAAATATACTCCAATATCTTTTGTGTAAATAGCACGGTAGTATACCTCCCTCCCCTAGTAGTTTTATGTGTAAATAGCATGAAAACATATGCACTACGATAACTAAACACCATGATAATTTTTTGACCCATGGGGGAAATTTTGCTGAAACATACCCCTAATAAATTTTGTGTAAATAGCATGATATTTTAAGCACTACGGGCTTGATAGGTTACCTAGAATCACCATGATAACTTTTTGTTCCGAGAAAAAGTTGTTCAAAACATCCCCGATAATTTGTGTGTAAATAAAGTTAATATAAGCACCGCATAGCTGATAACTTACATATAAACATGATGGTGTAACTTTTTACCAAAGGAAAACAAGTTGTTAAATACATACACTCGCCTCGTGGGGCCTCTAAGATGAACACAACACATGTCGTGCCATGGGAAATTCACATACTGTTTAGTGTCATGAGGGGCACACGTGCTTGTGGTTTGGCCCAAAGAAACGACCCACTTTGACCTACTATAGGCGTGATTAGTTACGCAAAAAACATCATGATAATTTTTGACCTATGGAAAAAGCTACCGAAACACACCAAGCTTTTTAGGTGTAAGTAGCATGATAATATATGAACTATAGACCCAGTAACTCATGTACAATTCCTCATTGTAACTTTGACCGGGGGGAGGTTGATATAAACACATCCTGATAACTAGTGCAGAAACAGGATATAGCACCGGTTCGGAAGGCCCTTTAGTGCCGGTGCCCCCCTTTAGTACCGGTTCAACACGAACCGCCACTACAGGGCCACCACACGGCAGGAGCCAGCGCCGGGGGCGGGGATCCCTTTAGTACCGGTTGGTAACACCAACCGGTAATAAATGGTTTATGTGGTTTTCGGTTCATGATTTCTTCTTCCTTTAATTTTGTGTTTTCAGTTTAATTCTTTTTCGTTTGCTGGTATTTTACAATGCTACATATTGTACATGTTATGCATATATATAAATAGAATTTCTCATAGAACCGATATCATATATACAACCCATCTATTCTGCTAATATTAGCAAAATAACTATTCTGATAACACTTCCAAACAGCATGCTCAACGCAAGTGCACGTCATTATTTGAACCAAGTGTGCTGCAGTACTCACGCGAGTGAACTTCTTGTTGCAAAAAACTTAATGCTGTGTTTTTGGTATCTTTTTAGCTCTAGTGTTTTAATCGTTTGTCGGAACAAGGCGTGTAATATACTGTTGAAAAGTTATCGATTAGGCACTACATCGCCATGTTGAACACTTTTCGAGATTCGTCGCGGTTTAAGAGCAGTTTTGAAAACGGTGAAGCCGACGACGAGTGGCAGCGAGCGTTTTTTCACGATTTTTTCTAAACGGCTCATCGGAATAAAGAAAATGATACACCGTTGGAAAGATATCATCGAGACACATCTTTTTTTATCTATTATTTTTTCTAATTCGTTACGGTTTAAGAGCAGTTTCAAATTTACTAAATCGCGGAATTCTATTTTTCGTTTTTTTTAATTTTTAGTACTGTTTTCGCTCTAGTTTTCTAACCGTTTGTCGAAACGAGGCATGTAATATACCGTTGCAAAGCTATGGATGAGGCGCAACTTTCATATATTGAAATGTTTTTGAGATTCCTTACGGTTTTAAGTTAATTTTGAAAATCGTGCAGCAGAAGACTAGTGGCAGCGGCTGTTTTTCGTGAAATTTT
Organism: Secale cereale; assembly: GCA_902687465.1. Classification (NCBI taxonomy): domain Eukaryota; kingdom Viridiplantae; phylum Streptophyta; class Magnoliopsida; order Poales; family Poaceae; genus Secale; species Secale cereale. The sequence continues at coordinate 801,230,730 of LR738710.1, read as the reverse complement.
AACAAATCGCTGGTCAAAATGATTCAAATCATAAGCCGATGGAAAGATATCAACGAGATGCAACTTTTTCATGTACAACACTCTCTCTAATTCCTTACGATTTAAGAGCAATGTTGATTTTAACAAAATGCGGAGACTCTGTTTTTCCGCGACACCAAAATTGTCATATGTACTGCATCAGACAGAAAACCACACTTCTTCAGACTAAAAACTGCACTGCATCAGACAGTTAAATAAACTGAAAAACTGCACTGCAGTATCGGGCAGAGAGGACTGCATGTATTCTTTTGTTACTACTTTTGCGATACTAGGCGAGCGCACGAGGTGGGTTCAGTTCTCATTGAAGAAAAAGTGAACCTCAACTCAATTTTAATTGAACCGAGGCATAAGTGTAAGTGAACCACGTTTCTTTAATTTCCTTAACATTTTTTCATGCACTTCATGTTGGGGGGATGTGAACCACAGCACCGTAGAAAGTTGACGACATGAATTTTTTGTTATCTTTTGTCATACTTAGTATTTTTTTTCCGGACATAGATAGGACGAGCGAACCGCATAGATGAGTGCAAGTGAACCGCGACACATATCGAAGTGAGCTACATAATTTGTATTCTCGTTTTTGAACTTCTGACTACAAGGTCAATATTAGTGAGCTACATCATTTTTTTACATAGTGGACCACTTAGCAATTCACAACGAACTACATCACATCATTTTTTTACTAGTGAACTAGCAAGCCACTTCCAACTACTTCTACATCGTTTGTCAACAGCATTCTTATAAACTCAGTAGATTATACAATTTTCTCAAGTTTTTTCTCTATAATACAAAGAAATGACCCGTGGAAATAGACGAACAGCGCTGCCGCGCCAAGCGAACCGCACAGGGGCATGTTACCCACAACAGAATACAAAAATTACTTTTGCATGGTCATCTTGCAGACCGCACTGTTACATCTTTTTGCCTCCGAATAAAGAAAACTAAAATTGAATGGACATAATAAATTCTAGACTCCAAACCATAGTGGGTGTGAGCACGCATGTGTCTGCTAGTGGACTGCATTCCCATAAATCATTCCAGAACATAACCGCACTGCAACACCCTGCTGTAGGAACCACCACGGATTTTTCATTCATCTCTTGCAAAAAATCAGCAAGCTGAAACCGCAATAGTAGGAATAGCAAATTGCAGCGCACTGATTTTTTTCCTCCCAAAATAAAAAAGTGTGCTGCAAGAACAACCACAAACGATCATGTGTTTCTGTTCGTTAGAAGAGGAGAAGAAGCAGGGGGATGCTAGTGCGCTTGGGAGAACTTCCTGGCCGAGGAGGGCGGGCTGCAGCGGAGCCCGAGGTGGACCGCACGGGGGTAGTCGAGCGCGGGGCGGCGCGACTTAAGGGACGACTGTGGCGGTGGCGGGCCGTGGTGCGCAACGCGGATGGCTGGCCCGATCCAGTAGCGGTGCGCACGCGATGAGCTCGGGGAAGGAGGTCGTCGCAAGGAGGACGGGGGAGGCTCGACCTCTGATCCATGGAGGCAGCGGTGTCGTGGCTCCAAGGTGGTGGAGAGAGGCACCATGGCCGCGCGCGAAGGAAGAGGCGCGACAGTGCTCTACTCTGTTCTGTTGATAGCTCCCCGGATCCAAAGCGAGGTAGTGGTGGGGGATGGTGGTGGAGGCCTAGCAGGGCCGGGATGGATCTGCTGGTGGCTTCACTGGGGCAAGCTAGATCCGTCGAGGGAGATTCCGGCGGCGAGTTGCAGTGTATAGCCTGGGTCGGGGTAGGGAGGTTGCTTCGGCGACTTCTTAGGTCGGTGTTAGTGCGGATCAAGATCTGCGGCGACTCTGCTCAGGGCGTGCCATGTCCCGAGTCTAATGGAGCGCCCTATCCCGACCGCACCGGCGCACGGGGTGAGAGGAGGAGGTCGGGGAGAGGCCGGTCGGCTCAGGGCGGCGATTTCGCTGGGCGGGGGTTGGCTGGTGGCAGGTGGAGTGGGGGTTGTGCGGGGTGGGTGCACTTGCGGGAAGAAGGTGGGGATAAGGTGGAAATGGTGGGAGGCGGTGGGGTGGGGAAGAAAATGGGCACGAGTAGTGGGGTGGTTGGCGGTATATCGTCAAGTGGTTGTGGTCAGGTGTTAGCAGAATAAGATCCGGTGTTATCAGAATAAGACTCTAGAGGGGTGTTATCATAATACACCCACCCTATATATATAGAAACAAGCATGATAATTAATGGTATCGAAACAAGAATTAAATAGATAGCTAGCTACTACTACTTAATTACTTACCTTAGGTCGAAACCAATACAGTTTTTTTCGCCATTTGCCTGGAGTCACTGTGATGAACTTTTCCCAAGCCCTGCCCGCCGGCAAAGAAAATGAATAAAGGGCTTATTAAATAGTTGATATCAGGAAATGATGAACTAAATAGGCTGAGATATAGTTAATAATGATTGAAATTACCTGTCGACTATCCCCTTCAAGATGGTGTAGTCACTTTGTTTTCTCCATAGTGAGTCCAATACTTCAACTGTTCCTTCTTCAACTTTAATGATTAACAAGATCTAGTGGTAACTGCATGCGCACACGTTTGCATGTCTTAATTAAGCGGGCATGTGCATAACACTCATTAACTACCCTAAACCCTATACACTTAATTATTAACATCTAGCTAGCTAGCTAGTAAGCAAAAAATAGAATTTGTAGTACAAGACAGTGTCACTCATAGGAAGTTGTAAGGAGGTAGTATATCTTCATTCGTATTGAGGCGCTTCAAGAACTGTAGCATGTTTTTCTCTACATCTGTTTTATAATATTCCAAATTCCATGTGTGTTCATTAATGGTATTTCGGTCAATGAACCCAATACCATAGCGTCCAGTTTTTTTCAATTCATACATCTTCATCCTACATAATACCACAGAAAAGAATATAGTGAGGATAATTAGGTAATGATCGATCAATGAGCACTACAGCTATCTTGAGACTTCAATTACAGAAAGAAATCACTTACAGATGATACGTCTCCAACGTATCTATAATTTTTGATTGTTCCATGATATTATTTAAGATGTTTTGGATGTTTAATGAGCTTTGTTATACACTTTTATATTATTTTTGGGACTAACCTACTAACCCAAAGGCCCAGTCCAGATTGTTGTTTTGTGCCTAGTTTAGGGTTTTATAGAAAAGGAATATCAAATGGAGTCCAAACGAAAAGAAACCTACGGGAGAGATATTTTTGGAGCAAAATATGCACGAGAGACTTGAGAACCACAGAGTAGGGCTGACGTGGTGTCCACGAGGGTGGGGGGCACGCCCCCCTATAGGGCGCGCCCCCTGCCTCGTGGGAACACCGTCTGGCCCCGGTGCCCCCCTTCCTCCTATATATACCTATGTCCCCCAAAACTATCAGAACAACAGAAAAACCCTAGTTCCACCGCCGCAACCTTCTGTTCCCGTGAGATCCCATCTTGGGGCCTGTTCTGGAGCTCCGCCGGAGGGGGGATCTACCACGGAGTACTTCTACATCATCATCATCGCCTCACCATGAGTTGTGAGTAGTTTACCACAGACCTTTGGGTCCACAGCTAGTATCTAGATGTTTTCTTCTCTCTCTTTGGATCTCAATACCAAGTTCTCCTTGGTCTTCGAGAAGATCTATTCGATGTAATCTCTTTTTGCGGTGTGTTTGTCGAGATACGATGAATTGTGGGTTTATGATCAAGATTATCTATGAGAAGTATTTGGTTCTTTTCTGAACTATTTATGTATGATTGTAATATCCTTGCTAGTCTCCACGAATTATTGGTTTGGTTTGGCCTACTAGATCTATAGTTCTTGCAATGGGAGAAGTGCTTGTCTTTGGGTTCAATCTTGCGGTGTCCTTTCCAAGTGATAGCAGGGGCAGCAAGGCATGTATTGTATTGTTGCCATCGAGGATAAAAAGATGGGGTTTATATCACTATGTTTGAGTTATCCCTCTACATCATGTCATCTTGCTTAAGGCGTTACTCTATTCTTATGAACTTAATACTCTAGATGCATGCTAGATGACGGTCGATGTGTGGAGTAATAGTAGTAGATGCAGAATCGTTTCGGTCTACTTGTCTCGGACGTGATGCCTATATATAATGATCATGCCTAGATAGTCCCATAATTATTCGCTTTTCTATCAATTGCTCGACAATAATTTGTTTACCCGCCGTAGAATATCGCTATCACGAGAGAAGCCACTAGAGAACACTATGGCCCCCAGGTCTATTCTCAACATATCAATCTACAATCTACTTTACTTTTCCGCTTTTACTTTCTGTTCTTATATCCAAAAATACCAAAAATATCAAACTATCATCTCTATCAGATCTCACTTTCGTAAGTGACCGTAAAGGGATTGACAACCCCTGATCCCGTTGGCTGCGAAGTTCTTATTTGTTTGTGCAGGTGCAAGGGACTCGCGCGTGGTCTCCTACTGGATTGATACCTTGGTTCTCAAAAACTGAGGGAAATACTTACGCTACTATGCTGCATCACCCTTTCCTCTTCGAGGGAATACAACGCAAGCTCGAGAAGTAGCAAGAAAAATTTCTAGCGCCGTTGCCGAGGAGGCTTACGCAAAAGTCATATACCAAGTACCTATCACAAACCCTTATCCTTCGCATTACATTTATTTGCCTCTCGTTTTCCTCTCCCCCACTGCACCCTTGCCATTTTATTTGCCCTTCTTCTGCCGTGTGTTTATCGTTCGCTTGCTTCTTGTTTACTTGTGAGTAGGATTGCTTGCTTGTCACTATGGCTTAGAAAAATACCAAATTGTGTGACTTCTCCAATACCAACAATAATGATTTTATTAGCACTCCGATTGCTCCTATTACCGATGCTGAATCTTGTCAGATCAATGCTGCTCTGTTGAATCTTGTTATGAAAGATCATTTTTCCGGCCTTCCTAGTGAAGATGCCGCTACCCATCTCAACAACTTTGTTGATTTGTGTGATATGCAAAAGAAAAGGGATACGGATAACGATATTGTTAAATTGAAGTTATTTACGTTTTCACTTAGAGATCGTGCTAAAACTTGGTTTTCCTCTTTGCCTAGAAATAGTATTGATTTGTGGAATAAGTGCAAAGATGCTTTTATCTCTAAGTATTTCCCTCCTGCTAAGATCATCTCTCTTAGAAACAATATTATGAATTTTAAGCAACTAGATCATGAGCATGTTGCACAAGCGTGGGAGAGAATGAAATTAATGATACGTAATTGCCCTACACATCGTTTGAACTTATGGATGATTATTCAAAACTTTTATGCTGGCTTGAATTTTGCTTCTAGAAATCTTTTAGATTCGGCCACAGGAGGCACTTTCATGGAAACCACCTTAGGAGAAGCTACCAAACTCCTGGATAATATTATGGTTAATTATTCTCAATGGCACACCGAAAGGTCTACTAGTAAAAAAGTGCATGCTATTGAAGAGATTAGTGTTTTGAGTGGAAAGATGGATGAACTTATGAAATTATTTACTGCTAAGAGTGCTTCTTCTGATCCTAATGATATGCCTTTGTCCACTTTGATTGAAAATAATAATGAATCTTTGGATGTGAATTTTGTTGGTAGGAATAATTTTGGTAACAATGCTTATAGAGGGAACTTTAATCCTAGGCCTTTCCCTAGTAATTCCTCTAATAATTATGGAAATTCCTACAACAACTCTTATGGAAAGATGCCTTCTGAATTTGAAACTAGTGTTAAGGAGTTTATGATTTCGCAAAAGAATTTCAATGCTATGCTTGAAGAAAAATTGCTTAAGATTGATGAATTGGCTAGAAGTGTGGATATAATTACTCTTGATGTTGATTCTTTAAAACTTAGATCTATGCGTGATATCAATGAGTCTCTCAAAGCCTTGAGAATTTCCATTGATGAATGCAAGGAAATAACCGCTAGGATGCGTGCTAAAAGAGAGAATTATATAAAAGCGTGTTCTTCTAGTTATCATGAAAATAAAGATGAAGATCTGAAAGTTATTGATGTGTCTCCTATTAGATCCTTGTTTTCTAGTATGAATCTTGATAAAGATGGGATTGGAGATGAGTCTACTTTAATTAAAAGGTATCCCAATGATTCGGAGTTTTTATATCTTGATGCTAAAATTGTTAAAAGTGGGATTGAAGAGATTAAAACTTTGCATAGTGATGAACACACTACTTTGGATTTCAAGGGATTCAATTATGATAATTTCTCTTTGATTGATTGTATTTCCTTATTGCAATCCGTACTAAACTCTCCTCATGCTTATAGTCAAAATAAAGCTTTTACCAAACACATAGTTGATGCTTTGATGCAATCTTATGAAGAAAAACTTGAATTAGAAGTTTATATCCCTAGAAAGCTTTATGATGAGTGGGAACCTACTATTAAAATAAAAATTAAAAATCATGAATGCTTTGCTTTGTGTGATTTGGGTGCAAGTGTCTCCACTATCCCAAAAACTTTGTGTGATTTGCTAGGTTTCCATGAGGTTGATGATTGTTCTTTAAATTTGCATCTTGCGGATTCTACCATTAAGAAACCTATGGGAAGGATTAATGATGTTCTTATTGTTGACAATAGGAATTATGTGCCCGTATATTTCATTGTTCTTGATATAAATTGCAATCCTTCATGTCCTATTATTCTTGGTAGACCTTTCCTTAGAACGATTGGTGCAATTATTGATATGAAGGAAGGAAATATTAGATTCCAATTTCTGTTAAGAAAGGGCATGGAACACTTTCCTAGAAATAAAATCAAATTACCACATGAATCTATTATGAGAGCCACTTATGGATTGCCTTCCAAAGATGGTAATACCTAGATCTATCTATGTATCATGCCTAGCTATGGGCGTAAAATGACAGCGCTTGTTGGGAGGCAACCCAATTTTATATTTTTTGTTTTTGATTCTGTTTAGGAATAAATATTGCATCTAGCATCTGTTTAGATGTGGTTTTGTGTTTTAATTAGTGTTTGTGCCAAGTAGAACCTTTGGGAAGACTTGTGTGAAGGTTATATGATCGTGCTGTGAAAAACAGAATCATTATCGCTCGCTAGAATGGTCACCAGATTTGACTTGAGTGTGCTATTTAGTTGATTCTTTTTGCAGACGATTAATAGACAAATTCCTCACGTTTACCAATTTATTTCAATTTTTTTGGAGTTTCATAAGTATGCAAAAAGTACAGATTACTACAGACTGTTCTATTTTGGACATATTCTGTTTATCGGGTGTTGTTTGCTTATTTTGTTGCATCTATGAGTAGCATTGGGAAGTATGAATCATAGAGAAGTTGGAATACAGTAGGTTTAACACCAATATAAATAAATAATGAATTCATTGCAGTACCTTTGAGTAGTGGTTTGTTTTCTTATACTAACGGAGCTCACGAGATTTTTGTCTAAGTTTTGTGTTGTGAAGTTTTCAAGTTTTGAGTATTGCTTTGATGGACTATGGAACAAGAGTGGCAAGAGCCTAAGCTTGGGGATGCCCAAGGAACCCCAAGGTAAAATTGAAGGACAAACAAGAGCCTAAGCTTGGGGATGCCCCGGGAAGGCATCCCCTCTTTCGTCTTCATCTATCGGTAACTATACTCGGAGCTATATTTTTATTCACCACATGATATGTGTTTTACTTGGAGCGTCGTGTGTTATCTGAGTCTTTTCTTGTTAGTTTTCCACAATTATCCTTGCTGGAAACACCTTCTTTAGAGAGTTAAATATGACCTAGGAATTGATAGAACACTCTATGTGCTTCACTTACATCTTTTGAGCTGAATAGTTTTTGCTCTAGTGCTTCACTTATATCTTTTAGAGCACGGTGGTGATTATATTTTGTAGAAATTGTTGATCTCTCATGCTTCACTTATATCATTTTGAGAGTCTATTAAAACAACATTGTAATGTGCTTTGGCTATGAAACTAGCCTCCACATGATAGACATCCAAGATCAATGTAGTAAAAACTTTCACACTAAGTGCATTGAATATGATGAGAAGTTGGATGCTTGATAATTGTTTTGAGATATGAGGATAGTGATATTAGAGTCATGCTAGTAGAGTTATTATGAAATTGAGAAATGCTTGTGTTAAGTTAAGTGATTCCCGTAGCATGCACGTATGGTGAACCGCTATGTGACTAAGTTAGAGCATGAGGTATTTGTAGAGTGTCAACCTTTTTGTGGAGGTCGGGGGCGCGCGATGGTTAACTCCTACCAACCTCCCCCCTAGGAACATGCGTTGATTGCTTTGTTTTGATGACTCGTAAATTTGTGCAATAAGTATATGAGTTCTTATGACTAATGTTGAGTCCATGGATTATACGAACTCTCACCCTTCCACCATTGATAGCCTCTCTTGTACCGCGCAACATTCACCGGTACCATACACCCACTATATATTCTTCCTCAAAACAGCCACCATACCTACCTATCATGGCAGTTCCATAGCCATTCAGAGATATATTGCCATGCAACTTTCCACCGTTCTGTTCATATGACACGCTTCATATTGTCATATTGCCATCTATACCTAATATTAAAGGACGGAGGATTTCATAGTTCTCCATAAGTCGCCTCTTTATGTCCATTCCTTTTATGTTAAACATAAAAATTGACGGCTGGGATTTAAAAGGACCCGACACAAACCATAACCATTGCTGCGCGGGCTCCTTGTGTATGGTCAGATGGTTTTCTCCTGTGGTGCACCCATCCCCAGCTCAAGCGCCTCCAAGAGGATGACCAGCAGCGGCGGGGTAGCAGGTTGAAAAAGAAGCAATTGTGTGGGAGGCAACGGTGGTGAAGCTTTTGCTGCTTTGGACTCACGTTCTTCATGCAACTCGACAGTTTATCCTTGCCTGCGGTGATGCAACCGTTGGTCCTTGACGAAGACGGCTACTCGGGGTGACCATGGTGTGAATCGCGACCAGGTTCCGATCGATGGTAGCACGATGATCCAGTGAGCAACAGCAGCATGCAGAGCTCACGAGTAGGAGCAGTAGCAGCACCAGCATCATGCAACACCAACTAGCAGGAGGAGTAGCAGTTGTATCCCGTGGCGGAGGCGGGTGTCAGGGGGAAGAACCTGCTGCCAAAGTTGAAGCGTATGCGCCTTTGCCAGAAAAAGCACCGGCGACACTGGTGATCAGACCGGTGCGATGGACATGGTCTGCGCCCCCATGTGTCCGATCCCCCGGCGTGGAAGCAGCCGGGCATGCCTTGGTTTGCTAGTTTCGACGAAATCTCCTGCCTTGGTTTGATGACAAGTAATCAAGTAGATGGCCGGTTTTGAGTTCAGGAGTAACAGCAAGACTGCCATGTAAAGGTTTTCACGCAGTGTCCCTTGACATTCATGTTGAGAAGGAATCACATACATGCAAATACAAATATTCTATTTACATAATATGTTTCCTAGGAACCAAATCATATACATTCAACGTGGATTAGCAGGGACTTAAAATCCAAAGCATATGGGGTCATAAGACACATAATAATGCTTCCTTTGTTCTTGTGCATCCGGTTCAGCCATAGCCCGATGCTGCTGATCTTGTCATGCGGCGTCATGCTGATGCCGATGAGCTCGACGATGGTGCCAACATGGCAGTTGTGTGGAGGCGCTTCTGGCAGTGAGAAGCAATAGCAAGGGACACACCGACGAGCAGAAGTAGGTGTACTATGTAGCGGCGGAGCGGCAAAGACCCTCGCCAGCGAGCTATAATGGCAGCAGCAAGCAACAAGGTGCGCCTGCGGGAGCAGCAAGGGTGGCAACTTCAGGGACGAAGCTTAGGTTCATCACGCACATTGAGGAATTTTAGGTGACCGACCTGTTCTTCAGTCAAACATGTACAGATGGCAATTTGGTTGCTGGTTTTAGGCATATACGATCAAATTTTAATTGAAAGGATTGTTTTTTTGATAAAATGATCAAATAATCAAATTCCCAAATAAGAAGTGGCAAAATATCGAATAACAGTGACAAATTATCAAAAAATCAAATGCAATATAAATAAACAGTAAATAGTGACAAATTATAAAAGTAAAAAAAGAGCCGCCAACACGAGAAGCTTAAATAGTTCCATCGTGCTACCTCATACTAATTTCAATCAGTTTAAATACGTTCTTGAGTAGTCAGGAGTCAAAGAGCTGCTTAGGGAATTAACAAAGCAAAGTATGAGGGGTAATTTAGATTTATCCTCAAGGGAATAAATGAGAGGCCGAGTGATTTAAAAATATATAATATTGACATAATTATATGGAACGTTCTTGGGCATAGGAAAAAGTGTTGATGTCCTGTCAGGATATTTAACGTGGATTATAAATAAATGTATCACTTGGTCATAGTTATTTTTTTTTACAAAATGCATAGAAGTGTGAGGAATTCTTATTCGATTGCAATGCACCGACGCGTGGTAGACTAAAAGGAGGATGGACGTAAATAGGTGGAGACATGAGACATATAACAATGTCCCCCGTTGCAACGCACGAGCATTTGTGCTAGTGCATGATCATGTAGTTGACATAGTATTTGTGGCTAGGCCATCATGCATAATTTTTCATACATGTCACTCTTGTTTCATTGCATATCCCGGTACACCGTCGGAGGCATTCATATAGGTCATACTTTGTTCTAGTATCGAGTTGTAATATTGAGTTGTAATTCAATGAAAGTGTGATGATCATCATTATTAGAGCATTGTCCCATGTGAGGAAAGGCTAAATCAAGAAACCCCCTCCAAGAAAAAGAAAAAAATAAAAGAAAAGAAAGGCCAAAGAAAAAAGAAAGGCCCAAAAAAAGAAAAAAAGAAAAAAAAGAATAAATGGAAAAGAAAAGAAAAAGGGACAATTGCTACTATCTTTTTCCACACTTGTGCTTCAAAGTAGCACCATGTTCTTCATGATAGAGAGTCTCATGTTTAGTCACTTTCATATACTAGTGGGAATTTTCATTATAGAACTTGGCTTGTATATTCCAACGATGGGCTTCCTCAAATGCCCTAGGTTTTCGTGAGCAAGCAAGTTGGATGCACACCCACTTAGTTTCTTTTGTTGAGCTTTCATACATTTTTAGCTCTAGTGCATCTGTTGCATGGCAATCCCTAATCACTCACATTGATATCTATTGATGGTCATCTCCATAGCCCGTTGATACGCCTAATCGATGTGAGACTATCTCCCTCCTTTTTGTCTTCTCCACAACCACCTCTCTATTCCACATAGTGCTATATCCATGGCTCACGCTCATGTATTGCGTGAAAGTTGAAAGTTTTGAAAGTATAGAGTGTGAAAACAAGTGCTTGGCTGAAACCGGGGTTGTGCATGATGTGAATATTTTGTGTGATGAACAGGGAGCATAGCCAGACTATATGATTTTGTAGGGTTAACTTTCTTTAGCCATAGTATTTTGAGAAGACATGATTGCTTTGTTAGTATGCTCGAAGTATTCTTGTTTCTTATGTCAATATAGACTTTCGTCTTGAATCTTTTAGATCTGAACATTCATGCCACAATTAAGAGAATTTCATTGAAAACAATGTTGGTTAGCATTCCACATCAAAAATTCTTTTTTTATCATTTACCTACTCGAGGACGAGTAGGAATTAAGCTTGGGGATGCTTGATATGTCTCCAACGTATCTATAATTTTTGATTGTTCCATGCTATTATTTAAGATGTTTTGGATGTTTAATGGGCTTTGTTATACACTTTTATATTATTTTTGGGACTAACCTACTAACCCAAAGGCCCAGTCCAGATTGATGTTTTTTTGCCTATTTCAGGGTTTTACAGAAAGGGAATATCTAACGTAGTCCAAACGGAATGAAACCTTCGGGAGATATATTTTTGGAGCACAATACGCGCGGGAGACTTGAGAACCACGGAGTTGGGCTGACGTGGCATCCACAAGGGTGGGGGGCGCTCCCCCTGCCTCGTGGGCACCCCATCTGGCCGCCGGTGCCCTCCTTCCTCCTATATATACCTACGTACCCCGAAACTATCAGAACAACAGAAAAAACCCTAGTTCCACCACCGCAACCTTCTGTTCCCATGAGATCCCATCTTGGGGCCTGTTTCGGAGCTCCATCGGAGGGAGGATCTACCACGGAGTGCTTCTACATCATCATCATCGCCTCACCATGAGTTGCGAGTAGTTTACCACAGATCTTTGGGTCCATAGCTAGTATCTAGATGGCTTCTTCTCTATCTTTGGATCTCAATACCAAGTTCTCCTCGATCTTCGAGAAGATCTATTCGATGTAATCTCTTTTTGCGGTGTGTTTGTCGAGATTCGATGAATTGTGGGTTTATGATCAAGATTATCTATGAGAAATATTTGGTTCTTTTCTGAACTCTTTATGTATGATTATAATATCCTTGCAAGTCTCTTCGAATTATTAGTTTGGTTTGGCCTACTAGATCTATAGTTCTTGCAATGGGAGAAGTGCTTGGCTTTGGGTTCAATCTTGCGGTGTCCTTTCCCAGTGACAGAAGGGGCAGCAAGGCACATATTGTATTGTTGCCATCGAGGATAAAAAGATGGGGTTTGTATCACTATGGTTGAGTTTATCCCTCTACATCATGTCATCTTGCTTAAGGCGTTACTCTGTTCTTATGAACTTAATACTCTAGATGCATGCTGGATAGTGGTCGATGTGTGGAGTAATAGTAGTAGATGTAGAATCGTTTCGTTCTACTTGTCTCGGACGTGATGCCTATATATAATGATCATGCCTAGATAGTCTCATAATTATTCGCTTTTCTATCAATTGCTCGACAGTAATTTGTTTACCCGCCGTAGAATATCGCTATCATGAGAGAAGCCACTAGAGAACACTATGGCCCCCCAGGTCTATTCTCAAAATATCAATCAACAATCTACTTTACTTTTCTGCTTTTACTTTCTGTTCTTATATCCAAAATACCAAAATTATCAAACTATCATCTCTATCAGATCTCACTTTCGTAAGTGACCGTAAAGGGATTGACAACCCCTGATCACGTTGGCTGCGAAGTTCTTATTTGTTTCTGCAGGTGCGAGTGACTCATGCGTGGTCTCCCAATGGATACCATGGTTCTCAAAAACTGAGGGAAATACTTACGCTACTGTGCTGCATTACCCTTTCCTATTCGAGGGAATACAACGCAAGCTCGAGAAGTAGCAACAGACAATAGGAACTGACGAGAGATTTGTCGAGTGCATCTTGATTGAATAATTGAAATAGTTCTGAATACTCAACGGTCAGAGCTAGCTTATGGAAGTAATGCTCTTCCTTGACGTTCACCATGAGGGACTCTCGATTGGAACTCTTGGTAATTTTCATGTACCAATCATGCAATTCATACATTCTCGTTGGGAGGCTCTGGACCTCCTCAGGCTCGACCAAAGGTTTGCCGCGGGCATATTTCCATTTTATGTTCTTCTCTCTAAGCGGAGACATGGGCTTGATCTTGAGTAGTTGTCCCACAATGATACCAAGCATTTCAGCCTGCCTTCTATGCTCGTCGGTTATGACCAGCTGACCGGGGCCGGTACACTCATGTGTTGGTACAACAAGCGGGGGGATTGATTGCGTCACCTATTCTCCCAGCTGGGGAATGGTTTTCCCACATTTTTTGCCAGCTGCTTGGCTCGAGCTCGAGCTCGACTCCTTCTGTAGTCGTGCTCAATGTGCCTTCCTGATTTGGCGCTGTTTTGTGTTCTTGAAGGGAAACTTCGAAGGGCTTAAGGGATACGCTGTGGGCTGGATGACTAAGAGTCGTCGCGGCAAGCTATACATAGATGATGAAGGCTGGGGTCCCGAGGCCGGCTCAATTGAGTACGGGTACCGGGTCCCCTTCGGCGGAATTCATGTCTTCATCGGCAAGATCGGTGAACCAGGCCCTGAGCCGGACATCTGCACTGACATCGTCGAGCCGGCTCAGCGTGTGCGACCCGCCCGGGTTCGGCCCGCAAGGAAGCGTGCTTTTGTCGGATACATCCAGGGAATTAGATGCTCCAGATCTTATGAAGAAACAACTGTTCTCTCTGATGGTGAGTCATCCACAGGTGAGACTAACTCCATGTATTGGATGCAGAGCGGACGTCTTGGGGGCTCGTCTGATGGTAACAGTATTCCGGACTCCAGTGAGCCGACGAATAGGGTGGCGATCTTCATGGCCGGCACCCAGACGACTCTCAGGTCAACAGTCGTCGGGACCATAAGACCCGGCGCGACAATAGCTGTGGCAGGCGCGGACGGCTCAGCACACCCGCCGACTCAAGCTTTATCAGATCTATTGGAGAATCTGGCGACTCTGATGGGAATGAAGGTTACTCCAGAAAATCAGGATCAGCACAAGACGGCTGTGGATAAGTTGCGGCAAGAGATAACACAAGTTAGGAAGGACATGGCAGCCGAGAACAACAAGATGGCTGAAGAACGGGCTGTTCTAGATGCCCGAGCCCAGCGGATTCAAGCGGAAGCTTTCCGGCTCTCGGTAGGACAGAACGCTGCTAATGAAGCCATGATAAGGAGAAAGAAACAGAGTCGTCTCCCCTTTGTTTATGAGCGAAGGAATCTTTTCACTGTCGGGGCAGGGGGCAGTGGCCCGCCGGTATTAAACTGGACGACAGAGGCACCCAAGACCGGCGGTCCGGTTCATCAGCGTACAACCGGATCTCTGTATGCAGATCAGAACCGCCCGACCCGTCCTTATCCTCCGGCACCGGCGGGACACTACTCCAACCCTCTGGATAACATGATAGCAGCAGCATCAAGGCTGATGGCTTTGCAAGTTGAGGGCGAAACTCCGGTGGCAGTGGAAACCCGGAGAGCTCAGGAGCTGCTTCAGACAGCGCTACAGCAGCAACATGCTTATTCTTATAGTCGAGATCAGATTCACTCAACCCCCCGTCCAAGTGCTAGCTACAGCAGACACGTTGAGTCGCCAGAGGTTTCAAGCGCAGAACGACTCGTGACTCACCTCGTGGATATAACCCGGCGCGGCATGACGCCAGGGGACAGGATGTGCCGGTTCAGGCGGCCGATCATCAGTCGGCGCCACATTACCTGGCAACGTCAGTGAAAATAGGTAGAACTTCCCGGGCGTGGGGTGTGCCATGTTTAACGGCGGCTATAAGGAACGAACGGTTGCCGAAGGATTTTAAGGGTACTCGCAAGGTGCTGAACTACACAGCAGATCAGCCCCCTGAGGCCTGAGTAGAGAGCTACGAGATGGCGATGGAGATGTTGGATGTTAGCGAAGCTGCATGCGCTAAGTACTTCACCATGATGCTAGAAGGCACGTCTCACAACTGGTTAAAGGGATTACCCGTCAACTCCATTGGGTCATGGGTAGAGTTGGAAACCAGGTTCATCAAGCACTTCAAGGACACGTGTACGCAGCCCATGTCGATCGTGGATCTAGACTCTTGGGTTCAGAACGAGGGTGAGTCAACAACTAGTTGGGTACGCTGGGTTTCGACCATCATGCACTCCTCAGATAAGATCAATGCCGAATCAGCAATACTCACGTTGGAGAAGAATTGATGTTTCCCTCCACTCAAGCTGAAGCTAGGCCGGTTTAAGTGCCATTGTAATGATGTGGGGGAGCTCATGGCGGCTCTCGTCAAGTATGCCGACTCTGATAGTACCAAGGACCCTGAGTCTGAAGCAGACAGGCCGAGAAAGGGAAAAAGGGGTAATGACCCTGGAGGACAGCAGTATAACCCGGCCAATCATCACAGTGGTAATAAACACAAGGCTGATGCTTTTGTAGCTAATACAGGGGCACGGAATTTTAACAAGCGTCGCAAGGGGAAGCCGCCTCCAAGGTACAATATTGATGAGGTGATGAATCAGCTGTGTCCGAAGCACGAGTCGGATGAATAGCCGGCCACCCATGCATGGAAGGATTGCAGCATCATGCGATCTTACAAAAAGTTCATCCAGAACAGTCAGGGACCGAACGACGGTTCAGGATCCGGTTTTCCGGGTCTGGGTCATGTAGGCGGTGGCTCCAGCTCCGGCTTTCAGGGACAAGGTAGTCAAGGCGACAACAATTAGCAGAACAACCAAGGGAACCAACAACAGTCCGGTTATTAGAGTAATCCAAAGCAGTTGAGCAATGGGCAATACCACGTGTTCACCATGAGTCTGTGCAAACGAGACCAGAAGCCCCATAAGAGGGCAGTGAATGCCATTGAGCCAGCGGTGCCCCGTTACTTAAGATGGTCTGAGCAGCCAATTATGTGGAGCCACGAAGATCACCCGTCCCGAGTGGATAATCCGGGTCAGCTGGCCCTAGTGGTGCCCCCCATGTCGGAGGGTATTAGTTCACCAAGGTACTCATGGATGGAGGGAGCAGCATCAATATTCTGTATTATAATACTTTCCGTCGTATGGGGTTAACTAATACGAAGCTTAAACCATCGAACACCGTTTTCATGGAGTTGTGCCTGGTAAGTCGGCGAATCCAGTTGGTAAGATTGATCTGGAAGTAACCTTTGGAGATGAGTATGATGCCAGGACAGAAACCTTGACGTTTGAAGTTGTGCGGATCCACAGCCCGTACCATGCTTTATTTGGCAGACCGGCTTATGCTAAGTTTATGGCAAGGCCATGCTATGTTTATCTGCAACTCAAGATGCTGGGTCATAAGGGGAATATCACAGTGCATGGGAGTCACACCATAGCTTTGGAATGTGAAGAAGGTGATGCAGCTTATGCAGAGTCGTTTTGTGCCACAAAGGAGCTCAAGTTTTACAAAGATAATATTGACCCAGCAGATACGACGTCTTCAAATAAGCCAACTATAGAGCATGATTCATTGCTGAAGTTTAAGTCGGCAGATGACACCAAGATGGTAGATTTTGTTCCTGGCAACTCAACCAAGCAGTTCAGTATCAGTGCCAATTTGGATCCAAAATAGGAAAGCGCGCTCATCGAGTTCATCCATGAGAACCGGGACATCTTTGCATGGAAGCCTTCAGACATGCCGGGTGTACCGACATAACTCGCTAAGCACACTCTTAATATTGATCCGAAGTATAAGCCGGTCAGACAATTTCTTCGTCGTTTTAATGAAGAGAGACAGAAGGCCATCGGTGAAGAGGTGGCCCGGCTCTTAGCGGCCGGGTTCATTTTAGAAGCTTTTCATCCTGAGTGGTTGGCTAACCCGGTTTTGGTGCTTAAAAAGAATGGCACGTGGTGCATGTGTGTGGATTACACAAATTTAAACAAGGCTTGTCCAGCTGACCCGTTTGCCCTCCCTCATATTGATCAGATCATTGATGCTACACAGGGTTGTGAGCGCCTGAGTTTTTTGGATGCATATTCTGGATATCATCAGATTAAAATGGCGGTTAAGGACCAGGAGAAGACGGCTTTCATCACTCCGTTCGGAGCCTTCTGCTATGTATCTATGCCTTTTGGGCTTAAGAGTGCCCAGGCGACTTACCAGAGGTGTTTACAGAACTGCCTGCACGGTCAGATTGGGCGCAATGGTCATGCTTATGTGGATGATATCGTGGTCAAGTCCAGGAAGAAGGAGACTCTAATTGATGACTTGAGGGAAACGTTTGACAATCTCCAGGTGTACAAGATGATGCTTAACCCGACCAAAACACGGTGTTCCAGTAGGCAAGCTTCTTGGCTTTTTGGTTTCTGAGAGAGGCATTGAAGCTAACCCGGAAAAAATGAAGGCCATCACCTCCCTGGCACGACCAAAATGTATCAATGATGTCCAGCGTGTGGCAGGACGGATAGCGGCATTGAGCCGGTTTATAAGTAGCTTAGGTGAAAAGGCTATCCCTCTATACTAGATGATGAAAAAGACAGATGATTTCATCTGGAGTGAAGCTGCTGATGAAGCGTTTGAGGCACTCAAGAAGCAATTGGCTGAGCCACCGGTTCTTCCAGCCCCCATTAACAAAGTGCCTTTATTGTTATATGTTGCTGCAAACAGCAGGGCCATCAGTGTGGCTATTGTGGTGGAAAGAAAGGAGGCTGGTAAAGAGCATCTAGTTCAAAGTCTGGTTTACTACATCAGTGTGGTCCTCATCGAGTCTAAACAGAGGTGTCCACATTGGCAGAAGCTGGTTTATGGAGTCTGTATGGCGAGCCGAAAACTCAAGCAGTATGTCCTGGGTCATCCCATTATGGTCGTGAGCTCTGCTCCCTTGGGAGACATTATCCAAAATAGGGAAGCTACAGGACGAGTGGCCAAATGGGCCATTGAGCTTGGGCCTCATGATTTAAAATATATGCCTCGAACAACCATTAAATCACAAGCGCTGGTAGATTTTATCAACGACTGAACAGAGCTATAGACGCCTGAAGAAAAGCCAGATAATATGTATTGGACGATTCACTTTGACGGGTCAAGGCAATTGGAGGGCTCGGGGGCTGGAGTTGTTTTAACTTCCCCATGAGGTGATAAGCTTTCTTATGTCCTCCGACTCATGTTTCCATGTACTAATAATGCATCTGAGTATGAAGCCTTGCTCCATGGCCTTCGGGTGGCTAAAGAGATGAATTTAAGCCGGGTCAGATGTTTCGGCGACTCAGATTTGGTAGCTCAGCAGGTTCTTGGCAAACGAGACTCCAAGGATCCGGTCATGGCGGCTTATCGCCAAGAGGTTGATGCTATTGCAGGTCATTTCAAGGTTTACCAAGTTGAGCACATCGATCGAAGGAAGAACGAGGCAGCACCCGCCTTGTCCCGGTTAGGATCTCAGCATAAGCCGGTGCTGCCCAACACCTTTTTAGACGTTTTGTTTAATCCGTCTGTCAAGTTGCCTACAGAGGAGGATCTCGCTATACCTGACCTGGAGGTACAATTGGTGGCGGCTCTTCATGTCATACCAGATTGGACAATTCCTTATTTTGCTTATATGACCCGGGGTGAGTTACCTGAAGATGAAATATTAGCCAGGCAGATAACCTGGCTGTCTAAGTCAATGACGATCGTTAATGAAGAATTGCACCACCGCAGTGTTTCAGGCGCGTTTCAACGCTGTGTCTCACCTTAGGAAGGCTGCAAGATTCTACGAGAGATCCATGAGGGAGATTGTGGTCACCATGCCAGTTCTAAATCTCTGGTAGCAAAAGCTTTTCGTCATGGATTTTACTGGTTAACGGCTCGTGCTGATGCTGTGGGCTTGGTCAGTAAATGTGACGGCTGTCAGAAATTTTTGCGGCCTACTCATGTTCCGTCTCAAGAGTTGAGGATGATCCCGATAAATTGGCCGTTTGCAACTTGGGGGCTTGATATGGTAGGACCTTTTAAAAGATCCAAGGATAAGAAAACCCACCTGTTAGTGGCAGTGGACAAATTCGCCAAGTGGATCGAGGCAGAGCCAGTCAGCAAATGTGATGTAGAAACAGCGGTGCAGTTCATCAAGAAGGTGAGTTTCTGTTTTGGTTTCCCCCACAGTATCATAATAGACAATGGCACTAATTTGTGTAAGGGTGCTATGAAGGAATTTTGCCAGCGTGAGCATATCCGGCTTGATGTATCTTCTGTGGCTCCTCCCTAGTCCAATGGCCAAGCAGAGCGGGCCAATCAAGAGATCTTACGAGGGATCAAACCCCGGCTCATGGTTCCTTTAAAGAAAACGCCTTGTTGTTGGGTGGAAGAGTTACCTTGCGTGTTATGGAGCATTAATACAACACCCAACGGGTCTACAGCATACACGCCCTTCTTCGTGGTCTACGGAGCAGAGGCGGTTCTTCCCAGCGATATCCGTCATGACTCGCCCCGAGTGGCGGCTTATGTGGAAGCTGACAATGAGATGGCACGACAGGATGCGTTGGATCGATTGGATGAAGAGCGTGATCTCGCGCCGGCTCAATCAGCGATTTATCAACAAGATTTACGACGATATCATAGCCGGCGGGTCAAGACCAGAACCTTTCAAGAAGGCGACTTAGTTCTCCGACTCATCCAAGATCAGACTAACATGCATAAACTTTCGCCGCCTTGGGAAGGACCTTTTGTCGTCAGCAAGAATCTGCACAACGGGTCATACTACTTGATCGATATCCGAGAGCACAAGGACTCACGCATGTCGGTAGAGGAGACTAATCGGCCGTGGAATATTGCTCACCTCCTTCCTTACTATACTTAAGCCTCCCGCTCTTATGATGTAATTTGATGATGTAAATACCAGTACAACATAATAAAGCCGGCATTCCCGCCAATTCTGGGCCTCTGCCATTTTTTCAAAAGTTGAGTCTATATTATCATCATACATATCTTCTCAAGAAGCTTAGTACCCAAATCAAAGGGATCTTGAAGAGTTGGATGCGTAGCACAACTCCAACATAAGCTCTTGATGAGAATAATCAGCAAGTATGTCACTTGGGGGCTTCCTTTTCAAACATAGGCGTATTCGACCAAAGAGAACACAACGTTACTACCCATTTGACCGGGTTATGTTCAAACATAGGCATGCTCGATCAAAGAGGACATAACCTGTGGGTCATCCTATGGGTGCCCAGCTGCTTCAACTCCATCAGGTCATCCTGATTGACTCGACGAACTCTTGTTAATTAGTCTTAATGGCGTATTCGACCAAGACCTGAGCTTGCTAAGGTTCAAACTTCAGCTGTTACTGCGAGAGCACGGTGCTACAGATAGTCAGGATAGATCCAGGCTCAAAATGCAACCTTCCTTGAAACTTAGATAACTCGGCCTATGATGCAAGATGCAACTCTGACCCCGCGTACTCTAGGCAAGTCTATCCTTAACAAACAAAAAAGAAGACCTGCACTTGTCTAGGTTCAAATGTCGATTGGGTACTATGAGAGCTGGCTCATAGCATGCACGTATCTTCCAGGGGCCACCAAGGCTAGTTTCATTGAAGAAGAACCTTTGGCTTGCCAACTTGCAAAAGCCTCGAGTGTTTTTTTGTTTGTTTTGTTTCTGTTTTTCTCTTTGCTTTCTTGAAAGTTTTTGTTTTGAAGTTGTGTTCTTTGCAAGATCGGCCTAAATTGCATCCCTTCATGGCTCATATTTGAAGCCTCTTCGGGTCTCTACAACCCAATCTACTGAACGACTCTCAACCACCGGAGAATAACAACTTCATGGAATTATACCTTTACAGGGTTATGAACATATGGAGACTGATTAAGCCAGCAGTTCAAATTATGTATTCAGGTATGGTTATGTTTAACAATTAAATCGGCCCTGGTTTTGGACGTCTGTCCCCAGTGGTATTGGTTGGACACAGTGACCCGCCTGGCGGTAAACCGTTGGGGCACTAGTTTCTATTTATATGCAGGATGCAGTTTATATTAATCTGCGCGCCAATACCATCACAAGGATAAAATAAGGATTCGAACGTTTGAAGACTCATAATGTCATCAAAAGGCAAGCAGTGCGCACGACGGCGCGACATTTGGTATGATAAACCGGTAGGAAAAGTGTTTCGCTATCCTATTACAAAATGGTGTGAGCCTGATGAAGGTCCAAATATTTCTATCATAGGTACGTGAGCCGCCCGACGGATCATTCTCCTTGGCCTTGCTGCTTTGGTGATTCCGGGTCATCTGTCACCAGTTCTACGTCCCCCACTGTTTGAAAATTCTCCGCCAACCAATCCAAGCCAGCCAGGGCTTCAAACTTAGCCGCCCCATCAATAAGGTCAGTGGGATCAATTTCATGGGCAAAGGTATGCTTACTAATTGGAGGAATCAGATCCATCACTTTATAAGAAGGAGTGGACATCTTCTGATTTTCCGCATCATAAGACGACTGATACTTCGACAAATCCGTTTCATTTGCAATCAAGCTGGTGTGGGGACCCTGACTCATAAGTCGTGATCACCGAATGCACGTGTACAGTGATCCCAGAGATCAATGCTCACTGAACACACAGAAGCTGAATATCAAGAGTCTTACATCCATACATAGCGTAGTACACAAATTGTGATCATTACGGTCAAGTCTTGAGTTTATCATTGAAGCGAAAATCTTCAATAACAACTTGGACCCATGCCATCAGCCCTAATCCCTACAGGCATTCTGACTGGGAAGCGTCCTAGCTCGCATGTTCGCCACCAAGAAATCTTCATCATATCATGTTCTTTCATGCCTGGCCAATAAAATAAACAGTGGTAAGCCAATGAGTACTTTGAATGTACTCGCAAGCAACCCAAGTGTGATGACAGAATAATTATGCAAGGCTCTACTGCTAAATTGGCGGTTTTGTGAAAAGCTAGTTTTTCTCGTGCAAGTATGATCAACATTTATCAAGGATATGAATGCGTCTACAACAAGTATTAGGAGGTTATAGACATCAACATCGAGAAAGAGTTATGAACAACTCTTGCTCAAGTTCTCATGACTTTCCCATGAATCACGTCAACAGATTTACCCAAACCATGTTGTTTTCCAGAAACTTAAGGAGATAGGCTATTCGAATAGTTTGACACTCTGCAGAGGTTGCACACTTTGCCCACAAGATTCGGGAAGCCTTCATGTCATCCACGACCCGCAGTACCTCAAGTACCCGGGGTAAGCACCCGATCACTATCTTTCCCTAGACGACACTAACATAGAGTCCACTCGATTGGTTACAGCCCTCGTGCCAAACATTTTTTTCACAATTTTAATTTGGTGGAGCCATGCTCCCATATTCATTGCATCTCAATTGCACGGGGGTACCAACGGTGTGTCCGTGCCCTGTGAAAACAATCATGGCCGCCTATCCAAGCATGACCCCGTCCCGAGAGTGATCTCATGTCACCCCCGTCACTAGTAATGTGGGCACCATGCTAGTATCAGCCTAGGTAATCAATAATGCCCCGTCCCATAAAGGGGTAGAGTGGTTGTACATGTAAGGTTGGGATGGTAAACAAATCTTAAATCTAATCCAGCTCTGTAAAAACACTTTCATCAAGCCTCGGTACACTACTTCTCCACCAAGTAGTGCCCTAGTTCCTCATCATCTCCCAGGGGCATTAGTGGCACCCACTGGGTTATTTGCAAGTATGTCAACCACACTTGTTTCTTCAATGCATAACCCTGATCCATTCTGCATAGCCAACTACTATAGCATATTTCTACAACTCACCAACATAACTCTAAACATGGTCAGAGTCATGAGCAATGCAAGTATCAACGAGGTATGCAACGGAGGCAAGCCTAGCATGGTTGCCACTCAAGATATATCATGCACTCGACTAAACGATGGAAATGATTTCATGACATAAAAGGGTTCAACATGGCCAAAGGGTTGCTTGCCTTGTCCTTTAGAGTCTTCAAACCTTCTGGTCCATCTCCAAGTACTCCGTCTATTTCGTCAACTAACGATGGAAACAATCATAATAAGAAAGACAATAAGGCAAAAATAAAAGTGCTCTAAAAATAGGAGTTGGACTTTTCTAGGATACCTCTGGTCATATGAAAAATGACCAAGGTGGTTTCATAGGCGTTGGATCAATGGATAGCTTGGAACATTTCAATATGATGGAATCAAAGGGTTTAATGGATCTGTAAGAAGTGTACAGAAGAATTATTTTGAAAAATGGGCAAAGCCACCCATTTAACAAGGAATGATTTTAGAAGAATCTAGGAGTTGGTTTCACTTGATTTGGAGTTCAAAAGAATTTCATATGATTTTGCAAAGTTGGTTATACATGGATAAATAGAATAATATTTGATGTGGCACAGAAAGCATTGGGAAAAATGATCATAAACTAGGTTAGGATCTTAGAAGTGCCTAGAAATTTGAATCAATGGATTTGGATCATCTATGAGCTCTCTGTGATTTTCTAAAGTTCATCACAGAAATGGAAAAAAATAGCATTTTGATAAATATTTCTGAAGAAAATATTTCTGGAAAAATGTGCAAGTAGCACTGCATGATAGAGCATGATTTATAGAGTCACTACAAATTTTAATCAACAAATTTGGAGTTCAAATTAATTGTTTATGGATTTGACAAGTTTACAGAAAATGAAAAATAAGAGGGAAAGGGTTTAACCCTTACCCTGTGCACTGTGCGGGAGATAGCAGTGTCGCAACTGGGCCGGCCCAACGGCTCGGCCGCGCGCACAGGAGGGTGCTAACGTTGGAGGCGTCCTGGCAGAGTACGTTTCCACGCTGGGAAGGCAACTCCACATCGCCCTGCCTCTACTTAAATGATGTGGCGGCTGGCGGGGTCGCTGACCCGTGGGGCCCAGCCGCAGGTCGTCTCGCTGGTCCGCCGTCTTCTTCCTCTCGACGGGGGCAGGGGAGGCTCGGTTTCGCTTGGCGCCGGCGCCATACCACCCGCCTGCGCCGGCCGGCGATGGGAGCGGAGCCGTGCGGCTCGGCCGCGCCCGAAGGATGGGACAGAGGGAGGTAGGGCCTCCTCCTTGCTTCCGCCGAGGCCGACAAGTCTGGTGCCCTGCTGCCGCTAGCGCCGGCGACTCCGGCCGCCTCGGGTGCTGCTTGGCGCACCGGCGTGCTCGGGAGACAACTCTGCACCGCATGGGCCTATGCACACATCTCGGGAAGGGCCAGAGTGAGCAGGGGTTCAACCATGGCGGAGAAGGGCCTCGACCACCTTGGGCTTCGAGCACACGGGCATCCCGGGGCGAATTAGCCGAGGTGGGGGACTTCCTGGAGATCGTGTGATGGCACTGGAGTGGCCAGGAGGGAGAGAGGGGCTCGGGGTATCTCGAATTCGAACGGCGGCCTTCGGCGAGGCTCCGGCCACGGAGGTAGACAGAGGGCTCTAGAGGGAGAGATAGGTTGTCTGGGAGGATTATGGAGTAGCGGGAGAGCGAGAAGAGTCAAGAGAGAGCCCAATGGGGCTCTATATGGTGGGCGCGTCGGTGCACCGTGGGCGCGGTCTAGGGCGCGCTCGGGCGAGCTCGCAAAGTGGAGAGGAGAGAGGGTCAGGTGGGGGCCGGTGACATGCCGTGTCCCAGACATTGAGACGACCTCGAGGGACATGCTGGGGAGGCCCGAGGTTGTCGGGTGGCTCGGGCAGTGAGCGGCTACAGTGCTTTGGTGCACTGTAGCACGCTCCAGAGCACGCATATGGCTGTCATTGGCATCTTTTTGGCGCCCAGGGCGTGGCCACTAGTGTGTAAGGGGTGAGTGGAGGCGTAAACAAAGGGGTGGTTGCCTTGGATGCCCTGGTGACCTAATGGAAGAGAGGTGGGGTTGAGAGAGAGATGAACATGGGCTGTCCAGAAGGGTAAAATGAGGGTTTTCACCTCTCAATCATTGATCTCTGGCCTTGGGAGAGTTACAGGCGTTAGAAGAGGTCTATGAGGAGCTGTGGTAAAAAGCTTAGTTCATGGAGAACAAGGGAAGAGGTGAAAATAGCAGTTTTGGAAAATCACCAGAAGGTGTTTGATGATGTTTCGGGCAAGCAAATGGAGTCCAAATGACATGAGACTTAACAGGATCAAATGGAATATAGAAATAGGGTGCTCCACCAAGTTTGAGCTCATTTGAAGAAAGTTTCCAAGGTAACTTTAGTAAACCCTAGAAATCAACAGAAATGACTTTTCCAAGATTTAGCCATGAAAATCATCCCTCCTTGATGCACCACTTGGTGTAGTGTCATCATTGGGGGTTGTGAGCATGTCCACAAAATTTGAGGCCACAAGTAAAAAGTAGGTAATGTAGAGTTGTTCAAATTTGGATCTGGTCACAAAGGGTTTTGGGGCACTTTGATCAAGTTATCCTTCTCAAATACCTGTGCCATTTGGTCTAGATGCTTAATTAGACCATTGTAGCATGTCCACCAAGTTTGAGAGCATTTGGACAAGTTTGGCAATGTAAAGTTGCTCATACTTCAAAATAGACAGAAATGGTTTTGAAGGGATTTGATGATGTTTCCTTGATCTTCAAGGCATGAGGCTTTGTAAGATCATAAAATATGTCATATTTTAGATGATAGAATTTTCCTGGAATTTTTAGAGAATATTTGTTTTGTAAATATTTCAAACGATTGAAATATCCAAAAAGGGTTTTTGAAGGATTTGTCCAATATTTTGAACATGACCATGTGTTTAAACTCTTATATGTGGACAATATATGTCCTATGAGCTTCCCTGAATTTTGAAAAATATTTTTGAAACAGTTAAATAACTTTAACCTATTAAAGACTATTTCTGGCCTAAAGAAATAGCCTTTAAATAAAATATAAAAATAACTTTTAAAATTATAATTTTGTGGTTTATGGTAGTCCTATACCTAATAGGATTGAAATATACTTTTTGAAAGATTTTTCACACCCTAAATAAGGTACTTGCAGTAAAAACCTCAATTGAGGGGGTTTTGGAAAACTAATTTTTAGAAAATACTATTTGGCCAAATTATTTTTATAAGAAAATACTATGCTATTCTATACACATGGCATGATCATTGGGAAAAGGTTTTGGATCAAGGAGATGAAGTATAAGAGTTGGATGATTTCTTTGATTTTTAGAGCACTTGCAAACAGCAAACATAAAACCAATCAAGCAAGGTCAAAAACACTCAAAAGTTTTTGCCAAACCACATTTTAGCATGATTATTAGCTTAAGTGTTGTGGCATGAAAATCAGGGTGTGACAGACCTTCCCCCTTACAAGAATCTCGTCCCGGAGATTCCCAGACTAGGTGTGGGAAGGAATACGAAAACTTGGATATGGGGTAGTCTTCACTTCTTCTTGTTGGTTCTGCTTACGAGTGGTGCTCCATGGAATATTGAAGTACTTGGTGGTGTGGCTTCTCGCATGTTACCCTTTTTGATGCAGGTTGCTGAGGGGTCTCTTGCATAGGTTAGGTTGGGCTAGATGTTAATGGCTCGGTGATCGATGTCCTCACAGGGACCGGGCTAGTTAGGAAGTTAAAAGTACTTCCAGAGTTGTGACTTGTGGAAAATTTTGTGCACGGTGGGTAACTCGGGTGGTAACTCCAGCTGGTAGCCGTCTATTCTTTGTCTTGTAGTGATCTTGGAGAGGGCCGATAAATCTTGGTGCGAGCTTCTCTTGACATGGGAATGCTTGGTTCCTTCGAGGGGAGTGGTTTGCAGACACACCTGGTCTTCGACGCAGAAGTTTAATTTTTTGATGATGGTAGTTGGTGTAGTTCTTCCTTCTTGACATGGCGGTCTTCGAATGTCTTCTAACCAGCTGAACGGCTTTTTTCCGTCTTCGGGTAGTCAAGTATGTTGCCAAATAATGATGAAAACCGACTTGTCCAAGTACTCCATGAAGTCCATGGGGTACACATGGTAGGCTGGGGTATTGGTGGTGGTCTCGGTTGAGTATTGGCAACGGTCTTCTTGACTTAGAGTCAAGGCTGTGGTCAGGACCAGACCATGTTGTGGCTTGGTGGGGCTTAAGGGTTTCAAGGATTTAGTGTGTGAGTGAACGTTTCTCATCTTATCCTTAGGCACAGTTCCTGAGATGCCAGTAGTGCTATCTAGTCCTCTAAACAAATCTCTTCATACCACCGAAAGCATCATCTTGCGTAGGTTACTCCAATCATCACTCATGCTATAGATATCCTCATGGCTCCTTAGAGGAGATCTAACAAAATTATACATGTCTATGATCCCCAAACTCATATGTATGTCTACCCCTAAATTCCATGGGTAGAGCATACATGCTGCTAAGCTTGAGTTAAACACCACCATCCAAGCACTCAGCCTATTCTTGCAAGGTTCAAGATAATGCATCTCTATTCTTAGGAAACACGTCATATGCCACTCCAAGATCTTGTTTCCTTCCTATGGATCAACTCCAACAGCCCGTTAACTTCCATCAATCACCACATAATCCAACAATTCTACAAATCCGATGTCTACGGTGTTCCACAAGATCTCAAGTCCCTATAATACCCAAATACTTGGAAGGGCTATGCATTACTATAGTAAGTCCACCAAATTCCTGCCATCATGGTCAAGTAAACTCCAAGGTCATGATTATGTAGATCCCTAAATCAACTCCGACAAATAATCCAATCTCCTAGTTTGCCATTCACCGAGAAACATGGTATCATGATCAAGATCAACGGTCTAAATCCAATTCACTCCAGACCATGTAGACATATTTAGCATCTATACCCAGCTAGAATCACCTACATAAATCCAAATCTCATGTCCGACAAGAATTCCTACATTTCCCCCAAGTCATTCTCAAAATGTCAACTATCTTCTATCAATATCCCCTGGCTAGGTCAAATCCTTATACCTCCAAGAATTTCAATTTGCGATCACAATTGCCCTGCAAATCCAAGTTACTCCAAGGTGATGAAAGTTACGCTACTCTATTAATCATGATCCCACCAACATGAAAACCTCACAATCCATCAAGGTCTCAGATAATTCCTCGAAGTCACTGATATAAAGTCACCAAGTCATCTGTCCTCTATTCATGTACACTCAATTTGGCCTCCCCAATGGCATCGTCAGTTCTTGTGTTATATTAGGATGACAATGTGCTCGTTCACTATGTTCACTAGTTCCATTACGAACCGAGTGTTGTGCAAGGTTATAGAGGCTTAACTAGTTCTCTTGTAATTCTATGGGTTAAGCACATGGTTAAGGATTCGTTCTGGGGTATCTGTGAAGTCTCGAAGGGTCTGGGGATGGGTTTCTCATCTTGAGGGGTAAACATAACTTCACGGGGTTGCACTTGGTCGTGGAGGTTGTAGCAGAAGTCTTCATTGTTAGTTGGTTGCCGAGATGGAATCCTTGGTACTTCTTGTCTTGCTGGTCTTCAGTTGGGGAGATAGAAGAGAGGGAAAAAGTAGCATAGAGGAGGCGAATGCCTAAAGGGGGTTCTATAGTGCAAGTGCAAACAAACAGGTGCAAAAAGGGGCGAAACAAAAGAAACAAGGCAAGGAAGGTGATATGGTCGTGTACTTGTTGCCTAGGGCAAAAGTGCGACTTATATCAAAACACAAACAATAAAAACAAGCAACACACCATCATGGTCCTATTCGAACCATCATACAGAGTCGACTGCGCATAGGGGGTACACAACTCATCCTACCCTAGGGGTTCTCGGACTCAGCAGTCGTGCCTTGTGCCTCGTGCAGTCTTCTGAGTTTTCGTCAGGTGTTGCTATGTCCCTTGTAGTTGTTTGATGAACGATCCGAGTTGAGCCTGAAGAATCTTCAACAACTTCTCGCCTGATGAGGTGATGTGGTGAAGGTGTCTCCTCGTAGCTGCGTTGACTTGGTCTCCTCTTGTCTTCTTAATCATAACGATCCTTTTGTCTTCTAAGGCGTCGACGGTACTGGGTAGGTAATCCTTATGCAATGACAATAACAAGGCATAATAGAGGTCCAACATGTCGGTTACGTTGATGAAAACATTGACACCAAGAGCGGGGGACAAAGAGAACCATTTTCCTGCTCACTATAGTGAGGCGGGCCCAATGGCGAGGTTCTCATCCACCGATGGTTGCCGACACAACAACGGTAGTGACAAGGTTACTCTATTAGCGATGTATATCATGATCTTGCATATCTTATGCCCTGATCATCGTCGGCTAAGGTCGCATCATCTTGGGGCAGTGACAAGGGTGTCACCATCTTCTGGGTCTTCATGTCCTCATTCCTCGAGGATGTATTTTCTTATGGTATCGTCTTGTCATGGTGTCGCCAATCTTGTGTTTAGAAGAGGTGGGCAAGCTATCATCTTTCTAAATTATCCACGAGGATTACATGGAACCCAGTGGTCAGGGGCGTAAGGTTTCTAGCGACCAAAAGTTTTGAAGGGGAAGAGATCAATAAGGAAGGTATACCTTAGTTTTCAAAAAAAACTGAGAAGGGAGGAGAAGTATAGATAGTTTTGAAAACTAGCAATAGTTTTGGAAATAGTTTTACCCTAACTAACGACCATGCTAACTAAGGCTTCCTACAGTCAAGATGGCTCTGATACCAGCTCTATGGGGACCCCGACTCGTAAGTCGTGATCACCGAATGCACGTGTACAGTGATCCCAGAGATCAATGCTCACTGAACACACAGAAGCTGAATATCAAGAGTCTTACATCCATACATACCGTATTAAACAAATTGTGACCATTATGGTCAAGTCTTGAGTATATCATTGCAGCAGAAATCTTCAATAACAACTTGGACCCATGCCATCTGCCCTAATCCCTACAGACATTCTGACTGGGAAGCGTCCTAGCTCACATGTTCGCCACCAAGAAATCTTCATCATATCCTGTTATTTCATGCCTGGCCAATAAAATAACAAGTGGCAAGCCAATGAGTACTTTGAATGTACTCGCAAGCAACCCAAGTGTGATGACAGAATAATTATGCAAGGCTCTACTGCTAAATTGGTAGTTTTGCGGAAAGCAAGTTTTTCTCGTGCAAGTAACATCAACATTTATCAAGGATATGAATGTGTCTGCAACAAGTATTAGGAGGTTACAGACATCAACATCGAGAAAGAGTTATGAACAACTCTTGCTCAAGCTCATCGTGACTTCCCCATGAATCACGTCAACAGATTTACCCAAACCGTGTTGTTTTCCAGAAACTTAGGGACATAGTCCAAGCAGCACCACCCAACTGTCCTTGACCGTGGACACGGCTATTCGAATAGTTTGACACTCTGCAGAGGTTGCACACTTTACCCACAAGATTCGGGAAGCCTTCGTGTCATCCATGACCCGCGGTACCTCAAGTACCCGGGGTAAGCACCCGATCACTATCTTTCCCTAGACGACACTAACATAGAGTCCACTCGATTAGTTACAGCCCCCGTGCCAAACATTTTTTCTTCACAATTTTAATTTGGTGGAGCCATGCTCCCATATTCATCGCATCTCAGTTGCACGGGGGTACCAACAGTGTGTCCGGTGTCCTGTGAAAACAGTCATGGCCGCCTATCCAAGCACGACCCCATCCCAAGAGTGACCTCATGTCACCCCCGTCACTAGTAATGTGGGCACCATGCTAGTATCGGCCTAGGTAATCAGTAATGCCCCGTCCCATAAAGGGGTAGAGTGGTTGTACATGTAAGGTTGGGATGGTAAACAAATCTTAAATCTAATCCATCTTTGTAAACAACACTTTCATCAAGCCTCGGTACACTACTTCTCCACCAAGTAGTGCCCTAGTTCCTCATCATCTCCCAGGGGCATTAGTGGCACCCACTGGGTTATTTGCAAGTATGTCAACCACACTTGTTTCTTCAATGCATAACCTTGATCCACTCTGCGTAGCCAACTACTATAGCATATTTCTAAAACTCACCAACATAACTCTAAACACGATCAGAGTCATGAGCAATGCAAGTATCAACGAGATATGCAACGGAGGCAAGCCTAGCAAGGTTGCCACTCAAGAGATATCATGCACTCGATGAAGCAATGAAAATGCTTTCATGACATAAAAGGGTTCAACATGGTCAAAGGGTTGCTTGCCTTGTCCTTTAGAGTCTTCAAACCTTCTGGTCCATCTCCAAGTACTCCGTCTATTTCGTCAACTAACGACGAAAACAATCATAATAAGCAACACAAGAAGGCAAAAATAAAAGTGTTCTAAAAATATGAGTTGGACTTTTCTAGGATACCTCTGGTCATACGAAAAATGACCAAGGTGGTTTCATAGGCGTTGGATCATTGGATAGTTTGGAACATTTCAATATGATGAAATCAAGGGGTTTAATGGATCTGTAAGAAGTGTACAGAAGAATTATTTTGAAAAATGGGCAAAGCCACCCATTTAACAAGGAATGATTTTAGAAGAATCTAGGAGTTGGTTTCACTTGATTTGGAGTTCAAAATAATTTCCTATGATTTTGCAAAGTTGGCTATACATGGATAAATAGAATAATATTTGATGTGGCACAAAAAGCATTGGGAAAAATGTTCATAAACTAGGTTAGGATCTTAGAAGTGCCTAGAAATTTGAATCGATGGATTTGGATCATCTATGAGCTCTCTGTGATTTTCTAAAGTTCATCACATAGATGGACAAAATAGCATTTTGATAAATATTTGTGAAGAAAATATTTATGAAAAAATGTGCAAGTAGCACTACGTGATAGAGCATGATTTATAGAGTCACTGCAAATTTGAATCACCAAATTTGGAGTTTAAATTAATTGTTTATGGATTTTACAAGTTTACAGAAAAAAAAGAAGAGGGAAAGGGTTTTACCCTTACCCTGCACACTAGGCGGGAGATAGCAGTGTCGCAACTGGGCCAGCCCAATGGCTCGACCATGCGCATAGGAGGGTGGTCACATCGGAGGCGTCCTGGCAGAGTATGTTTCCACGCTGGGAAGGCGACTTCACGTCGCCCCGCCTCCACTTAAATGACGTGGCGGCTGGAGGGGTCGCTAACCCATGGGGCCCAGCCGCAGGTCGTCTCCCTGGTCCGCCGTCTTCTTCCTCTCGACGGGGGCAGGGGAGGCTCGGCCACGCTTGCCGCCGGCGCCACACCGCCCGCCTGCGCCGGCCGGCGATGGGAACGGAGCCGTGCGGCTCGGCCGCCCCCGAAGGATGGGACGGAAGGAGGTAGGCCCCCCTCCTTGCTTCTGCGGAGGCCGGTGAGTCCAGTGCCCTGCTGCCACTAGCGCCGGCGACTCCGGCCGCCTCGGGTGCTGCTTGGCGCAACGACGTGCTCGGGAGACGACTCCACACCGCATGGGCCTATGCACGCATCTCGGGGAGGGCTAGAGTGAGCAGGGGTTCTACCATGTCGGAGAAGGGCCTCATCCACCTTGGACTTCGAGCGCACGGGCTTCCTGGGGAAGATTGGTGGAGGTGGGGGACTTCCTGGAGATCGTGTGATGGGACTGGAGTGGCCAGGAGGGAGAGAGGGGCTCGGGGTAGCTCGAATTCGAACGGCGGCCGTCGGCGAGGCTCCGGCCACGGAGGTGGATAGAGGGCTCGAGAGGGAGAGATAGGTTGTATGGGAGGTTTCTGGAGTAGTGGGAGAGCGAGAAGAGTCAAGAGAGAGCCCAATGGGGCTCTATATGGTGGGCGCGTCGGTGCACCGTGGGCACGGTCTAGGGCGCGCTCGGGCGAGCTCGTAGAGGGGGGAGGAGAGAGGGTCAGGTGGGGGCCGGCGACGTGCCGTGTCCCAGACGTCGAGACGACCTCGGGGGACATGCCAGGGAGGCCCGAGGTTGTCGTGTGGCTCGGGCAGTGAGCGGCTATAGTGCTCTGGTGCACTGTAGCGCGCTCCAGAGCAGGCATATGGCTGTCATTGGCATCTTTTTGGCGCCCAGGGCATGGCCACTAGTGTCTAGGGGGTCAGGGGAGGCGTAAACAACGGGGTGGTGGCCTTGGATGCCCTGGTGACCCAATAGGAGAGAGGTGGGGTTGAGAGAGAGATGAACATGGGCTGTCCAGAAGAGTAAAAAGAGGGTTTTCACCTCTCAATCATTGATCTGTGGCCTTGGGAGAGTTACAGGAGTTAGAAGAGCTCTAGGAGGAGCTGTGGTAAAAAGCTTAGCTCATGGGAAACAAGGAAAGAGGTGAAAATAGCAGTTTGGAAAATCACCAGAAGGTGTTTGATGATGTTTTGGGCAACAAATGGAGTCCAAATGACATGAGACTTAACAGGATCAAATGGCATATAGAAATAGGGTGCTCCACCAAGTTTGAGCTCATTTGAAGGAAGTTTCCAAGGTAAGTTTAGTAAACCCAAGAAATCAACAGAAATGACTTTTCCAAGCTTTAGCCATGCAAATCATCCTCCTTGATGAACCACTTGGTGTAGTGTCATCATTTGGGGTTGTGAGCATGTCCACAAAATTTGAGGCCACAAGTTAAAAGTTGGTAATGTAGAGTTGTTCAAATTTGGATCTGGCCAGAAAGGGTTTTGGGGCACTTTGATCAAGTTATCCTTCTCCAATACCTGTGCCATTTGGTATAGATGCTTAATTAGACCATTGTAGCATGTGCACCAAGTTTGAGAGCATTTGTACAAGTTTGGCAATGTAAAGTTGCTTATACTTCAAAATAGACAGAAATGGTTTTGAAGGGATTTGATGATGTTATCTTGATCTTCAAGGCATGAGGCTTTGTAAGATCATAAAATATGTACTATTTAAAATGATAGAATTTTCCTGGAATTTGTAGAGAATATTTCTTTTGTAAATATTTCAAAAGATTGAAATATCCAAAAAGGGTTTTTGAAGGATTTGTCCAATATTTTGAACATGACCATGTGTTTAAACTCTTATATGTGGACAATATATGTCCTATGAGCTTCCCTGAATTTTGAAAAATATTTTTGAAACAGTTAAATAATTTTAACCTATTAAAGACCATTTATGGCCTAAAGAAATAGCCTTTAAATAAAATATAAAAATAATTTTTAAAATTATAATTTTGTGGTTTATGGTAGTCCTATACCTAATAGGATTGAAATATACTTTCTGAAAGATTTTTCACACCCTAAATAAGGTACTTGCAGTACAAACCTCAATTCAGGGGGTTTTGGAAAACTAATTTTTAGAAAATACTATTTGGCCAAATTATTTTTAAAAGAAAATACTATACTGTTCTATACACTTGGCATGATCATTGGGAAAAGGTTTTGGATCAAGGAGATGAAGTATAAGACTTGGATGATTTATTTGATTTTTAGAGCACTTGCAAACAACAAACAGAAAACCAATCAAGCATGGTAAAAAACACTCAAAAGTTTCTGCCAAACCACATTTTAGCATGATTATTAGCTTAAGTGTTGTGGCATGAAAGTCAGGGTGTGACAGCTGGCCAATGGCCGGATGTCCTTGACACAAGCAGCTAAGTCTTTATGGTTAAAGGCTGAGCCATCTTCTTTCAAACTTGGATACCCAGTAGCCTGGTCGGACGTCTCCAGCTCGGGAAGCCATGCCTTAGCCTGGCTTAAGGCCGTGACAATACCGGCTCTTGCAGATGACCGTTTGATTTCGTCTATCCTAGCAGGCAGAATGGAGAGTCTTCGCAAGATATCTACAAAGAATGTTGGTGCTTGGCTGGACGGAGAGATAACAGTCAGGGCATGCTGCGCCCCAGTATAAAATTGTTCCACGAGAGTATAGACGACTTTTAGCTTCACAAGTGGATCTTTGCCAAGAATACTGCTTCTTTTACCTACATAACCATTAAGTTGATAATTAACGGATTAAGTTCTCCCAAGATTTTACATGTTGAGTATGGCGGCTTAATTACCTAAGATGGCTGCAATCATTTCTGAGACACGGTGTTTTAAGCTGGAGACCTCCGTCGTCACCGCTTCAAGAGATGTTTCGGATTTTTTAGCCCGTTGCACTAAGGCAGCCCTTTCTTTAGTCCATGCAGGTTCCTCAGACTTAAGTTTAGCTTTCAAATCATTCGCTTCAGACAAGCTAAATTGGAACTTGGATTCAGCTTTCTGAGCTGATTCTTGGCGCTTAAGCCGTTCACGAGCATCCTTTAGCTGTGTCTGTAATTCAGCAGTCGCTTCCTGAACAGGTAAAGTAAGCATGAGACGGATCAACTGCCGGTTTAATAAAGATTCAAGTCCCAAGCACGTTGCAAGCAAGAGCACTTGACCCTTGGGGGCTAATGGAGGCTGAAGTTTTCTTTCTGAGCTGGATTCATGTTATTAAGTCTCAAGCACTTTGCAAGCAAGAGCACTTGACCCTTGGGGGCAAATGGAGGCTGAAGTTTTCTTTCTGAGCAGGATCCATGTAATAAAGTCCCAAGCACTTTCCAAGCAATAGTACTTAGCACTTGGGGGCTAATGTACATTGCTTTTATATGTCAAGATAATTATGGTAACTGATGGCAACTTGGTTTCCACCACCGGTTTGAGGATGATGTGGAGGCAAGTTATATGCAATATTAATAAGTACCGGCTCATTCAACCTGATTAAGCCGGACCTTGGGGGCTACACATGCAATGTTCTTTGAGATGGGATTTTTTGGTTAAGTGTCATGCCGAACTAAAGTCTTTAGAATATTCAGTTTTATCATATCCATTAGACTTGGGGGCTGGAAGGACAGTTAAAATTGGTGTAGAACATTACCTCAAATTTTTGATGCATCTGCTTCACCATGTCGATTTCAAGATCACGATTACTATGAACTTGACTGAGAAAACTAGATAAGACTTTGCCAGTACTCAATTGTGTAATGTGACATGTCAAACCTCAAGAGCCGGTTTTCAACAAGTTCTTGCTTGGCGGTGTGTTTGGCTAACAATGTTGGGTTGCCCGACTCTCTAAAACTAGTGCCAATAAATGTAACATCTTCGGACCGATCTTCTGCCAGTTCAGATGGCGCAAGCGGTTTGGTAGGTGCAGAATCAGCCTTGGCAGGAGCAGTGGTGGCATTGGGCACCTCAGGGGAGCGTCATGAGTAACCTCTTCAGTTGGCCTTTGAGCATCTGTTGCCGATGCCTGAAGTGCCGGCTCAATGATCTTGGGGTCAGCCGTCGGTTTAGTCGCCCTAGCCCTCTTAGCAGGTTTTGCTTGGCCTCTACATCAATAGGAGTAAGTCGCTGCAAGGTTATAAAGATTTAAAGTTAAAATGAACAAGAGACAAGTCATTTACCCAGGAGTGGTCTTGAAAGCTGGAAGTTGACTCTGAGATGAATCGCCGGAGGATGAACGAGAAGTTTCCTGTTAATTTTAATCAGACAAGTGAAGGTACTACTGAATAAGACCCATTGGCAGATAATGAGAGTTTGTGAATGGAAGTACCTCATTCCGGCGTTTTCGTCGAGGCGGAGTATTGGGCAAGCCGGAAGACAATTCCTCTTCTCCGGAGTTTCGGGTCCAACGGCGGCTCTCGTGTTGCTGTTCCTTCAAAAGAAAGTGAGGATCTAAATGAGCTGAAGGGTGTGAAAAGCTTACTTTCCGATAACTCGTCGAACTTTTTGTCTTGGCAAGGATTCTGAGCGGGAAGAAATAGTAATTACCTCATCATCTGCGGCCTGATTGGCCTCCATGTCATCCTGGCAACAATCAGTGTCAATAAGATAGTTGAAATAAGAGCTAAGAGAGTCAAGGACTACCTTCGACCGAGTGCGGTAGTTCAGTTCAAACATACTAGAAGCACTTGTTTTCTTCTTAGTCTTCTTAACAGCTTTCTTGGCGGTTCTGGCTCTCTTGGCGGCTTCATGATCATAAGATTTCTTCCAGAAGGCCGACTTAGCCTGTGAGAGAGGGCGAATTTAACATTGGCAATGGAGCTGAATGATAAAACATCAACAGTCAAAATTAAGAGTTACCTCCGGTGCCGGGTTAGATTTGCAGAAAGGCAACAGGCCCACTTTGCTGCAGTCAAACAAGGATTCATTTAAAACAGTTTTTGTCATATCTGTGATGACATTCTCCTCCAGGTCCTCAGAACTATGGCTCAAAGGATCATTCTTCTCTCTAG
The DNA here is from genome assembly GCA_902687465.1 of Secale cereale. NCBI lineage: Eukaryota > Viridiplantae > Streptophyta > Magnoliopsida > Poales > Poaceae > Secale > Secale cereale. Next base: position 801,193,401 of record LR738710.1, on the reverse strand, counting down.
TATATTCACACATTAAACCGGACCTACGTCTTAAAGGAATAATTCGCCAAGCAAGTCAGCACTGGGCTAAGTCAATTCCACTTAAACCATTTCCCAGAAGGGCCTTCACCTTTAACAGAGTGGAGGAAATTGACTTGCGTTCTGCAGGAGTGAGCTTTTCAGCAAGAGGGTGATTGGCATCTAAACGTTGAGTACGGAGACCCGACAAATGATGCTCATCAGCCGGAGAAGTATCTTTACAATAAAACCAAGTTTTGTTCCAATCTTTTGGAAGACTCGGCAGACAGGCATAAGGAAAAATAGGATCTCTCCTTCTTTGGATAGAAAGCCCCAAGCTCCAGGCTAGGGCAATTGGTAAATTGATTCTGGCGGTTCAAGTAAAAGAACTCCCTGAAAAGCAAGATGTCGGGTTCCTCTTGAAGATATACTTGACAAAAAACTTGAAAATTACAGATATTTGACATGGAATTGGGTCCGATGTCTTGGGGATGGAGCTGGAAGAAGTGCAGGACATCTCTGAAGAATTTAGAGCCAAGTGGTGAGAAACCCCGGTTCATGTGGTCAGTAAAAACAATCACTTCATCATCTGTGGGTGCAGGTCTTTCTTCGCCAGGGTTAGGAGCACGGTAAGGCATAATTGGAGCATTAAGAAGATATCCGACTTTGACAAAGTCGGCAAGTGTAGCTTCAATAACAATTGAGGGAACCCAGTTGCATGTGGTAACTGTCTTTGGCGGCATTGTGAACAAGCAGACCTAACAAGTGAAAGATTATTGCCGGTTCAGGAAAGCCGGAGATAAAATATTGCTACAAGTTCAGCATGACGGCTTAAATGGGGCCTAATGGCATAAGAGTAATCACAAGCTGAAAAATTAAGCCGCCATGGTAGATGCGAGTGTTCAGAAAAGCAAATTTTACTAAGTCTAGAAAAACCAGTTTTCACAGGTTGCGGTGGTAATTTTGGATCCACGGTTGTTCGAAAATCAAGATTAAATGACGAACAAGCAAAACTTAAGATCGATATGATGCAGTTCTAAGAGACGAATCCAGTTATCCGCAGAGATGAGATTTTCCAATATTGACTAAAGAGATACTATGAACATCAGCATACAAAGAGACATCAAAGTTCAGAAGAAGAAGAAGAAGAAGCCATAGTTGGAGAGGAAGAAGAAGATGAAGTATGAAGAACTTCACGGGAACCCTAATGGATCTGGGAGGAGAAGGACAAGAATGTACCTGAGCAGGTAAGACGACGGCGACAGCGCACAGAAGAGACCTAGTCACGTTGGGTTGACGCGACGGCTATTAGTGAAGACGAAGCAGGAGGCGACAGCGCTGGCGGAGCTCGGTTGCAGGGACGACGCGAGGAAGGAGATGAAGAAAAGGAGATGAAGGGAAGAATGGAAAGGGACCTTCGGCCCTATTTATAAGCTAAGTGGATAAAGGTCAGGCGCAAAAATTGAGGAGGCGAAAAAATAGTTAAATAACTGTGCAGGCGCCTTGATTCTCGGGATACCAATAAATACGAAAGATTTGTTAAGATCTGGACCGTTTGCAAGTAAGTGACGTCACGGCGGGTTATTGTTATTTCAAAAGCTGACGTCATGGTGGATCACTATCATTTCGAAAACGAAGATAACGACGGTTTACAGTCTTTCACAAGAAGATGAGGAAAGATTGACATGAACAAGTTCAAGATCAACCTGGGGCCTAATGTTGGGGATATAAGTATTTCATATGACCCGCCCAGGAGGGGCCAGGTTACCCGACGTCGGTTCATAAGACCAGCCCAGAAGCACATTAAAGACGGCGGCTTAGATAAGGGCCCAAGGCCCGCGGCGGCTTAAGGCATGTAAGTATCAACCACCATATATGTAACGTGTAGTGTAAGGCATGTAATATGAGTCACCGAGCCGGACAGGATTGTATGAGCCGGCCAGAACTCCATAGGCCGCAGGGCGTCAACCCGTGTATATAAGGGGATGACCCGGCAGCGGCTTAGGGCAAGAAACAAGAGATCGAGGGCTAGGCAAGTGCATCCGCAACCTAGCAATCGACACCCCAGCAATTCCAACCTAAACTGGAGTAGGCTTTACCCTCACCGCAGGGGCCGAACTAGTATAAACCCCCTCTGTCCTTTGTCTTTTTCTTGACCCCTTTAAGCTAACCACGTCGCTATGGCTCCACAATCAAGTCCTTACCTTAGGACATCTGCCGTGACACTTCCACTACACCGGGTGTTCAGGATTTCCCAGGGCACACGTAAGCTCGTTGTTCTCTCTGTTGGGCTTGAACACCCCCTTTAGAGCTTCCACTATTGCATCAAGTAACTTCTTCTCGGCTCCTTTAAGACATGCCTTCATCCAAACCTTGCCAGTCTTCAGGTCCAACGCCCCCCATGCGCATAGAACCAAGTCCTGCACCTGGGGGCCAGTTCAATGTAACTGGAGTGACCCCTGGATCTATCATCTCTTGCTCAGAGAGATCCCACTTAGGCATTGCCACCGCGCAGCGACCTGGCCCCAGCCTATGGAACTGCTCCTTTCTTGCGGCATTGGCCTTGTTTTTTCTCGACCGTTCCTTAGATAATTCTGATTCCTTGAATTTCATGAAAGCGGGCTAGTGTTCTATTGGCTTCTCCAGTGTTCCCTTGAATTCTGGAGTCTTATTTCCTCCTTTGACGTAGTTGGCCCATACAGTTTGCTTGTGGTTGTTGAATGCAATTGCCATCTTCCTAAGAGCAGCGTCCTTGACTTTCTTCTTGTCATCCTCTGTGAAATGATCTGGTAGGGTGAAATGTTCCATCCGTTTTTCCCAAAGCAGAGATTTTGCTCTGTCGTCGACGAAAATAAGATCTGGATGTTTCTTTGCTGGCTCTTTCCATTCTTGAATGGAGATCGGGAGTTGTTCCTTCACAATAACTCCGCACTGACGAACGAACTTGTTCGCAACTGTCTTAGGCGCTACTGGTTCGCCATCAGCTTTGATGGCATCGATGTTGTACTTTACGCCCTCCTTCAACTTTTTGACCGGGCCTCGCACTGTCCTGCTGCTTGTAGATTTGCTTGATCCGGAGGGCTGAAAGAAGAAAGATATCGATTCGTTAATATATCTTCAAATCATTAAAAACATGTGATGATCGCCAGATGCCTGCTTATAGAAATATACCTTGCCGGTCTCTGTTATTTCAAGATCAACATTTTCGGCGTTATCATCGATATCATAGTTCATGACTTCATCAATTCTGTCGTCATGATCGAATATCATATCACCCTCCCTGGTATTGTTCAGATATTGGGAGCCGCCATGTTCTTCATTCTCATCATTTGGCCCGCAAGGGGGGCGTATGATCTCAAACATGGACGCTTCTCCCTCTCTGCCGATATTGTCCGCCATATCTTTTATTTAACTAATTCAGAAGAAGTATAAAACAATTTAGTATTCAAATTACAATGCATGCATGCAAGCATTAAGGAAAAATTGAATCATAGTTCATAATATGCATCATCTCGAATAATATACAATCTCGAATACATCATCTCAAATAATATATAATCTCGGATATATCGTCTCGAATAATATATATAATCCCGAATACATCATCTCAAATAATATATATATATATAGATATATAATCTCGAATACATGGTCTCGAATAATATATATAATCTCGCATACATTGATTGTCTCGAATAATATATATCGAATACATCACTAGCTAGCTAGCAAATAAAGATCGAATACTATAGAATAATCTAGTTCACTCACGGTTCCTGAGGCACGGGCGGTGGACACCCAAAGAGAAGGAACCATCACAAGATCATAGCTCCGGTCATCTCCCCAAAGAACCTGCCAGGTATTAGAGTACCTGACGTCCATAGCAGCCATGTAGGGACGGACATGCTCGTCCTCATCCCTGACACGACGACGCACCACCTCCGGCGGTGCCGGCACCCTCCGCACCGAAAGTGGCCCGCGCGAACGCCACCAAAGGAGCTCAGGGTCGACGACGGGACTCGGGGCCTCGTTCCTCACCAAGCGGCGTGCCCCTGAAGGTAGCACCTCCCAGTACCAGCCCGGCGGAGCCCAGTCCCATACATGGGTCCTCTGAAGCAGGACGTCGTGGCAAACAGGTCGACGGCGACAATGCATGCCGGGCATCGTCGAGAACAAATGCTATATGCCGCAAAAGTAACATTTTTTAAATGATTGGATTGTGATTTCTTATATACAAATTTAAAAAATTATATTGTTGCATATGTCAAAATTCTATATGCAAATTCTAAATTTCTATAACTAATATTATAAGAAACTAAAAAACTATCGATCATCGTCTAACAATTTAAAATTATTCATTTAGCTAAAACTAACAATTCTAAAATTTCTAACATTTCTATATAACTAACATTTCTATAACTAAAAAAACAGAAAAATTTCTAACATTTCTATAACTAAAAAACATAAAAATTACTAACATTTTTGTAAGTAACAATGTGTGTGTGTGTGTGTGTGGCCATGGTGGGGCAGGAGCTCACCGGTGAGGCGAGGCGCGACGGGGGGCGGCGACGGGTGGCGACGATGGGGATGGCGATGGGGGGCGACAGGGACAACGACGGGTGGCGACGA
>LR738710.1:801161789-801187558 GCA_902687465.1 Secale cereale | reverse complement strand
GGTGGCGACGACGGGGGTGGCAACGGGCGGCGACGGGGATGGCACGGCTACGGGCGATGACGGTGACGGGCGGCGACGGGGACGACGACGTTGACGGGGGCAGCGACGGGGGGCGATGACGGGGGCGTCGACGGGCGGGGCAACGAGGGGGCGGCAGTGACGGGGCAGAGGAGAAGAAGCAGAGGAGATGAAAACTGACGAAATTCGTAAGTGCTGTATATATAGGAATGACCTATAGTACCGGTTGGAGCCACCAACCGGTAGTAAAGGTCAAATTTTGCCAGGCCAAGTGGCGGGAAGGGCACCCCTTTAGTACTGGGTGGTGGCTGCAACCGGTACTAAAGACACCCCTTTTGTACCAGTTGGTTCCACGACCCGGTACTAAAGGGGTACACTGCCGCAGTTGCGGTGCGGAAAGTTTAGTCCCGCCTCGCTAGTTGAGGAGCCCCAAGACCTGTTTATAAGCCTCGGCGCGGGCACTGCATTGATCTCCTCTCTAATGCATGCCTTCTTGGCCTAACTCTGTTACTCTGCCCTGTGTGTCCTACTGGGCTTGTGGGCCTGCATCCTGTCCCAACTACAGGTTGGGTTTCTAGTCGTATGCAAGCCCCTGTGGCCCAGTAGGTGGGCTTTTTTAATTTAGTTTTTTCTATTGTCAGCTTTATTTAAAACTTTTACTTATTTCTAGGTTGTTTTTTGCTGTATTTAGAGTTTCTTTGTGAATATTTTTGCTTTAGGTACAAAAAATTACGAACTTTCTATTAGTGCCAGTAGTTTTCAAATTTGAATAGTTTTAATTTGAATTATTTGAAATTTGTGTGAATCACTAGTTTGTGAATAACTTAACTTTAAAAATAGATTTTTCAGTGATTCTTTTTTCTTATGTTTAATATTAGTGTGTTTTATAATTATATTCAATTTGGTAATACTTAGGTTATTTAAAAAATGAAATGTCTTTGTAACACATGACTTTTCGTCCGAAACCCTCATATTTCGAAAGAGATTGTCCATTTTGTGCACGAACTGCATCCAGTTTTTGCCGTAACCCTCTCTACTTTTATGCACATGCTATGTGGGTGAAATTATGATACCATGCCAACTTTCAACCTTTTCAGAGTTCATTTGAAGTGTTTTTCAATTTCAGGGTCATTTAGCTGAAAAATTCTGTAAATGCATGAAAGAATTTGTTTGCACATAAAATTTCTTCGCGTTTCAAATGCCAAAAACACATAAGTACCCTAACTATTACAAAGATTCCCTCTGGTTTGTTCGAAGCGGGACTTTCCAAACATATAAGTCCGGAAACTCACTAGGGAAGAAAGTGATGACACTGAAGCCGATCTCATCTCAGAGTGGGATCTTTGGGTGTGAAACTTTTTCTTCGTGTGTGTCCCTTTGCGCTGTAACCATGGACAATCTTCGTCATTTAACTGGATACTGCTAGGTGGCTTCTCACCCCTCGTTGGTTACCCCAAGTGGAAGGTTTGAGATGCAGTGTAGCAGAAGTTTTCCCTTGGCAATACCAAGGATCGATTTCCCAGAGACTCCCAGTTTCAACAAGAAGGTGTCAACTGCTAACGGCGTCAGATATTAGCAATCAACGTGGACCTGCGCACAGATACAAATAACTTTGCTCCCAACGAGTACAGAGAGGTTGTCAATCCCTCCGGCCTTGAAGTTTACAAAGGATCAAACGCAAGTGATAATAGTGATAGGTATAATTGCAATAGTAAATAAAAGCGGAAAAGTAAATAGTGGATGTGATCAATGATGGTAATATGGACCGGAATCTCATGATGTTCACTAGTGATGTCTCTCTCCAAAAAGACGATAAAACAGTTATGTGAGGTAAATGAATTACAGCTGGGCAATTGACAGGACCATGTGCGCAAACCAATGCTGACTACATTGCAAGAAAGGTTGAGGTTCAAAGCATGGGCGGTATGCCGAGGTAAGTAGACCTAAATCCATCTGCATCTACTACTAATCATCCACCTTGAGATATCTATCCAGAACATCTCGCTGGTATTAAGTTGCGAGTCCCACCCATAGTGTAAACTCAAAGCAACAGACAACTGCATTAAAAGAACTTTGCGTAAAGTAAACAATCCTTGCACCCGCGGGCACAAGCACCGTTGTTTTCCCCCTTGTGGCAACAGCACATCCCCTAGACTCATGTTTCTGTCACTCAAACTAGTCATCGAGGGGCATGAACCCACAATCGAGCATAACGTTCCCTCTTGGAGTCACTACCTATTACTTGGCCAAAGCAATAAATAACAACGGAGAACATGCAAGAATTACTTACGAACATAAATATAAAAGAGGTGAATCAAATATATTACTCAAACACAATCTGAACATAATCTCATAATCCATCGGGTCCCAACAAACTCATCATAGCAACAGCATAAGGATTACATATGTGCCTCGATCATGTAGGGCAGCTCACGAGGACTAATTAGTGAAGCACAAGAACGGGAGGAGAACATCACATATCTACTGGTCATGGACCCATGGTCCAAGGGAGACTACTCACAACTCATCCGGGAGGCGTCCATGGTGGTGGAGAAGCTCCCGGTGGTGATCCTCCCCTCCGGCAGGGTGCCGGGAAGAGTTCTCCTGGTGCTCCCGATCTTGGAAGCGGCGGCGGCGGCGGAACAGAGATGAGATCGTGAAAAAGAGTTCCCGTCTCAAGGGTTTCGGGAGACGCTTTAAATATATGCCAAAGGGGGGCATCAGCGAGGCCTCGGGGGGCCCAGGCGCCCCCCCAACGCGGCCCGGGGGGGGGGGGGGGCGTACCGCCAGGGCACCTGGAGCCCTGGTGGCCCCCCAGGCTGAACTTCGGACGCCCGGTAGTTTCTGGAACGCCGATTTTTTATATAATTTTTCTGGATTTTTTCTGGCAGTTCTCGTAATGTGAAAACCGGAATACAAAAACAGCCGAAAACAGAAACTAGCACTGGGGTGCATTGAGTTAATAGGTTAGTCCAAATATGATCAAAAGTGTATGGAAGTGTATAAATATCATAGCAATATCACCCAAAAGAGGCATGGAGCAAGCAGAAATTATAGATACGTTTTGGACGTATCAACATCCCCAAGCTTAATTCCTGCTCGTCCTCGAGTAGGTAAATGATAACAAGAATAATTTCTGTGGTGACATGCTATTAACCATATAGGACTTTTTCATAGTCATATGACAAAAGCTTACTGAGACAATGAACTGTAGTAATTAAGTTGCCTCATGAGAAAATCACAAGGAACTGAAAGTTTTACAATATGATACTGAAACATCAAATAGATTTGTAATGAACATGATGTGCAAATATGATAAAGTGATATCTAGCTTGCCCCCTTTAGTGAAGTAAAACATAAATGCAGGGGCAGCTCCAAGGTTTAAGTGATGACTAGATACAATGATTTCAAAATAAACGATATCACAATCATGCAAAAGACAATGCTACTTTGGGACAATGCACATTACACTCAGAATGACAATCATGCTCTCAGTAGTTGGTGCTTTAAAAGAAGGTGGAGACTCTCGAACCGTGGCTTTTGTTGGCAAGGTTGAAAACCCGTAATCGGAAACAAAGACAAAACATGTACCAGAGCTCTTGGTTTTAAAACAGAGGTAATACTAGTTTTTTTTATTATGCATGTTTCGTTAACGAAAGCTAGCAGATAACTCAATCACTTCTTGAGATGGACAAGTTTCGAGGAACGTCTCCCGAATGAGGACGATCACATCCTCTTAATCTCCTTTGTTTATCACTTCCAAAGTTTTCTGATTTCTCATGAACAAAGCATGAAGGAGGGTTTGTTTGTTATATTATCTTTTTGAGCCGGGCGCACTCAATGCCAGTTCCTTCTCGTATTATAGGTTTGCACATTATACATGCAATCCCGGGGTGAAGCTTGTCCAACTTAAAAAGATTATGAATTAACCACTACTTCCTCATGAACTTACAACAGAGGCACAAAATAGGAATGCTTTTTTCTTTGAATAATTTCGAGATGGCACATGCAATTCTCCGTTAGGAATGGCAGGTAAATACCATGTAGGAAGATATGGTGGACTCATATGGCATAACTGGTATAAAGGAATGTGGATGCACAAGCAGTCAGTCCGCTTAGTACAGGCGAAGGTTAGCAAAAGACTGGGAGCGACTGAAGGAAATATGCCCTAGAGGCAATAATAAAGTGATTATTTATTTCCTTATATCATGATAAACGTTTATTATTCATGCTAGAATTGTATTAACCGGAAACTTAATACATGTGTGAATACATAGACAAAACAAAGTGTCCCTAGTATGCCTCTACTAGACTAGCTCATTGATCAAAGATGGTTATGTTTCCTAGCCATAGACATGAGTTGTCATTTGATCAACGGGATCACATCATTAGGAGAATGATCTGATGGACAAGACCCATCCGTTAGCTTAGCAACTTGATCGTTTAGTTTTATTGCTATTGCTTTCTTCATGACTTATACATGTTCCTATGACTATGAGATTATGCAACTCCCGAATACCGGGGGAAACACTTTGTGTGCTACCAAACGTCACAACGTAACTGGGTGATTATAAAGGTACTCTACAGGTGTCTCCGAAGGTACTGGTTGGGTTGGCGTATTTCGAGATTAGGATTTGTCACTCCGATTGTCGAAGAGGTATCTCTGGGCCCACTCGGTAATGCACATCACTATAAGCTATGCAAGCATTGCAGCTAATGAGTTAGTTGCAGGATGATGTATTACGGAACGAGTAAAGAGACTTACCGGTAACGAGATTGAACTAGGTATTGAGATACTGACGATCGAATCTCGGGCTAGTAACATAGCGATGACAAAGGGAACAATGTATGTTGTTATGCGGTTTGACCGATAAAGATCTTCGTAGAATATGTGGGAGCCAATGTGAGCATCCAGGTTCCGCTATTGGTTATTGACCGGAGACGTGTCTCGGTCATGTCTACATAGTTCTCGAACCCGCAGGGTCCGCACGCTTAAGGTTTCGTTGACAGTTTTATTATGAGTTTATGAGTTTTGATGTACCGAAGGAGTTCGGAGCCTGGATGAGATCGGGGACATGACGAGGAGTCTCGAAATGCTCGAGACATAAAAATCGATATATTGGACGACTATATTCGGACATTGGAAAGGTTCCGAGTGATTCGGGTATTTTCGGAGTACCGGGGAGTTACGGGAATAGAGGAGAGAGGCCAAAAGGAAGGAGGCGCGTGGCCCCCTTCTGGTCCGAATTGGACAAGGGGTGCAGCCCCCTTTTCCTTCTCCCTCGCCCCCTCTTTCCTTCTCTCCTACTCTGGAAAGGAAAGGGGAATCCTACTAGGACTTGGGAGTCCTAGTAGGACTCCCCACACTTGGCGCGCCCCCTCTAGGGCCGGCCTCTTCCTCCCTCCTTTATATACGGGGGCAGGGGGGCACCTCTAGACACAACAATTGATCTCTTGATCTCTTAGCCGTGTGCGGTGCCCCCCTCCACCATAGTTCTCCTCGATAAATATTATAGCGGTGCTTAGGCGAAGCCCTGCGAAGGTAGAACATCAAGATTGTCACCACGCCGTCGTGCTGATGGAACTCTCCCTCGACACTCGGCTGGATCGGAGTTCGAGGGACGTCATCGAGCTGAACGTGTGCTAGAACTCGGAGGTGCCGTAGTTTCGGTGCTTGATCGATCGGGCCGTGAAGACGTACGACTACATCAACCGCGTTGTTCTAACGCTTCCGCTTTCGGTCTACGAGGGTACGTAGACACACTCTCCCTTCTCGTTGCTATGCATCTGGTAGATAGATCTTGCGTGATCGTAGGAAAATTGTGAAATACTACGTTCCCCAACAGTGGCATCATGAGCCAGGTCTATGCGTAGATGATATGCACGAGTAGAACACAAGTGAGTTGTGGACGATACTAGTCATACTGCTTACCAGCATGTCATACTTTGATTCAGCGGTATTGTTGGATGAAGCGGCCCGGACCGACATTACGCGTACGCTTACGCGAGACTGGTTCTACCGACGTGCTTCGCACACAGGTGGCTGGCGGGTGTCAGTTTCGCCAACTTTAGTTGAATCAAGTGTGGCTACGCCCGGTCCTTGTGAAGGTTAAAACAGCACATACTTGACGAAATATCGTTGTGGTTTTGTATGCGTAGGTAAGAACGGTTCTTACTAAGCCCGTAGCAGCCACGTAAAACTTGCAACAACAAAGTAGAGGACGTCTAACTTGTTTTTGCAGGGCATGTTGTGATGTGATATGGTCAAGACATGATGAGTTATACGGTTTTGTATGAAATGATCATGTTTTGTAAAGTTATCGGCAACTGGCAGGAGCCATATGGTTGTCGCTTTATTGTATGAAATGCAATCGCCATGTAATTGCTTTACTTTATCACTAAGCGGTGGCGATAGTCGTAGAAGCAATAGTTGGCGAGACGACAACGATGCTACGATGGAGATCAAGGTGTCGCGCCGGTGACGAAGGTGATCATGACGGTGCTTTGGAGATGGAGATCAAAAGCACAAGATGATGATGGCCATATCATGTCACATATTTTGATTGCATGTGATGTTTATCTTATTATTCTTCTTATTTTGCTTAGTTCGACGATAGCATTATAAGATGATCCCTTACTAAATTTCATGGTATAAGTTTTCTCCCTGAGTATGCACCGTTGCGAAAGTTCGTCGTGCCGAGACACCACGTGATGATCGGGTGTGATAAGCTCTACGTTCAAATACAACGGGTGTAAGCCAGTTTTGCACACGCAGAATACTCGGGTTAAACTTGACGAGCCTAGCATATGCAGATATGGCCTCGGAACACTGGAGACCGAAAGGTCGAGCGTGAATCATATAGTAGATATGATCAACATAAGATGTTCACCATTGAAACTACTCCTTCTCACGTGATGATCGGACATGGTTTAGTTGATTTGGATCACGTGATCATTTAGATGACTAGAGGGATGTCTATCTAAGTGGGAGTTCTTAAGTAATATGATTAAATTGAACTTTAATTTATCATAAACTTAATCCTCGTAGTATTAGCATATCTATGTTGTAGATCAATAGCTCGCGATGTTGCTCCCCGTTTATTTTTTTTATATGTTCCTAGAGAAAGCTAAGTTGAAAGATGTTAGTAGCAATGATGCGGAATTGTTCCGTGATCTGAGGATTATCCACATTGCTGCACAGAGAATTATGTCCTTGATGCACTGCTATGTGACATACCTATTGCAGGAGCAGATGTAGACGTTATGAACGTTTTGACAAAAGCTCGGTATGATGACTACTTGATAGTTTAAGCGCACCATGCTTTATGGCTTAGAACCGGGACTTCAAAAACGTTTTGAACGCCACAGAGCATATAAGATGTTCCAAGAGTTGAAATTAGTATTTCATACTCATGCCCGTGTCGATAGGTATAAGACTTCTGACAGTACTTTGCCTACAAGATGGAGGAGAATAGCTCAACCAGTGAGCATGTGCTCAGATTGTCTGGGTACTATAATTACTTGAATCAAGTGGGAGTTAATCTTCCAGATAAAATAGTAATTGACAAAGTTCTCTAGTCACTATCACCAATTTAGTAGAACTTCGTGATGAACTATAATATGCAAGGGATGACGAAAGGAATTCCCGAGCTCTTCGCAATGCTGAAGTCGGCGAAGGTAGAAATCATGAAAAAGCATCAAGTGTTGATGGTTAACAAGACCACTTGTTTCAAGTAAAGGGCAAAGGGATAGAAGGGGAACTTCAAGAAGAATGACAAGCAAGTTGTCACTCCCGTGAAGAAACCCAAAGCTAAAACTCAAGCCTGAAACTAAGTGCTTCTACTGCAAAGGAAATGGTCACTGGAAGTGGAACTGCCCTAGATACTTGGCGGATAAGAAGGATGGCAAAGTGAACAAAGGTATATTTTGATATACAAATTATTGATGTGTACTTTACTAGTGTTCATAGCAACCCCTAGGTATTTGATACCGGTTCAGTTGCTAAAATTAGTAACTCGAAACGAGAATTGCAGAATGAACAGAGAATAGTTAAAGGTGAAGTGACGATGTGTGTTGGAAGTGGTTCCAAGATTGATATGATCATCATCGCACACTCCCTATAGTTTCGGGATTAGTGTAAAACCTAAATAAATGTTATTTGGCATTTGCGTTGAGCATGAATATGATTTGATCATATTTGTTGCAATACGGTTATTCATTTAAAGTCATAGAATAATTGTTATTCTGTTTACATGAATAAAACCTTCGATGGTCATACACCCAATGAAAATAGTTTGTTGGATCTCGATCGTGGTGATACACATATTCATAATATTGAAGCCAAAAGATGCAAGGTTAATAATGATAGTGCAACTTATTTGTGGCACTGCTGTTTAGGTCATAATGGTGTAAAGCGCATGAAGAAACTCCATAGTGATGGACTTTTGGAATCACTTGATTATGAATCACTTGGTGCTTGCGAACCATGCCTCATGGGCAGGATGACTAAAACTCCGTTCTCCGGAACAATGGAGCGAGCAACAGATTTGTTGGAGATCATACATACAGATGTATGTGGACCAATGAGTGTTGAAACTCGCGGCGGGTATCGTTATTTTCTGACCTTCACTAATGATTTGAGCAGATATGGGTATATCTACTAAATGAAGCGCAAGTCTAAAACATTTGAAAAGTTCAAAGAATTTCAGAGTGAAGTGGAGAATCATCGTAACAAGAAAATAGGAGTTTCTACGATATGATCGTAGAGGTAAAATATTTGAGTTAGCGAGTTTGGCCTTCAGTAAAAACAATGTGAAATAGTTTCACTACTCACGCCACCTGGAACACCATAGTGTAATGGTGTGTCCGAACGTCATAACCATACTTTATTAGATATGGTGCGATCGATGATGTCTCTTACCGATCTACCACTATCGCTTTTGGGGTTATGCATTAGAGACAGATACATTCACGTTAAATAGGGCACCATCTAAATCCGTGGAGATGACACCGTATGAACTGTGGTTTGACGAGAAACCTAAGCTGTCATTTCTTTAAGTTTGGGACTGCGGTGCTTATGTGAAAAAGTTTCAACATGATAAGCTCGAACCCAAATCGGAGAAGTAAATCTTCATAGGATACCCAAAAGAAACTGTTGGGTACACCTTCTATCACAGATCCGAAGGCAAGGTCTTTGTTGCTAAGAGTGGATCCTTTCTAGAGAAGGAGTTTCTCTCGAAAGAAGTGAGTGGGAGGAAAGTGGAACTTGATGAGGTAATTGTACCTTCTCCCGAATTGGATAGTAGTACATCACAGAAACTGGTTCCAGTGATTCCTACACCAATTAGTGAGGAAGCTAATGATGATGATCATGAAACTTCGGATCAAGTTACTGCTGAACTTCGTAGATCAACCAGAGTACGTTCCGCACCAGAGTGGTACGGCAACCCGGTTCTGGAAGTCATGTTACTGGACCATGATGAACCTACGAACTATGAGGAAGCGATGATGAGCCCAGATTCCGCAAAATGGCTTGAGACCATGAAATCTGAGATGGGATCCATGTATGAGAACAAAGTGTGGACTTTGGTTGACTTGCCCGATGGTCGGCAAGCCATCGAAAATAAATGGATCTTCAAGAGGAAGACTGACGCTGACAGTAATGTTACTGTTTACAAAGCTCGACTTGTTGCGAAAGTTTTTCAATAAGTTCAAGGAGTTGACTACGATGAGACTTTCTCACCCGTAGCGATGCTTAAGTCTGTCCGAATCATTTTAGCAATTGCCGCATTTTATGAAATCTGGCAAATGGATAACAAAACTGCATTCTTTGATGGATTTATTAAAGAAGACTTGTATATGATGCAACCAGAAGGTTTTGTCAATCCTAAAGGTGCTAACAAAATGTGCAAGCTCCAGGGATCCATCTATGGATTGGTGCAAGCATCTCGGAGTTGGAATATACGCTTTGATAAGTTGATCAAAGCATATAGATTTATACAGACTTGCGGTGAAGCCTGTATTTACAAGAAGTGAGTGGGAGCACTACAACCTTTCTGATAAGTATATGTGAATGACATATTGTCGATCGGAAATGATGTAGAATTTTCTGAAAAGCATAAAGGAGTGTTTGAAAGGAGTTTTTCAAAGAAAGACCTTGGTGAAGCTGCTTACATATTGGACATCAAGATCTATAGAGATAGATCAAGACGCTTGATAAGACATTCGATGAGCACATACCTTGATATGATTTTGAAGTAGTTCAAAATGGATCAGTCAAAGAAGGAGTTCTTACCTGACTTGTAAGGTGTGAAGTTGAGTAAGACTCAAAGCCAGACCACGGCAGAAAAATATAGAGAGAATGAAAGCCATTCCCTATGCCTCAGCCATAGGTTCTATAAAGTATGCCATGCTGTGTACCAAACATGTTGTGTACCTTGCCATGAGTTTGTCAAGAGGGTACAATAGTGATCCAGGAGTAGATCACTGTACAGCGGTCAAAATTATCCTTAGTAACTGGATGACTAAGGAAATGTTTCTCGATTATGGAGGTGATAAAGAGTTCGTCGTAAAGGGTTACGCCGATGCATGCTTTGACACTAAATCCAGCTGACTCTAAGTATCAATCTGGATGCGTATTGAAAGAGGGAGAAATTAGCTAGAGTAGCTCCATGCAGAGCATTGTAGACACATAGACATTTGCGAAATACATACGAATCTGAATGTGACAGACCCGTTGACTAAACTTCTCTCATGAAGCAAAACATGATCACACCTTAATACTCTTTGGGTGTTAATCACATAGCGATGTGAACTAGATTATTGACTCTAGTAAACCCTTTGGGTGTTAATCACATGACGATGTGAACTATCGGTGTTAAATCACATGGCGATGTGAACTAGATTATTGACTCTAGTGCAAGTGGGAGACTGAAGGAAATATGCCCTAGAGGCAATAATAAAGTTATTATTTATTTCCTTATATCATGATAAACGTTTATTATTCATGCTAGAATTGTTTTAACCGGAAACTTAATACATGTGTGAATACATAGACAAAACAAAGTGTCCCTAGTATGCCTCTACTAGACTAGCTCATTGATCAAAGATGGTTATGTTTCCTAGCCATAGACATGAGTTGTCATTTGATCAACGGGATCACATCATTAGGAGAATGATCTGATGGACAAGACCCATCCGTTAGCTTAGCAACTTGATCGTTTAGTTTTATTGCTATTGCTTTCTTCATGACTTATACATGTTCCTATGACTATGAGATTATGCAACTCCCGAATACCGGGGGAAACACTTTGTGTGCTACCAAACGTCACAACGTAACTGGGTGATTATAAAGGTACTCTACAGGTGTCTCCGAAGGTACTGGTTGGGTTGGCGTATTTCGAGATTAGGATTTGTCACTCCGATTGTCGAAGAGGTATCTCTGGGCCCACTCGGTAATGCACATCACTATAAGCTATGCAAGCATTGCAGCTAATGAGTTAGTTGCAGGATGATGTATTACGGAACGAGTAAAGAGACTTACCGGTAACGAGATTGAACTAGGTATTGAGATACTGACGATCGAATCTCGGGCTAGTAACATAGCGATGACAAAGGGAACAATGTATGTTGTTATGCGGTTTGACCGATAAAGATCTTCGTAGAATATGTGGGAGCCAATGTGAGCATCCAGGTTCCGCTATTGGTTATTGACCGGAGACGTGTCTCGGTCATGTCTACATAGTTCTCGAACCCGCAGGGTCCGCACGCTTAAGGTTTCGTTGACAGTTTTATTATGAGTTTATGAGTTTTGATGTACCGAAGGAGTTCGGAGCCTGGATGAGATCGGGGACATGACGAGGAGTCTCGAAATGCTCGAGACATAAAAATCGATATATTGGACGACTATATTCGGACATTGGAAAGGTTCCGAGTGATTCGGGTATTTTCGGAGTACCGGGGAGTTACGGGAATAGAGGAGAGAGGCCAAAAGGAAGGAGGCGCGTGGCCCCCTTCTGGTCCGAATTGGACAAGGGGTGCAGCCCCCTTTTCCTTCTCCCTCGCCCCCTCTTTCCTTCTCTCCTACTCTGGAAAGGAAAGGGGAATCCTACTAGGACTTGGGAGTCCTAGTAGGACTCCCCACACTTGGCGCGCCCCCTCTAGGGCCGGCCTCTTCCTCCCTCCTTTATATACGGGGGCAGGGGGGCACCTCTAGACACAACAATTGATCTCTTGATCTCTTAGCCGTGTGCGGTGCCCCCCTCCACCATAGTTCTCCTCGATAAATATTGTAGCGGTGCTTAGGCGAAGCCCTGCGACGGTAGAACATCAAGATCGTCACCACGCCGTCGTGCTGACGGAACTCTCCCTCGACACTCGGCTAGATCGGAGTTCGAGGGACGTCATCCAGCTGAACGTGTGCTAGAACTCGGAGGTGCCGTAGTTTCGGTGCTTGATCGGTCGGGCCGTGAAGACGTACGACTACATCAACCGCGTTGTTCTAACGCTTCCGCTTTCGGTCTACGAGGGTACGTAGACATACTCTCCCTTCTCGTTGCTATGCATCTGGTAGATAGATCTTGCGTGATCGTAGGAAAATTTTGAAATACTACGTTCCCCAACAGCGACCAACTAAGAGAGCAATGACGGTCATAATCATGCAGAGCGACAAAGCAACATTGAATTAGGCATGGAAGTTATATCGCTACTCAGAAACAAAAGATCATCAAGGCTTGACACACTTTCTTTACAGTCTTAAATATGCTTGAGCATACGCCAAGTCAATCAAAATAAATTCTTTGAAGGAAGACATTACTAAACCATACCACATCATAGGCAAACAAACCATGTTGGTACTCCAATAACACATTGGGAACCCCCCAGCTATTTGAGACTAACCATAAGAAAACATGAACTACTAAGCGCCATTATGCACGTAGCATCTTTATCATAGACATATCAACCAATGCAACAGAAGCAAACTCTCTTAATAAGATAAGCATGATAACTAAACAGAGTTCAAGCAACCAACTAAACGAAAGCTCTTTAAAAAGATAAGTATGAAACTGAGAGCTGAACATGATAGTAGCTATTAAAAGACAAAGAACACACACATCAAGGATAGACATGAAAATTCTATGTTATGTTCTAGGTAGAAGTGGAGCATGTTTCTCTCCAACATAAAGAAAGTTGAGTTCCGACTCGTTATGAAAAACTAAAAATATGACGCTCCAAGCATAGCACATAACACATGAAGTGATTAAAATATAGTGGAACGAAAGACGAACTGATAATGTTGATGGAGAAGGGGATGCACGGGGGCATCCCCAAGCTTAGACGCTTGAGTCTCCTTGAATATTTCTTGGGGGTGCATGGGGGCATCCCCAAGCTTGAGCGTTTGACACTCCTGAATCTTTTTATCATCTTCCCTCCCACACTTGAAAACTCTCTTCATACATAACTCATCATAATCTGATTAGCGAGGCTAGTACCCATAATAAAATAATTGTACCTTGCTGGAAATAAAGATATTCTTGAAGGTCTACTGTTTCTCAAGATTGCCAAAAGGTTTTTGCAAAGAAAAAGCAAGCTCTAGGTTTGCAAAATGAAGGAAAGGCAAAACAGGACATAATCTGTGAAAAACAGAACAGCAGGTAGTAAATGATTTGTCCGGGGCACTTCTGCAACTCTAATAAAAAAACTCAGAACAGGCGCACGAAAGAAAATTATATAAAGCACGCTGTCGAAAAAATTCAGACCAAAAAGATGATCTGGTGATTTTATACAAATTTTTCTATCCAAGGACAGAATCTGTTTCCTGGACAGCACCTCACAACTTTTGAACTTTTTAGCAATCAGAGGCTATACTTGGCACAAAATTGAAAAGCAAAGATACAATGATGATGCTACTATAGTAACAACATCAAGACACAACAAAAACAAAATAAATTTATTCATTGGGCTGCCTCCCAAAAGCGCTTTCTTTTATGCCTTTAAGCTAGGCATAATGCATATAGATCAAGTTTTATCAAGAGTAAAAGAATAGCTAGCCCGTATAACGGACTCAAAAGGTAACTTGATATTCTTTCGAGGGAAGTGTTCCATCCCTTTCTTGAGAGGAAACTGAAATTTTATATTACCCTCTTTCATGTCAATGATAGCACCAACGGTGCGCAAAAAGGGACGTCCCAAAATAATTGGACAAGAAGGATCACATTCAATATCCATAATAGTGAAATCAACGGGAACATAATTATCATTGACAACGATAAGAACATCGTCGACCCTCCCCAAAGGTTTCTTTATGGAAGAATCAACGAGACGAACACCAAAAGAACAAGAATCATAAGGTTTCAATTTAAGCATATCATATATTCTTTTGGGCATAACAGAGGTACTAGCTCCAACATCACATAATGCATAGCAAGTGAAGTCATTCAACTTAATTTTTATCATAGGATCCCAACTGTCGGGGGAAACTGTCCTCCCACGAGCACCTATGGGACCGAAGCCCCTTCTACGTTGCGGTAAGGGAGCGGAGGGAGCACGGAGAGCAGATCGAGGAACGCACGCGGGCAGTTTACCCAGGTTCGGGCCGCGCGGACGCGTAAAACCCTACTCCTGCTTAGGTTGTATTGAGTTTTTGGGCTCGGGAGCTTGAAGATCTATAGTACTAGCTACACCGAGCGAGAGAGCTGTCTAGGTTTCGAGCCGAACTGAACCCCTTTCTACGTTGTGCATGGGCCTCCTTTTATAGCTCAAAGGGGTCACCGACAGGTGTCAACGTAGAGGAGGGTAAAACTGTAAATTTGGTGGTAGTTGTAACAGTGCGTGAATAGTGCATGAACAGTGGATGAATAGTGGTCTTCACCTAACTTTGACAGTGGGGGACAAGGGCATTAAATGCCCGTCACCGTCGACCCCAAAAGTGTCCGTCCATGCTTCTCCGTTCGCCACGGCGGTAGCCTCGTCACCGTGGCTTGCCACCGTGTGCCCCAGGCTGCACAGCCATCCGCCACGCGTCCCTGGAAGGGCCCCAGGGCGACGCGTGGGTAGATGAGCTGGAGCGCGGTCACACAGCATAGGTTTCCCCGGCAAGCACCTTGCCGGGGTCGTGATCTTGCCGGGCCCGGAAGCTTGTCGCTCTCCAGGTCCTGCCGGGGCGCATGACGCGCCGGGGCATCTCTTAAGATATGTGTTCCTTGGTTTTCCTGGCAAGCTCCTCTTGCCAGGGTCTTGCGCTAAAGTGACAATCTTGAGCCTGGTACGGCCTTCCCGGCAAGCTCCTCTTGCCGGGGCCTTGATCTTCTGACTTGTATACTTTGTTCTTGAATGGCTTCATAGGGACCGGAAAGGTTCTTGGCGAGCACGTGGTAAGCCCGACCACGGGAAGCTGCTACTGCCCGTGCACAAGTTGGGATACTAAGGTACCCCTATCTTAGTACACCGACAGGAGCCCCCGGGCCTGGGCCACACACGGTGCCGAGCGCTGTTGGGCCAGGACCAAAACAGTGCACGGGCACGCGCGGCCCACGGCAAGCCGTATCCCCTTCCGTATCCGCCGCATCCCTCCCTAACGGCATGCGTCGATTGCGGCGTCGTGGGAGAGATCGTGGCCTGTTCTTTAATGGGAAATGCGGAGCGTCCCCCACTTCCCCCTTAAAAGCAGAGGAAGCAGGGGCAGTTCCCTCCATCGTCTTCATTGCGTCTTGATTCTCCAGAAACCCCCGTCGCCCTCCGCCTCCCAAAGGTCGACAGAGAGCTCAGCTCCACTCCCTCCTCCGCCGCCTCCCACATCCGCGGCACCGTCGAGCTCCTCGCCTCCTTCCTCGCCGCCCCCGCCATGGCTCCGTAGAGCGACAAGGCGAAAGCAGACAAGGCCAAGAAGGAGAAGTCCGAGCAGGCGGCGAAGCTGGCTGCCCTGCGGAAGAAGTGCGTGGTCTTCGCGCCAAGGCTTGGTCCGAGGGAGCTGCGGGAGAAATACTATCTGTTCTGGGCGAGGGAGACCAAAGCTCATCCCCGCACCCAAGTCTTCCCCGCCATCGCCAAAGATATGTTCCCCGGCGGGTACTTCTTCTTTGCTGCATTCTTCCATTGTGGACTGTGCCCTCCGTTTTCGGAGTTATTTTGTGATATAATGAACACATATGGCCTCCACCTCCTAGATTTCACCCCCAACGCCATCCTTACGATGGCCGTTTTCGCACATCTGTGCGAAAACTATGTTGGGGTTCATCCCAATGTAGCTCTTTTCCGCCACTTCTTTATGCCTAGAGTAGAATCCGGCGCTCCCCTTTCCGGCGGCATCTCCTGGATCTTCAGGCTGAACAAGAAGGATTCATACCTGAAGGGAGAACTCCGTGGCAAGTGGGAGGAGTGGAGAGCCGATTGGTGTTGGGTGGTGGAAGATAAGCCTGAGCCCTTTACCTCACCGCGCACAACTGCCATAGTGCGCGGCAGAGATTGGAGTGAGTTGGCCCCGGAGGACAGCAAGCTCAACTTCGCCCTCATTAGGATCATTCGTCTTCGGGTCGCCAATCTGACTATTGGAGAAGTTGGAGCAGATTTCCTCCGCCGCCGCATCGCCCCTTTACAAGAAAGGAAAAGGTCCGCCTGGGAATTCGGCAATGCGGCAGATATCATGAGGCTGCGCCCTGGATTGAACTACAACTTCACTGCCTTGGAGTTGAAGGGGGTGGTCCGGGAGCTCTTCAAGCATGACCCGGCCCACCCGGAGTGGTTCAGACCTTCCCGGGGAGTGGTGCCGCTGTGCAACAGCACCGCCCGCGATTCCCTACAAGCGATGATGCCCGCGTGCGACTCCCACGGCGTCGTCCCCACTTGGATAGAGCCTCCGCCGGATATCGTGCTGTCCTTCTTCGACAACTTGGTCGAGAAGCCCCGCAACGCCGAGGAGAACAAGGGCCTCACCTGGGCCACTACCGACCGAGATATAGCCTACATCGCTTCCAGGATGGAGGAGGCCGCCGCAGCTGCGGCCGCAAGCGACTTTGGATACACTGTGGATGAGGCACAGGCCGCGGACGCGGTGAGTCAAGCAGAGGAGGCGGAAATCCTCAAGCTGCTCAAGCTTCCGCCCGAGGAGTTTGCCGGGGTGCCTTCCCTGAGGTTTGACGGGACGAGCAAGGTTGCCTGGGGGAGCGAGGCCGCCGGACATGGCGCTGAGTCCAGCGGGCCTACCGAGGAGGAGGAGGACGCCGAGGCTGATGAAGACTCTGGCGGATCTCTGAATCTTGATGATGCCTCCTCGTCCTCGGAGAACTCTCCGCCCCCAGCGAGCCCTCCGCAGCAACAGAAGAAACGCCTCCACAAGGCAACTGAGGCGGCGAGGCCGCAGGCGCCCCGACAGCAGCCGGCGCGCCACGCGATGCGCGCCACCAGGACGAGCGAAGTCGTCAAGGAGGCGCCCCGTGCACAAGCGCCAAGCGGAGGGGGATCCTCCCGAAGTGGAATGGGCGCTCCTTCTGCCCCTCGGTCTTCGGCGACGACTGGGGCTGGGTCTTCACAGCCCGCAGCCCCGGAGACCGCCAAGTGCCCGAGGGAACCTTCTCCTCCAGCTCCTCGCGCGGGAGCACCTCAGGCGGATTTTGACTTCTCCGCCCTCAGCTCCGAGGACGAGGAAGAGGAATAAGTACTTGCAACTTGTAGTTTCTTTGATTTTGTCTTGATTTTACTTGTTGATTCTGATCTTGTCTTTGCTTTGCTTTCAGGACCCTGACCCAGCGGATGGCGAAGAGGGCCAAGATCCCTGTGGTCGAGATTGAAGACGACTCGCCCGCCGCGGCGACGGGAGACGTGCTAGCGGCAAACTTGCCGGATCAACCTGCTGCTCCGAGGAGCAGCCCCCAGCGCAGCCCCCAGCGTAAGTCTGGTTTTTATGTTTCTGCTTGACGGGCGCGCTTGAGGTGATCATCTTCATCTGATATCTTGTCTGTCTTGTCCAGAAATGGAGCCGCAGCCGCAGGAGCGCCAGGAGGTCGCCCCCGACGAGCTACTTGCTCCACCCTCCCCGCCAAGGGTGAACTCCCCGGCGAGGGAGAACGCTCCGGCAAGGACGGGCGCTCCGCCAAGGGCGAGTACCCCGCCAAGGGTGAGCAGCCCGACAAGGGCGAGCACCCCGCCAAGGGAGGGCGCGGGCGGCCCTCCGCCAGCAGGGGCCACTGCTCCGCCGCCAAGGGAGAACTCCCCGGCGAGGGACCCTGTCATTGAAGAGATCCGCGAAGGTAAGTCTTGCAACTTCTTCTTCTTGGATTCTTTTTTTTTTTGGATATTTGCTTGACATTTTCTTTTCTTTTTCTTTTCTTTTTCTTCTACTAGATCCTCCTGCCCCAGAGCGGATGGAAACGGAGACCACCGCTGAGGAGGAGGTGCGCGGCGACGGCGGCAATGCCACTGCCACGGAGGGAATGGCTAGAGCCGACGAGGCCGCCGCTGAGGAGACCGCCCCGACCGCGGACGCCGCGGCTGGGGAAGGGACCGGCGACCAAACTGCGGGCCCGGAGGCCGCAGGAGCGCCGGACGCTGCATCGGTCGCCGACCCTTCCGCCTCCGCGGAGCGGTCGGGCGTCTACTTGAAGGCCGCCAACGGGGTCTTCATACAAGTCCCGTGGGCGTCCTCGTCTCGAGCACCCGCGGAGGGTGAGACATTTGACGGAGAGGTCCTCGCCTCCGCCGGCTTGAAGATCGTTGAAGCGCCCGGCGACAGCGACGGGCCCGAAGAGGAGGGACTCCTTCGCCGGCTCCTGGCCTTGTACCGGGCCAGGCAGGCGAAACTGGAGTCTAGGGAGGCTCTCGCCGCCCAGGTTGGAGCAGACTTGGAGAAGCGCGCCGCGGAGCACCGTGCCGCCAACCAGGCGGCCCTCCGCAACTTGGCGGAGGAGCGTGAAGAGCTTGCCGGGGCGTAGCAAGCCTTCCTCCTGGAGAAGGCTGAGGTCGAGGAGCAGCAGCGGCGGGCTGCCGAAGAGCTGTCGCAGCGGGAAGGAGCGCTCAACCAGCCGAAGGTCGACCTCGACAGCCACGAGGACGACCTCACCGCCTGGGAGCAAGCCATTGGCGGGGCCCTGAAGGAGGCAAAGGACGCTGCCGCCGCCGCGGAGACTGCTAAGAAGGATCTGACGGCCAGGGTGGAGTAGCTGGAGTTGTTCCTGAAGGCAAGCGAGGACAGAGTCGCTGCGCTCAATGTGGAGCGGGAGAAAGACGCCCACACCAACTCTGAGTTGCAGGTACGTCTCTCCGAGAAGGGCACAGAGCTTGCTGCCGCCAAGGATTCCATCGCTGACTTAGAGTTGAAGGTCTCCACCCTGACTGGCTCGCTCGACGCCGCCCGGGACCGCGAGACGAAGCTGAAGGACGAACTCCGCAAGGAGAGGAACTTGGTGGAGAGCGCCGCCGTCTCAGCAAACAACTTCAACCGGGCGGTGGAGCAATGGACTGATGATCTGGTCACCTCCACTGCCAATATTGACAAGGAGATGGTGGCGCTGAGGGCGGAGTATCTCGCGTACTCCCCGGACAAGAATCTCCCCCACAGCGCCAAGTTGAGTCTGTTCTTCAGGGGAATAGCGCCGGCACTTGCGCGGCTGCGGGAGAGGATCCCCGTGTAGCTGGCCGACGAGGCACGTCGGCTCTGCACGGGCACCATGGAGCGGGTCTTGTCCAAGATCGTCTTCCGCAACCCAGGCATCAATTTCGTGAACGTCCTCCGCAGCTTGCCGCCCGAAGCCGATCAGGAGGCGTTGAAGGCGCAGGTCGCCCACATCGTCGCCAAGGTGAACAAGATCACAAGGCGTGAAGGCGACCGCGTAGATTAGGTTTCTTTCTTTCTGTTTCCTTTGCCGCTGCAAAGTATGTTATGGACATGAATCTATTAGTTATTGCGGCAAGTTATCTTTGTAATATACAATCTTATTTCGAGCAACCAATGCAGTGTTATCTTCCTTGTTTTGGTCCCTTTACTTTGTATATATTCCACCCTACGCCTTCAGGGAACTTGCCGGCAAGAGAACCCTTGCCGCGAGCGCTGAGTGCTGGACTCTTAGCAGCCTACTGACAAAGGCCTTGCCGGCAAGAAACCTTGCCGCAGCTAGTCGCAGTGCACTTAGCTTGCTGAGCGAACTCGAAAACGAAGTAAGGGCGCGACACTTGTCGCAGCTCACTTAAGTCGTTGAGCGTGCTCGAAAACAAAGTAAGGGCACGGCTAGCCACGGGTAGGTTCCTCCACGCACAGGTTTTCCATACAAAGTGTGGTTGTTCAAGGAAGACAACTAAAAATTTAAAAATTTGAACTGCTCAAATTCTGGTAGCTTAGCTTTCATAGACTGTTTGCTCCCCGACAAGGCTTCTCTTTCTTGAACAATACTTGGTTCTCGTACCTCCATCTCCTTCCCCCCCGGCAAACTTGTGCGCGAGGAATACTCCTTCGGGGATGTGCATTGCACAAAGTGTCAGATGATGCATGCAAATAACAAAGGAAGGCATGGAAATGACAAGTAGTGCGAAGCACAAAAGCTTTACTGATGCACGGGATCTGCGCCCGGCTTTGTACAAATGTTTACATGCAACAGCGACAAGACTTGTACTAAAGGTGGTTGCCGGAGCGGATCATGGCAACCGCGCCTTATGGGTGAAACCTGCGAAGATGCTCTATGTTCCAGGAGTTGCTCACCGGTAAGCCTTCTTCGGTCTCAAGGCGGACAGCGCCGGGCCTTGTGGCTTGTCTCACCCGATAAGGGCCTTCCCACTTCGGCGTCAACTTGTTGGAATTCTTGGCGGACTGAACACGCCGAAGAACAAGGTCGCCTTCCTCGAGACTCCTGGCCTTGACCTTGCGGCTATGATAGCGACGCAAGGCTTGCTGGTATCGAGTAGCTCGTACAGCAGCCTGGAGATGTTCCTCCTCAAGGAGCAATGCGTCATCTTGCCGCAGTTGCTCTTGCTCGAGCTCATCGTAAGCGAGCACTCGAGGAGATCCGTATACGAGTTCCGTGGGGAGAACTACCTCTGCTCCATAGACGAGAGCAAAGGGTGTCTGTCCGGTGGCTCAACTTGGTGTCATCCTGATTGACCAAAGAGCCGCCGGCAACTCCTCTATCCAGTTTCTTCCGCACTTGTGCAGCCTGTCGAAGGTTCTTGTCTTGAGTCCGTTCAGCACTTCAGCATTGGCCCTTTCCGCTTGACCATTGCTCCTCGGGTGAGCAACAGAAGCGAAGCAGACCTTGGCGCCAAGGTCTTGGACGTACTGCATGAAGGTGCGACTTGTAAACTGTGTGCCGTTGTCGGTGATGATCCTGTTAGGGATTCCGAAACGGCAAACAATTGACCTGAAGAACCTGACTATTGACTGTGCTGTCACCTTTCTCACCGGTTCCACTTCTGGCCACTTTGTGAACTTGTCGATTGCTACGTACAAGTACTCAAAGCCCCCGACTGCGCGGGGAAAGGGGCCGAGGATGTCGAGCCCCCAGACCGAGAAGGGCCAGGACAAAGGGATCGTCTGGAGAGCTTGAGCTGGCTGGTGAATTTGCTTGGCATGGAACTGGCACGCTTCACACTTGGTTACTTGTGCAGTCGCATCTTGGAGGGCTTCTAGCCAGAAGAACCCTTGCCGGAATGCCTTCCCGGCAAGTGCCCTTGCGCCAATGTGGTGGCCACATATGCCTCCATGTATTTCTGCCAACAGCTTCTGTCCATCTTCCCTGGAAATGCACTTTAACCTGACACCATTGAGTCTTCTTCTGTACAGTTCATTGCCAATGAACTGGTACATACTTGACTGCCTGGTTATTTTCTCTATCTTTTCTGGGTCGTCGGGAAGTTCTCCAGTTTGCAGAAAGTGGACGATTTGCTGTGCCCATGCTGGAGCCTGAGGCTCAACAACAAGGACTAAAGGCATGAGGGCTGCTGCGGGAACCTCAGCTTCTACGGCAAGAACCTGCGGCTCTGCCGGAGCTGATGGTCCCCCGGCAAGCCTGCCGGGGCAAGGCTTGTCGAGAACGCTTGCTTCAACTGTACAGACCCTTGGATCTGCAGGAGCAAACTGTTCCTCAGCATCTTGGCTGTTGATCTTGGGGACCTTGGCGGCGGCTTCGGGAAGATCCGCGGGCAAGTAATCGTCGGAGACCAACTTACTCTTCTTGCTTTGCCCAACTGATGGTGTGACGGATGGCTGAGTTAACTTGAGCACGAAGGTCCCTGGTTCCACAGGTAACTTCATGGCAGCACACTTTGAAAGGCCATCTGCAATATCATTCTGAGCTCTTGGAACGTGCTCCATTTGCAGACCTTCAAAGTGTTCTTCAAGCTTCCTCACTTCATCAACATAAGCTTCCATCAAAGGGCTCTGATAACTCTTGTTCACTTGTCGGACCACCAACTGTGAATCTCCCCGCACAATCAACTTCTTGATCCCAAGCTCGGCCGCGATTCTGAGGCCGGCAAGCAAACCTTCATACTCTGCAGTATTGTTTGTCGCTTGTTCCTTGGGAAAGTGCATTTGGGCAACATACTTGAGGTGCTCTCCGGTGGGCGCTATGAGTACCACGCCGGCACCGGCGCCTTGCAGCGAGAAAGCACCATCAAAGTACATTATCCATTCGCTACTCGCTTCTTGGACGGGGACGCTTGTCTCTGGGACCTCTTCATCTGGCGTTGGGGTCCATTCTGCTATGAATTCTGCCAAAACTCTGCTCTGTATAGTTGAAGTACTCTCAAACTTGAGACCAAAGCTTGTCAGCTCCAGTGCCCACTCGACGATCCGGCCTGTTGCTTCGGGATTCTGCAATATCCTCTTCAACGGAAAGCGAGTGACCACTGTTATCTCGTGTGCTTGGAAGTAATGGCGCAGCTTTCTTGAGGCCATGAGGAGGCCGAAAAGCAACTTCTGCACCCCAGAGTATCTTGACCTAGCCCCCTGCAAGAGGGAACTTACAAAATACACTGGGAGCTACACCATCTTCCTTCTCACTTCAGCTTGCTCCTGCGCAGACTTGTCCTTGTCGGGGCCAGAGCTTGTCGGGGAAGCCCCCTGCTTGTCGCTGGATTCGCTTGCCGGTGATGTGGGTTCCTCATCCGCCTCCCTCTCCGCTACTAACGCAGCACTAACCACTTGATTGGTTGCCGCTAGATACAGCAGCAACTTCTCTTGTGGCCTAGGTGCGACAAGTATTGGAGTGGAGGATAGGTATCCTTTCAAGTCTTGCAGCGCTGCCTCCGCTTCCGGAGTCCATTTCATTGGACCTGCCTTTTTCAAGATTTTGAAGAAAGGCAGGGCGCGTTCTGCAGACTTTGAAATGAACCTACTGAGGGCAGCCACACAACCAGCAAGTCTCCTTACGTCCTTGACGCGTTTCGGGGCTTCAATCTGCTCGATGGCTTTGATCTTGTCGGGATTGGCTTCAATCCCCCTCTGGGACACAAAGAACCCGAGAAGCTTGCCGGAGGGGACTCCGAAGACGCACTTCTCGGGGTTCAACTTGAGCTAGATCTTGCGCAGATTCTCAAAGGTTTCTTCCAAATCCTGGATCAGGGTATCTTTGCTCTTGCTCTTGACCACTATGTCATCCATATAGGCTTCTACATTTCTGTGGATCTGTGGCTCAAAAGCAGTGTGCACCACCCTTGCAAACGTTGAGCCTGCATTCTTTAATCCAAAGGGCATGCGTATGAAGCAATATGTGCCGCATGGAGTAATGAATGCAGTCTTCTCTTCATCTTCCTTGGCCATGAATATCTGGTGGTAACCTGAGTATGCATCAAGGAAGGAAAGCAGCTCGCATCCGGCGGTGGAGTCAACAATCTGGTCAATACGCGGCAAGGGAAATGGATCCTTGGGACACGCTTTATTCACATCAGTGAAGTCTATACAAAGTCTCCACTTCCCATTAGCCTTGCGCACGATGACTGGATTTGCTAACTACGTAGGATGGATCACGCCTCTAACCAGGCCTGCTGCTTCCAATTTCTTTATCTCTTCGACGATGAATTCTTGGCGCTCCACGGCTTGCTTCCTGACCTTTTGCTTGACGGGCCGCGCATGAGGACAAACAGCAAGCTTGTGCTCAATTACCTTCCTGGGAACGCCGGGGATGTCAGATGGTTGCCATGCAAACACATCGATATTCGCCCGCAGGAAGGCAACGAGCGCGCTTTCCTATTTGTGGTCGAGTGCAGCACTGATGGTGAAGGTACCACCAGTGCCGTCCTCCTTGGCGGACACCTTCTTGGTAGCCGGTGGAGCTGCCATCCCTTTCTTGCACTTGCCGGTGGAGCTCGATGGTGCGTCCTCGACGGCAGCGCAGCACTCCGAGGAGGTGCGTTTGCCGGAGTGGGCCCCAGAGCTCTTGCCGGACATGGTCTTGGTCTTCCCCCCGGGAGCTTCAGCGGCAAGTGTGTTGCTTTCTGTTGCGGCTGCTGCATCCCGGTAGATCTTGTCGGCGCAGATAAGCGCGTCCTTCTTGTCGCCGGGGACAGAGATGACGCTTATCGGCCCCGGCATCTTGAGTACGTTGTAGGCAAAGTGGGAAGCTGCCATGAACTTGGCGAGGGCAGGACGGCCAACTATCCCATTGTATGGCAACGGGATATCGGCAACGTCAAAGGTTATCCTCTCCGTCCTGAAGTTGAGCTCCGCGCCAAAGGTCACTGGCAGCGTAATCTTCCCCTTCGGCTTGCTCCTTCCCGGGTTGATTCCTTGGAACGACCCGGTATCCTCGAGCTCGCTGTCGTGGATCTGCAGCTTCTTGATCACAGCCGAGGAGATCAAGTTCAGGCCGGCCCCGCCGTCAACCAACAACTTCGTGACCTTGAGGTTGCGGATAGTTGGTGAGACCAACATCGGCAAGCACCCGACACTACTGGAATCTGGGTTTTTGCCATCAGCCAGCTCTTTGCCATCTGCCAGCTGATGGCAAAGAACTTCTTTGCCATTTGCTTGTAAAAAACAGATGGCAAAGAACTGACAGATGGCAAAGAACATGGTTGCCATCAGCCAATTCTTTGCCATCTGCCAGCAGATGGCAAAGAGGTAGCCAACTCCTGTTGCCGTTAAGTGGGTAACGGCGTACCAGCCCCACCTCTTTGCCATCTGCTGGCAGATGGCAAAGAGATGGTTTTTTTTTCAGGTAAAAAAACAAAAAAGAGATAATATATCGTGCACACACAAGTCCTTTACTAGTACACTCATAAATCACTCATTTAACAAGGAAACTAGCCTAATCCTCCCAAAAAAAAGAAAACTAGCCTATATTTGTTTGGATTATAGCCCTTGCATGTGCCAAATTTTGGGCAAAACTACTAGGCCTCCATTTGGTTTTGAACAACTGAGTTGCGGTTCATTTGAAACTTAGATTGCTAGTTATTGGTTAGATTTTAATTTGGTTGTAATGTTGAGCTCATAAAAAAGATGCATAAAACTTATATTTTCATAATAAAGAAAACTTAATTAACTATAATAAAAAATAAAATGAACATGCAAGACCATGTAATTACATGGGCGCGCTCTGGCTGGTCAGGGGGGCGAACCAAAGTTTTTTTTTTTTTTGAAATTGGCGAGCGAAAGTAAGTTTTGGCGTCGATCCGACCGCCAAAACACACCCGCGCGAGCCAATATTTTGGCATGGGCGCGCTCGGGCTGGTCAGACCCGCCCCATCGAACACACCCGCCCCATCGAAGTAACCACCCGTGGCCGTCGCTGAAGCTCGCCGCCCCCGCTCGCCGGCCCTCCCCCGCCCCCGTC
>LR738710.1:801131611-801154899 GCA_902687465.1 Secale cereale | reverse complement strand
GCCATCAGCCAGCAGATGGCAAAGAAGCCTTTGCCCATTGGAATTCAGACAAACTGTTTGCCATCTGCTGGCTGATGGCAAAGCCTTTGCCATCCGCCGATCATGCCTTTGCCATCTGCCATGGCAGATGGCAAAGTGCCAGATTCCAGTAGTGCGACCGCAATTGTGCGGTCAGGGTGGTCCTCAAGGTCAAAGATGACGGGCGTGCTGGACCATTTCAGCAGCCTGCGCGACTCGACGGGCGGCTCAGCTGCATTCACTTCCCGCACCCACTGCTTGAGTTGGCGGTGGGAAGTGTGCAGAGAGGCGCCTCCGTCGACACATAGAACTTCTGTGGCCTTCTAGAACTCCTGCTCGCTGTTATCTCCTTCTTCCATGTCGTCGTCGTCATCTTCTTCCTCATCCTTGTCGCGGCCCCGAGGAGGTCGATCACCTTGCCGCTGCTTGGCCTTGCCGCGGCGTCCTCCCCGGCCATTGAATGGCCGCTTCTTGCATGGTTCTCCTCCGCCTCCTTGGGCCTTCTCCTTGTCGCGACGCTCGTATTCAGCCTTCTGCTGCTCTACGAGGTACTCGACTCTCTTGCAGTTCTGAAGATCGTGGCCCTTGGTGCGGTGGATCTTGCAATACTGCTTGTCGGAGCCGTCCTGCTTGTCGGCTGCCGCTACAGGGGCAGGCTCCTTGCCGGAGCCGTCGGCTTGTGCCTTCTTGGCGGGAGCCTCCTTGCCGGACTGCTCGACAACCAATACCTCCTTGGTCTTCTTCTTTCTGTTGTTCCGCCGCCGGCTTTTCTTTGACGGGGCGGCATCCTCACTGTCGCTTCCTCCTACGCAAGTATCCTCTCCGGGGAGTCTCCTTCCCTCTTCAGCGCGCGCGCACTTGTCAGCCAGAGCATAGAGCTCGCTGACATCCCGGATCTTGGTCATGGCCATCTCCTCCCTCATCCGGCGGTTACGCACGTTCTGGTGGAACGCGCTGATAACCGCGGCAGGGTGAACGTCGGGAATGTTGTGCTGAACGCGGCTGAATCGTTGGATGTACTTGCGCAGGGACTCTCCCTCCTTCTGGGCGAGGATGTGGAGATCGCTCTCCTGGCCGTGGGGTTTGTGGCCGCCCGTGAAGGCGCCAACAAACTGGTGGCACAGATCCGCCCATGAAGAAATGGAGTTCTCCGGCAAGTGCATAAGCCAAGACCGGACGTTTGGCTTAAGCACTAGCGGGAAGTAGTTGGCTAGGATCTTCTCGTCGCGTCCCCCGGCGGCCTGCACCGCGATGGTGTAGATGCTGAGGAACTCCGAGGGGTGCGTCTTGCCGTCGTACTTCTCGGGTACGTCGGGCTTGAAATTCTTCATGCTGGGCCACTAGACTCGCCGCAGCTCACGGGTGAACGCAGGGCAACCTGCCGCGTACGGCAAGTCGCCTGGTTCACCGGGCGCGTGCGTGTCTACAGCGTTCCCAGCGCGCTGATCCGACTGTCGTCGGGCTTCTCGTCGAAGCTCGATGTGAGTCCGAGCGTCCTCTTGTCGCCTGTCGTCGAGGACTTGGCGCTGGTCCCGACGAGCCCGCGGATCCGACGACTCCGTGGAGTCGTCGTCGACGTTGATCCGGCGGGGTGGAGTCTTCTGCTTCCGCGGCAGGGAGTGCACGGTAGTTGCACCCCCGGCGGTCTTGTCGCCATCGGCCTTCGTCTGGTCGACTTGCCGTGGCCGCGACGTTGCCGGCTGCTGCGGCGTGTCGTTGTTGGCGAAAGCGATGAGGCTTTGGATCGTCGCCCTCCAGTCTTCGGCTTTGTCTGCCGTTGGAGGGAAGTTGAGGAGCAGCTGTGCTCTTGCTAGAGCTTCTGCTGGAGAGGAGGGGAGCGGCGGCGAGCGGTGCGAGGAGCGAAATATGCTCGGACTCCTAACAGGGTTAGAAGGAGCAGTTTCTCGCCCCGGCGACCGCGCCTTGCTTGTACCAGGGCGATGGCCTTGAGCATCCCGCGATCCTCCGGTTTGTCCTTGTCCCAGCAAGCGTATGGTACCTCCTGTACCACGGCGCTGCTGGCCTTGTACCTCCTGAGAGAGACGTGGTGCATCCACGGAAACCGAGGCTTTGGAATTCGCCCGGTCGTCCGTCTTGTCCTTGGACTTGGTGGCGCCGTGAGTTTCCTCGCCGGCGACCACCCTTCCGCCGGCGTCTCCTCCACCAACCGTTGGTTTTGGTGGCGGTGGGATCGACGCAGACGGGCCTCCGACCTCCGAAGCCTTCTTCTTCGGAGGCATGCTGATGCTGTCGACGCGGTTGATGAAGCTGATGAAGTTGCTAAAGGTTGCGCCCGCGTGAGCGCCGGATCAGGTGCGCACAACCTCGACGCCCCCTACCTGGCGCGCCAAAGATGTCGGGGGAAACTGTCCTCCCACGAGCACCTATGGGACCGGAGCCCCTTCTACGTTGCGGTAAGGGAGCGGAGGGAGCACGGAGAGCAGATCGAGGAACGCACGCGGGCAGTTTACCCAGGTTCGGGCCGCGCGGACGCGTAAAACCCTACTCCTGCTTAGGTTGTATTGAGTTTTTGGGCTCTGGAGCTTGAAGATCTACAGTACTAGCTACACCGAGTGAGAGAGCTGTCTAGGTTTTGAGCCGAACTGAACCCCTTTCTACGTTGTGCATGGGCCTCCTTTTATAGCTCAAAGGGGTCACCGACAGGTGTCGACGTAGAGGAGGGTAAAAGTGTAAATTTGGTGGTAGTTGTAACAGTGCGTGAATAGTGCATGAACAGTGGATGAACAGTGGTCTTCACCTAACTTTGACAGTGGGGGACAAGGGCATTAAATGCCCGTCGCTGTTGACCCCAAAAGTGTCCGTCCATGCTTCTCCGTTCGCCATGGCGGTAGCCTCGTCACCGTGGCTTGCCACCGTGTGCCCTAGGCTGCACAGCCGTCCGCCACGCGTCCCTGGAAGGGCCCCAGGGCGACGCGTGGGCAGATGAGCTGGAGCGCGGGCACACAGCATAGGTTTCCCCGGCAAGCACCTTGCCGGGGTCGTGATCTTGCCGGGCCCGGAAGCTTGTCGCTCTCCGGGTCCTGCCGGGGCGCATCACGCGCCGGGGCATCTGTTAAGATATGTGTTCCTTGGTTTTCCTGGCAAGCTCCTCTTGCCAGGGTCTTGCGCTAAAGTGACAATCTTGAGCCTGGTACGGCCTTCCCGGCAAGCTCCTCTTGCCGGGGCCTTGATCTTCTGACTTGTATACTTTGTTCTTGAATGGCTTCATAGGGACCGGAAAGGTTCTTGGCGAGCACGTGGTAAGCCCGACCACGGGAAGCTGCTACTGCCCGTGCACAAGTTGGGGTACTAAGGTACCCCTATCTTAGTACACCGACACATCTTCTAGCTTTCTAGGTATGGAGGCTTCTACTCTAAGTTTCTCCTCCCTAGCTTTGATAAGAGCATTAGTGATATGCTCTGTGAAGGCAAGGTTAAGCGTGCTAGTGCGGGGGTCTCTAGACATCTTGTGAAGGAAATCAATAACTTTGGTAAGAGTGCAATTATCAAAATCAAGGTCACTAGCATCAAGTAAAGTGGTAGTGGTGTCCTTTAGGTTCACTTGTTTGGTAGTTTCTATAGTCATAGCATCACCATTAATAGGTCCAATGGGACCAAGAGTGCATTGGGTGCTAAGAGTTTGGATATCCTCAACAACTTAGATAGTAGCAACAGTGTGGTGGGTAGGAAGGCTCTTAATTCTATCTTCTTCCTCCCTTTATCTAGCCCATCTCTCTTTAAGTTTAGCCATCATCCTAATATTTTCATTAATTTGCAATTGAATAGCATTAATAGGAGTGACCTTCCTCTCCTCAAGAGGAGAAGTTCTAATTTTAAGCAATTCTACCTCATTGGCTAAATTGTCTACCTTTGAAGAGAGATCACCTAGTTTGTTTAGTTTTCTTCTACACTATTATTAAAAGCCTTTTGGGTAGTGATGAAATCTTTAAGCATAATCTCTAGTTCAGTAGTGGAGTTCTTGGTGCTAGGATAAGCATTGTTGTTCCCATAAGAATTAGAGGGGAACGGTCTAGGATTGCTACCAAAATTACTCCTATAGGCATTATTATTAAAATTGTTTCTAGAGATAAAGTTCACATCTACTTGTTCTTGAGCAATCAAAGAATTTAAAGGAACATCACGAGGATCAATAGAAGATTGCTTCGAAAGTAGAGACATGATCAAGTAAACTTTTTCATTAAGGGAGGAAATCTCCTCGACAGAGTTTACCTTCCTACCTGTTGGTGCGCGTTCGGTGTGCCATTGGGAATAGTTGGTCATCATCTCATCGAGAAGCTTTGTGGCAGCACCAAGTGTAGTTGACATAAAGGTTCCTCCCGCAGCCGAATCTAACAAGTTCTGCGAGGTAAAGTTCAAGCCTGCATAAAAAGTTTGGATAACCATCCAAGTAGTCAAACCATGAGTAGGGCAGTTCTTGATAAGAGATTTCATACGTTCCCAAGCTTGGGCAACGTGTTCACTATCCAATTGTTTAAAATTCATTATGTTACTTCTTAGTTGGATAATTTTAGCAGGTGGATAGTACTTTCCAATAAAAGCATATTTGCACTTATCCCATGAATCTATGCTGTTTCTAGGCAAAGACTGAAACCAAATTTTAGCTCCTCCTCTCAAAGAGAAAGGAAAAAGGTTAAGCTTAACAATATTACCATCTATTTCTCGGTACTTTTGCATATCACAAAGTTCAACAAAGTTGTTTAAGTGTAAAGCAGCATCATCTCCAGCACCGGAGAATTGATCTTTCATAACTAGGTTTAGTAAAGCAGGTTTAATTTCATACGAAGGTGCTGAAGTGGCAGGCGTAGTGATAGGTGTGCAGATAAAGTCATCGTTGTTGTGACTAGTGAAGTCACACAACTTGGTGTTCTCGGTTGAACCCATAGCAGCAAGCAGGCAAGATAACTATTTTTGTGATTTTCGATAAAAGATACTAAAGCAAAACTGAAAGGTAAACTAACAAGACTAAAAGCAAAGGTAAAAGATAGCGTGCAACTCCCCTATCCTGAAGAGTGGAGTCCCCGGCAACGGCGCCAGAAATTGCTTTGCTAGGTGGCTTCTCACCCCTCGTTGGTTACCCCAACTGGAAGGTTTGAGATGCAGTGTAGCAGAAGTTTTCCCTTGGCAATACCAAGGATCGATTTCCCAGAGACTCCCAGTTTCAACAAGAAGGTGTAAACTGCTAACGGCGCCAGATATTAGCAATCAACGTGGACCTGCACACAGATACAAATAACTTTGCTCCCAACGAGTACAGAGAGGTTGTCAATCCCTCCGGCCTTGTAGTGTACAAAGGATCAAACGCAAGTGATAATAGTGATAGGTATAATTGCAATAGTAAATAAAAGCGGAAAAGTAAATAGTGGATGTGATCAATGATGGTAATATGGACCGGAATCTCATGATGTTCACTAGTGATGTCTCTCTCCCAAAAGACGATAAAACAGCTATGTGAGATAAATGAATTACAGCTGGGCAAATGACAGGACCATGTGTGCAAACCAATGCTGACTACATTGCAAGAAAGGTTGAGGTTCAAAGCATGGGCGGTACGCCGAGGTAAGTAGACCGAAATCCATCTGCATCTACTACTAATCATCCACCTTGAGATATCTATCCAGAACATCTCGCTGGTATTAAGTTGCGAGTGCCACCCATAGTGTAAACTCAAAGCAACAGACAACTGCATTAAAAGAACTTTGCGTAAAGTAAACAATCCTTGCACCCGCGGGCACAAGCACCGTTGTTTTCCCCCTTGTGGCAACAACACATCCCCTAGACTCATGTTTCTGTCACTCAAACTAGTCATCGAGGGGCATGAACCTACAATCGAGCATAACGTTCCCTCCTGGAGTCACTACCTATTACTTGGCCAGAGCAATAAATAACAACGGAGAACATGCAAGAATTACTTACGAACATAAATATAAAAGAGGTGAATCAAATATATTACTCAAACACAATCTGAACATAATCTCATAATCCATCAGATCCCAGCAAACTCATCATAGCAACAGCATAAGGATTACATATGTGCCTCGATCATGTAGGGCAGCTAACGAGGACTAATTAGTGAAGCACAAGAACGGGAGGAGAACATCACATAGCTACTGGTCATGGACCCATGGTCCAAGGGAGACTACTCACAACTCCTCCGGGAGGCGTCCAAGGTAGTGGAGAAGCTCCCGGTGGTGATCCTCCCCTCCGGCAGGGTGCCGGGAAGAGTTCTCCTGGTGCTCCCGATCTTGGAAGCGGCGGCGGCGGCGGAACAGAGATGAGATCACGAAAAAGAGTTCCCGTCTCGAGGGTTTCGGGAGACGCTTTAAATATATGCCAAAGGGGGGCATCAGCGGAGCCTCGGGGGGCCCAGGAGCCCCCCGGCGCGGCCCAGGGGGGGGGGACGCGCCGCCAGGGCGCCTGGAGCCCTGGTGGCCCCCCAGGGTGTACTTCGGACGCCCGGTAGTTTCTGGAAAGCTGATTTTTTTATATAATTTTTCTGGATTTTTTGTGGCAGTTCTCGTAATGTGAAAACCTGAAATACAAAAACAGCCAAAAACAGAAACTGGCACTGGGGTGCACTGAGTTAATAGGTTAGTCCAAATACGATCAAAAGTGTATGGAAGTGTATAAATATCATAGCAATATCACCCAAAAGAGGCATGGAGCAAGCAGAAATTATAGATACGTTTTGGACGTATCAGATACTCGGGTCAATATTCACTGTGAATGGAGCAATTTCATCAAACTTTTCATAATCTTCTGACATGTCTGTCTTGTCATCCACTCCCACGATGTTTCTTTTCCCAGAAAGAACTATGTGGTGCTTTGGCTCATTGTATGATGCATTCGCTTCCTTATCTTTTCTTTTTCTCGGCTTGGTAGACATGTCCTTCACATAGAAAACCTGCGCCACATCATTGGCTAGGACGAATGGTTCGTCTGCATACGCAAGATTGTTGAGATCCATTATTGTCATTCCGTACTGCGGGTCTTTAGTTACCCCGCCTCGTTTCATATTAACCCATTTGCAACGAAACAAATGGACCTTCAAACCACGTCCATAGTCAAGTTCCCATATGTCCTCTATGTAACCATAATATGTTTCCTTTCACATCCTAGTTGCTGCATCAAAGCGGATACCACTGTTTTGGTTGGTGCTCTTCTTATCTTGGGCGATCGTGTAAAATGTATTCCCATTTATCTCGTACCCTTTGAAAGTCATTATATTCGAAGATGGTAACTGGGACAGCAAGTACATGTCATCTTTAATAGCGGCGTCCTCGTTTATTCACGTGTCTGCAATGAGCCGGCAAAAGTCCTCGTTTGTTCACGCGTAATCCAATCGTTAGACTGCTTTGGGTGTTTGGAGCGTAGAAAATTCTTGTGTTCGTCCATATACGGAGCCACCAAGGCGGAATTCTGGAGAACTGCGTAGTGTGCTTCAGTGAGAGAATGCCCGTCAATAGATATTATTTGATCCCCTCCTAGCGTGCCTTTTCCATCCAGTCTGCCCTTATGCTGCGATTCAGGAACACCAATCTGCTTAAGGTCAGGAATAAAGTCAATACAAAACTCAATGACCTCCTCATTTTCATGGCCCTTGGAGATGCTTCCTTCTCGCCTAGCATGGTTATCAACATATTTCTTGAAGACTCCCATGATCCTCTCAAAGGGGAACATATTGTGTAGAAATACAGGACCCAAAACATCAATCTCTTCGCATAGGTGAACTAGGACGTGCATCATGATGTTGAAGAAGGATGGTGGGAACACCACCTCGAAACTGACAAGACATTGTACCAAATCATTCTATAACTTTGGTATGATTTCTGGATCGATTACCTTATGAGAGATTGCATTGAGGAATGCACATAGCTTCACAATGGCTAATCGAACGTTTTCCGATAGAAGCCCCCTCAATGCAACCGGAAGCAGTTGCGTCATAATCACGTGACAGTCATGAGATTTTAGGTTCTGGAACTTTTTCTCTGCCATATTTATTACTCCATTTATATTTGACGAGAAGCAAGATGGTACCTTAATACTGAGCAGGCATTCAAAGAAGATTTCCTTCTCTTATTTGGTAAGAGCCTAGCTGGCATTACCCTGATGTATGCCGTCTTTTCTGTGCATACGTTGCTGGTCCTCCCGTGCCTTCGGTGTATCTTTTGTCTTCCCATACACGCCCAAGAATCCAAGTAGGGTCACGCAAAGATTCTTTGTCACGTGCATCACGTCGATTGTGGATCGGACCTCTAGGTCTTTCCAATAGGGCAGGTCCCGAAATATAGATTTCTTCTTCCACATGGGTGCGCGTCCGTCAGGACCCTTTCCAAAGACTACCTTCAAATCCTTGACCATATCATGTACACCAGCACCAGTTTGGTGGCGAGGCTTCGTCCGGTGATCAGCCTCACCTTTGAAATGCTTGCCTTTCTTTGTTACGGGATGCCTGCTCGGAAGAAATCGACGATGTCCGAGGTACAAATTCTTCCTACAATTATCCAAATATATACTATCGGTATCATCCAAAAAATGCGTGCATGCGTGGTATCCATTGTTTGTCTGTCCTGAAAGGTTACTGAGAGCAGGCCAATAATTGATGGTAACGAACAGCAAAACCTTAAGATCAAATGCTTCCTGTATGTGCTCATCCCACGCACGTACACCTTTTCCATTCCACAGCTGTAAGAGTTCTTCAACTAATGGCCATAGGTACACATCAATGTCGTTGCCGGGGTGCTTAGTGCCTTGGTTGAGCATTGGCATCATAATGAACTTCCGCTTCATGCACAACCAAGGAGGAAGTTTATACATACATAGAGTCACAGGCCAGGTGCTATGGTTGCTGCTCTGCTCCCCAAAAGGATTAATGCCATCTGCACTTAGACCAAACCATACGTCCCTTGCATCACCTGCAAACTCCTCCCTGCTGTACTTTCTGTCGATTTTTCTCCACTGCGACCCGTCAGCGGGTACTCTCAACTTTCCGTCTTTCTTACGGTCTTCTCTGTGCCATCGCATCGCCTTGGCATGCTCTTTGTTTTGGAAGAAATGTTTCAACCGTGGTATTATAGGAGCATACCACATCACGTTGGCAGGAATCTTTTCCCTGGGGCGCTCGCCCTCGACATCACCAGGGTCATCGCAGCTGATCTTATAGCGCAATGCACCACATAGCGGACACACTTTCAAATCCTCGTACTCACCCAGTAGAGGATGCAGTCATTAGGGCATGCATGTATCTTCTCCACCTCTAACCCTAGAGGGCAGACATCCTTCTTTGCTTCATACGTACTCTCGGGCAATTCGTTGTCCTTTGGAAGCATATTCTTTATCATTACCAACAACTTTCCAAATACCTTGTCAGATACACCATTCTCTGCCTTCCATTGCAGCAATTCTAGTGTGGTGCCCAGCTTTTTCTTGCCAGCTTTGCAATTTGGGTACAACAATTTCTTCTGATCCTCTAACATGCGCTGCAACTTCTTATTCTCCTTTTCACTTGCGCAGTTTCTCGTTACACCGGCAATGGCCCGACCTAGATCATCAGTGGGCTCATCTGATGCCTCTTCTTCGGCTTCTTGCCACATTGCCGACCCAACTTCTTCCCCCGTTGTTGTACCATCGTATTCAGGGAACCTATGGCCAGGATAGCTTTCGTCATCCTCTTCTTCTTCATTGTCTTCCATCATAACCCCTCTTTCTCCGTGCTTGGTCCAAACATTATAGTGGGGCATGAAACCGGACTCAAACAGCTGGACGTGAATGGTTCTTGAGTTAGAGTAATTGTGATCATTCTTACAGCCAGCACATGGACAAGGCA
The DNA here is from genome assembly GCA_902687465.1 of Secale cereale. Taxonomy (NCBI): domain Eukaryota; kingdom Viridiplantae; phylum Streptophyta; class Magnoliopsida; order Poales; family Poaceae; genus Secale; species Secale cereale. The sequence goes on along the minus strand of LR738710.1, from coordinate 801,145,037 downwards.
TAAAACCATCCGCCCGCTTGTTTGCCTCAGCATAAAAAATATCTATGTCAACTTGATGGGCATAATTTGTCATGAACACGAAATGCAACAAATAGTTTTAAAAGAGAATATACCACATCCGAATCATAATATGGACAAGGGCCGGCGGGGACGAATATCAAAACCATGGCACTATGTATAACAAACAACGTACGGGTAAGATAATTATACCCGTAACTATATATCTAAATCACACAAACATGATTTTTTATATAAAAAGATAAGAACAAGAGGCTCACCACAAGGTGGTGCCGGCGACAAGACGGTGAGGACGATCGGTGGTGGTTAGGACGGCAACGGGAAGGAACTAAGTAAACCACACCTACATAGGCAAACTAAGAGTTATTTTGAGGTCAAATTACATATAAATCAAATAAACTACCACATATAATTCCTCCCAAATTACTAAAACCCACAAATTAATGACTATATAAAGCATTGCAAGAGCTAATCTAGCAATGAGAGATGAAAGGACAAAGTTGCTTACCTTTGTGATCACTTGGATGGATGGGGTGCCTTCAAATCTTCACGAATTTTAGCAAAAATGGAGTGTGAGCTCGAGGGTAGAGGGGAAGAACAGACAGGATAGGGGAAAGGGGAAAATAGAGCGAGCTTGGGTGGACGAAGGGTTTATGTAGGACGAACTTTAGTACCGGTTCATGGCAAGAACCGGTACTAAAGGTGCTGAAAGGGCCCCGGTCTGACAACATCCTGCCACCACTCTCTTTAGTACGGGTCTATGGCACGAACCAGTGCTAAAAGTTGGGCACGAACCGGTGCTAATGAGAGCGGCCCTCCTAGCCCTTGGAACTGACACTAATGGTCACATTAGTGCTGGCTCATATCCAAACCGGGACTAATGAGCTGAACATTTGACTCTTTTATACTAGTGTGTGTAAGTACTACATTATTTTACACACCGAAGACCTTATAACTTGTTTACAAAACACAATGGTAACTTTGAAAGGGGTGTAGTTGTTGAAATATAGTACCTGGTAAGTTCTATGTAAATAGCACGGTAACTTACGCAACACATGCCTGATAACTTGCATATGAATACCATGGTAACTTTGACCCGAGGGGAAAATCGTGGTAATTTTTTGTAATAACACAAATTAAAAAATAAAGGTCAAAACGATTAGTTTCTTTGGTTTGAGCAACAAATCCCTAAGGGTGAGTTGGTTGTGGTGGCGCGCTTTGGTGACAGGGAGTTGTAGGTTCGAATCCCACATGCTCAATATTTTTTCATTATGTGGTAGACGTGAATAAATGGCAGTTTTCTCGGACGTGGGCGCGCGAGATGTGCGGGAGAAGCAGGTTTCTCGGGCGAGCCTGCGGGGTCGTTCGGGAGGAGGCGAGGTCGAAGGAAGGGGGATCGTGTGGTACTTTAAAGTGAAAGAAGGAGAGGTGTAGCAGTTTTCCTTATATGGCACACATGTGCCAAATATCACAGTCCTTATTTTATATGATTTCCTAAAGTTTTAAACATTTTCTGGATTTTATTAAATAAATAAAATTAAACTGTAAATGTTACGGGTACACAGAAATGTACCCAGCACCTCACACGGTGTGCATGATAGGTGGGGCCCCGGTGCTGAGTCAGCACCTGACTCAGCCAATCTTATCCAAATGAACGGTGGGGGTGGGTCCCTCCTGTAAGTGTCTCATCTTTGTTTTTATTTTTTATTTTATTTTTACTCTCTCTCTTACTTTTTTAATGGGGCACAACCATTAGCAGGCGGTAGTGGTTGCGGGCATCGCCCTAGCGGGTGAGGGACGAGCCCGCCCGGGGGAAAAGCGGGGTGAGGCCACTGGCGGGCAGTCTCGGCCGGGCAGCGCCGGCGCGGGGAGCCAGAGCAGGGATGCACGGTCGGGGCGCCGCGGGGTTGGCCGGGCGCGGCAAGCCGAACGGCGCGCCGACAGTGGTGGTTCGGCGACCACACCCATGGCGGAAGGGCTCGGGATTTTGCCCTCCGGCAACCATTTGGCGTGCGGAGGGGCCCGTTCGAGAGTGCGGGAGGCGCCACGCATGCTACGGCGGCCTTAGCTCGGGCGAAGGAGGCCTAAATTGACGGCGGTGACAAGCGAAGCGGCGGTTGCCACGGTGGCCGAGCGGTGGCAGCAAGCGAAGTGGGGGAATTGGGAGTGAGCCGGGCGTGGCGTGGGCTTGGCCCGAGTGAAACAGGCGTGGGCTCGCGCAGGCTGGGGCATAGTAGCGCGAGACAGAGGGGCCACGAGCACCTGCGGAACCATCTAGGAAGCATGACAAGTGCAGCTCCGACAAGATGATGGGCGGTGGCCTACGGCACCTAATACAAAGGGGCAAGAGGGAAGGCGGTGGCGAAGCTCACAATGGATGCAGGAGAGTAGACGGCAAGATCGGAGGGGCTTGGGATGGAGCGAATCAACGATGATGTCGTGCGGCAGCTGACGCAGGAAGAATACCCGAGCATCATTGTTACGGCTCCCCGGGCTCGATCCGGTGGCTGAGATGATGAAGACGACGGCGATGATCCTCCCGGACATTTAAGAACGATGAATGGAGGGTGGTGGTCACGGTGGTTTGCGGCGGCGTGCTCCGGTGCGCGTCGGCTTGGCGCAGAGGGAGGAGGCGGTGCGAGGGGGAAGAGTGAACTAGGGTTCGGGGAGGGAGAGGTAGAGAGAGCATGGGGCCTTATCCACCTAGGGGGTGCTGCAGTAGCGGGAGGGGGGTCCAGCGCTGGACATGGCCTTCGGCCTCTCCCTGTAGCTGGCGGGAGGTAGGGGGAAAGGCCAGCCACGTGGGTTGGGCCTTGTACATTGTGAGTTGGGCCTAATTTCCCAGCGGCTTCATTCTTTTTGTTTGTTTTAAATTTTCTGCTTCCTATTATATTCTGCTATAGCTACTATTTTGCATTAGTTCATGAATCAAACGACTTTAGAAAAATGTGGAGCTTTGTCACATAAATACTCTACTTTCTCCAGCACTGCCATAATTTTTTTGAGGATTATTTGAATTTCACACAGTTTATGTTTGCATTTAAATGGGTTTAAAATGGTGATGTTGGTCCTGTTTTAATTACTTTAGGGCATTTAAACATTTTATAAAAGTGTGGTTTCTCCACGATAATTACCTATACATTATCTGGCTCACTCCGAACAGTTAGTTTTAATATTTGAAAACTTTTATTGTTTGCTTGATTTTGAACTTGAGTTCAAACCGATTTCGAAGTAACGCGGATTAGCAGCAATAAGCAAGATGACGTGGCATAATTTGCAGAGGTTCACTGTAGCTTATCTATCCAGGCGTCACATTTTGTTATAAGTAATGATGTGAATTTGGTATTCATTCGTTATTTTGATGAGATGTATGTTGTCTTTCCTCTAGTGGTGGTATGTGAACGTCGACTACATGACACTTAACCATGGTTTCGGCCTAGGGGAAGGCATTGGGAAGTAATAAGTAGATGATGGTTTGCTAGAGTGATAGAAGCTTAAACCCTAGATTATGTGTTGCTTCGTAAGGGGCTGACTTGGATCCATATGATTAATACTATGGTTAGATTTATCTTAATTATTCTTTCGTAGTTGCAGATCCTTGCGAGAGGGGTTAATCATAACTGAGAGGTTTGTCCACCCAAGCACCGGTCCACCCACATATCAAATTATCAAAGTAACAAACGCGAATAATATGAGCATGATGAAAACTAACTTGACAACAATTCCCATGTGTCCTCGAGAGCAATTTGATTTATATAGGAGTTCGTCCAGGCTTGTCCTTTGCTGCAAAAAGGATTGGGCCACCTTGTTGCACCTTATTTACTTTTGTTACTTGTTACCCATTATGAATTATCTTATCACGCAACTATTTGTTAGTGACAATTTCAGTGCTTGCAGAGAATACCTTGCTGAAAACCGCTTGTCATTTCCTTCTGCTCCTCGTTGGATTCGACACTCTTACTTATCGAAAGGACTACAATAGATCCCCTATATTTGTGGGTCACCAATCTCCACAAGAACGCTTTGCTTATTATAAGAAATCCTTTTGGCATATCCTTTGCCACAAAATGATTGGGCTACCTTGCTGCATACTATTTACCATTGTTGTTACTTGCTCGTTATGAATTATCTTGCTATCAAACTATTTGTTACCGACTATTTCAGTGCTTGCAGACATTACGTTGCTGAAAACCACTTGTCATTTCCTACTGCTCCTCGTTGGGTTCGACACTCTTACTTATCAAATGGACTATGATTGAACCCCTATACTTGTGGGTCATCACTGTTAACGAGATTCAACAAGGTATGGAGATACCGACGATGAAATCTCGGGCAAGTAACATACCGACAGACAAAGGGAATGATGTATGTTGTCATATCGGTTCGACCTATAAAGATCTTCGTAGAATATGTAGGAACCAATATGGGCATCCAGGTTCCGCTATTGGTTATTTACCGGAGAAGTGTCTCGGTCATGTCTACACAATTCTCGAACCCGTAGGGTCCGCATGCACTAGTAGAAAACAGGGCATTGGTCCAGCCCATTAGCCCCGGTTCAATCTAGAACCGGGACCAATGGGGGTACTGGACCCGGTTCGTTAGCCCAGGGGGCCGGCCGGGCCACGTGGGCCATTGGTCCCGGTTCGTCTGGACCTATTGGTCCCGGTTGGAGCTAAAAACCGGGACCAATGGCTCTTGCTCCTGGCCCACCACTATTAGTCCCGGTTTGTTTTATGAACCGGGACCAAAGGCTCCCCTTTAGCCCCGGTTCATAGCACCAACCGGGACCAATGAGGTGCCTATATAAACCCCCTCACTCAAGAGCAGAGCTCACTGCTCTGTTTTTTTTCTGGCCGAGGGGGAGAGGGGTTAGTGGTGCTCTAGCTCACCTCCTATGCACACAACATGTTCGGTGGAATGCCCGAGCCACACTAGTTAAGCTTTTCTGCTCTCGAAGCTCTATTTTCTCCGAGATTTGTCTAGGTTTAGCGGTCCGTCACGTCCCGTCCCCGTCTTCGCCGCCGTCGATCGCCCCCGCCGATCTCGTCACCGGCACCACCGTGGTGAGCCTCTTGTTATGTCCATGCTTTTCTTACTTTTATTATTGCTTTAGATAGATATTTTTCTAATTTTCTTACGTTTATTATTGCTTGTTATTATATAGTGTGATGGTTTTGATATCCGCCCACGTGGGCCCTCGTCCGGTCTACTATTCGGATGTGGTATTTTATCTTTAATTTATAACTATTTGTTTTAGTGCTTATGATAGTTATGCCGACCAACCTGACATGCATAGATGTTTTATTATGTCTAGGAGGTAGTTGAACCGGAAATTCCAACCGACCCTCTTGTGGAGAGGTTAAATTTAGTTGAAGAGGAAAACATTTCGTTAAAGAAAAAATTGGAAAAAATGGAGGAGGAGAAGATGGAATTGGAGTTGCATGTTGCGGAAGTTATCGATGATCACAAGATCAAGATGGAACCTATTGTCGAGAGGTTAAATTTAGTTGAAGAAGAAAACAAATTCTTGAAGGAAAAAATAAAAAAAATTGTGGACGAGAAGATGATATTGGAGTTGCATGTTGCGGATGTCGTCGATGATCACAAGATCAAGATGGATGCAATGCGGTTGAAGATTAAAAAGATTAGAAAATATGCCATTAATACCGAGGCTTGGTATCATTATGCCGTTGGATCAATTGTTACCTTGGTTGCGATTATGATAGCATTTGTTTTCGCGTTGAAATGTTTTACATAGTTTCGATGTGTATGGAGAGCTATATATGTTGTTAGATGAGAACTATATATGTATGTACTTTGGTTTTAATGTGATGATGAACTTTTATCCAATGGATGTACGGTGACAGACACACCTCCGAGTACATTAAGGGCGTGCGTGAGTTTCTAAATGTGGCAGAGGAAAACAAGCAGAATGGTTTTATGTGTTGTCCATGCACTCAATGTGTGAATACGATGTCTTACTCTAACCGAAAAATCCTTCACTACCACCTGCTTTACAAGGGTTTCATGCCACACTATAATGTTTGGACGAGGCACGGAGAAATAGGGGTTATGATGGAAGACGGCGAAGAAGAAGAGTACGATGACAACTATGTGCCCCCTGAATACGGTGATGCTGCAATGGGGGGAGCTGGTGAAGATCAAGAGGAACCAGACGATGTGCCCAATGATGCTGCAACGGGTGAAGCTGCTGAAGATCAAGAGGAACCAAATGATGATCTTCGCCGGGTCATTGTCGATGCAAGGACACAATGCGAAAGTCAAAAGGAGAGGCTGAAGTTCGATCGCATGTTAGAGGATCACAAAAAAGGGTTGTACCCCAATTGCGAAGATGGCAACACAAAGCTCGGTACCGTACTGGAACTGCTGCAGTGGAAGGCAGAGAATGCTGTGGCTGACAAAGGATTTGAGAAGCTACTGAAAATATTGAAGAAGAAGCTTCCGAAGGATAACGAATTGCCCGACAGTACATACGCAGCAAAGAAGGTCGTATGCCCTCTAGGATTGGAGGTGCAGAAGATACATGCATGCCCTAATGACTGCATCCTCTACCGCGGTGCATACAACGATCTGAACGCATGCCCGGTATGCGGTGCGTTGCGGTATAAGATCAGACGAGATGACCCTGGTGATGTTGATGGCGAGCCCGCCAGGAAGAGGGTTCCTGCGAAGGTGATGTGGTATGCTCCTATAATACCACGGTTGAAACGTTTGTTTAGAAACAGAGAGCATGCCAAGTTGATGCGATGGCACAGTGAGGACCATAAGAAAGACGGGAAGTTGAGAGCACCCGCTGACGGGTCGCAATGGAGAAAAATCGAGAGAAAGTACTGGGAGGAGTTTGCAAAGGACGCAAGGAACGTATGGTTTGCTCTAAGCGCGGATGGCATTAATCCTTTCGGGGACCAGAGCAGCAATCACAGCACCTGGCCCGTGACTCTATGTATGTATAACCTTCCTCCTTGGATGTGCATGAAGCGGAAGTTCATTATGATGCCAGTTCTCATCCAAGGCCCTAAGCAACCCAGCAACGACATTGATGTGTACCTAAGGCCATTAGTTGAAGAACTTTTATAGCTGTGGAATGGAAACGGTGTACGTGCGTGGGATGAGCACAAACAGGAGGAATTTGACCTAAAGGCGTTGCTGTTCGTGACCATCAACGATTGGCCCGCTCTCAGTAACCTTTCAGGACAGACAAACAAAGGATACCACGCATGCACGCACTGTTTAGATGACACTGAAAGTATATACCTGGACAAGTGCAGGAAGAATGTGTACCTGGGCCATCGTCGATTTCTTCCGACCAACCATCAATGTCGAAAGAAAGGCAAGCATTTCAAAGGCGAGGCAGATCACCGGAAGAAGCCCGCCATGCGTACCGGTGATCACGTACTTGCTATGGTCAATGATTTACACGTAATCTTCGGAAAGGGCCCCGGCGCACTAGCCGTTCCGAATGACGATGAGGGACACGCACCCATGTGGAAGAAGAAATCTATATTTTGGGACCTACCCTACTGGAAAGACCTAGAGGTCCGCTCTTCAATCGACGTGATGCACGTGACGAAGAACCTTTGCGTGAACCTGCTAGGCTTCTTGGGCGTGTATGGAAAGACAAAAGATACAGCTGAGGCACGGGAGGACCTGCAACGTTTGCACGAAAAAGACGGCATCCCTCCGAAGCAGTATGAAGGTCCTGCCAGCTATGCTCTTACGAAAGAAGAGAAAGAAATCTTCTTTGAATGCCTTCTCAGTATGAAGGTCCCGACTGGCTTCTCGTCGAATATAAAGGGAATAATAAATATGGCAGAGAAAAAGTTCCAGAACCTAAAGTCTCATGACTGCCATGTGATTATGACGCAACTGCTTCCGGTTGCATTGAGGGGGCTTCTACCGGAAAACGTCCGATTAGCCATTGTGAAACTATGTGATTCCTCAATGCAATCTCTCAGAAGGTGATCGATCCAGAAATCGTACCAAGGCTAAGGAGTGATGTGGCGCAATGTCTTGTCAGTTTCGAGCTTGTGTTCCCACCATCCTTCTTCAATATCATGACACACGTCCTAGTTCATCTAGTCGACGAGATTGTCATTCTGGGGCCCGTATTTCTACACAATATGTTCCCCTTTGAGAGGTTCATGGGAGTCCTAAAGAAATATGTCCGTAACCGCGCCAGGCCAGAAGGAAGCATCTCCATGGGCCATCAAACAGAGGATGTCATCGGGTTTTGTGTTGACTTCATTCCTGGCCTTAATAAGATAGGTCTCCCTAAATCGCGGTACGAGGGCAGACTGACTGGAAAAGGCACGCTTGGAAGGGACTCAATAATATGCAGGGACGGTTATTCTTGGTCTCAAGCACACTACACAGTTCTACAGAACTCTATATTGGTGACCTCGTATGTCGATGAACACAAGAACAGTCTGCGCTCCAAACACCCGGAGCAGTGCGACGACTGGATTACACGTGAACACATCAGGACTTTCAGCAGTTGGTTGGAAACACGTCTCAGAGGTGACAACACTGTTTGTGATGAGTTGTACTTGTTGTCCAGGGGACCATCTTCGACTGTATTGATTTACAAAGGATACGAGATAAATGGAAATACATTTTACACGATTGTCCAAGATCAAAAGAGCACCAACCAAAACAGCGGTGTCCGCTTTGATGCAACAACCGAGAGGGGAAAGGACACATACTATGGTTACATAGTGGACATATGGGAACTTGACTACGGACATGATTTTAAGGTCCCTTTGTTTAAGTGTAAATGGGTCAATCTGTCTGGAGGCGGGGTACAGGTAGACCCACAGTACGGAATGACAACAGTGGATCTGAAAAATCTTGGATACAATGACGAACCGTTCGTCCTAGCCAATGATGTGGCACAGGTTATCTATGTGAAGGACATGTCTACCAGACCGAGAAAAAGAAAAGATAAGGAAGCGAATACATCATACGATGAGCCAAAGCGCCACATAGTTCTTTCAGGAAAAAGGGACATCCTGGGAGTGGAGGGCAAGACAGACATGTCTGAAGATTATGAAAAGTTTCATGAAATTCCTCCCTTCAAAGTCAAGGCTGACCCAAGCATCCTGATAAACGATGAAGATTATCCATGGTTACGGCGCAATAAGCAAATGACACAAGCGAAGAAAAAGTGAAGAGTTATTTCCGCAACTATTATGATGATACCATGCCAACTTTGTAACAAACGAGTATGATACCATTGTCCGTTTGTACTATTCAAATTTCAATACTACTTGCACTAACAAAACAAAACAAAACAAAACAAACTTGAAAAATAAATAGCAACAATAAGTATTTTGTTGTAAGTATAAACAAAATAAAATTAATAAAGCAACAAAGAAAATAAATAAAGAAAGTAAAATAAATAAAGCAACTCTAAATACAGCAAAAAACAACTTAGAAATAAACAAAGAAAATAAAATAAATAAAGCAACTCTAAATACAGCAAAAAACAACTTAGAAATAAATAGCAACAATAAGTATTTTGTTGTAATTAAGTATAAACAAAATAAAATAAATAAAGCAACAAAGAAAATAAATAAAGGAAGTAAAATAAATAAAGCAACTCTAAATACAGCAAAAAACAACTTAGAAATAAACAAAGAAAATAAAATAAATAAAGCAACTCTAAATACAGGAAAAAACAACTTAGAAATAAATAAAGCAAAAAAGGAAAAAAAATTGGGCGCTACCCAGTGAGCCTGCAAGGCCTATAGCACAGGATCCACCTGTAATATAAGGCCCAGCAAGCTCACAGGACAGCGCGCAGAGTTAGGCCCAGAAGCCTGCATTTGAGAGGAGCTCGAGAGGGTGGGAGCAGCAGCCCTTATAAACCACTCTCGAGCTCCCTCAGCTAGCGAGGTGGGACTAAACATCCCACCGCACCCGCGCCAGCTCAGGACCTTTGGTCCCGGTTGCTGCCACCAACCGGGACTAATGCCCCCCTTTAGTCCCGGTTGCTGCCACCAACCGGGACTAAAGGCCCCTCCTTCCCGCCCTTTGGGCTGCTGAAAAGAAACAAAATAAAATAAATAAAGCAACAAAGAAAATAAATAATTTCAAATTTAAACTATTCAAATTTGAATACTACTTGCACTAACAGAAAGTTCGTAATTGGTTTTACAAAAGAAAATAAATAATGCAGAAAACAAAACAAAAAAACTTGAAAAAAAAATAGCAACAATAAATATTTTTTTGTAAGTAGAAACAAAATCAAATAAATAAAGAAACAAAGAAAACAAATAAATAAAAATAGCAACAGTAAGTATTTTGTTGAAAGTAGAAACAAAACTAAAAAATAAAGCAACAAAGAAAAAAAGAAAAAATATGCCACCTGCTGGGCCCACACGGCCTGAATACGACTAGAAACCCAACCATGGGCCAGGATTCAGGCCCGTAGAAAGCCCAGCAAGTCCACAGGCAAAGCAGTGTCAGTTTAGGCCCTTAGGCCTGCAGTTTAGAGGAGTTCGAGAGGAGAGAGGCAGCGGGGCTTATAAACTGGTGCTGCTCTCCCTCAACTAGCGAGGTGGGACTAAACTTCCCACCGCACCGCGGCAAGGCCTTTAGTCCCGGTTGCTGCCACCAACCGGGACTAAAGGGGGGCATTAGTCCCGGTTGCTGCCACCAACCGGGACTAAAGGCCCCACCTTCCCGCCCTTTGGGCTGCTGAAAAGGGACCTTTAGTCCCGGTTGGTGGCAGCAACCGGGACTAAAGGGGGGCATTAGTCCCGGTTTCAGCCACCAACCGGGACTAATGCCCCTCCTATATAACAAGGACTTGCCAAATTTTCGTCAGTTTCCTTCTTCTCCCCGCCCCGACGCCTCCCTCGATCTGCTCCGTCCCCGTCGCCGTCGCCGTCGCCCCCGTCGCCCCGTCGCCGTCGCCCCCGACGCCGCCTCGTCGCTCCGCCCCGCGCCGTCGCCGCGCCCCGCGCCGTCGCCCCGCCCCGCGCCATCGCCGCGCCCCGGCCGGCACGTCGCCCCGCGCCGCCGCGCGCCCCGCCCCGCCGCCGTCGCGCCGCCACGCCCCGACGCCGCCTCGTCGCCGCCCCGCCCCGCCGCCGTCGCGCCGCCCAGCCCTGCCGATGTGAGGGCCGACTCCCTTTTTTTATATGTTTAATATTGCTGTATATATATATATATATATATAGTAGCTGTGTATATATATGTATATATGTGTATATTTTTTTTATGTTTATATAAATTGCAGTATATATAGTTGCTGTATATATAGTTGCTGTATTTATATGTATGTGTATATCTTTTTTTTTCTTAGGAATTTGCTAAATATATATGTTAAATATATATTTATGTGTATATAAGCGATAGAGGAACGGGAAGCAGATCGGGAAAGAATTGCCGAAGCTTCCCCCGAAGCTACCCCGCCATCTCAGCGGAGAAGCAGCGTGGCTTCCACCGAGCTGCCTCAGCCAGAGCTTGCCTTGACGGCTACTGCCAGGAATCCTGTGGATGCTATCACGCAGGCACAAAATTGCCACCTTATGGCACAGTGGATGAATCTGAAGGTCAAGGCGGCTGCTGGCTCTGTTTATCCTTCTGGACCAGACGACACTTTTCACTGCCGGCCGATTCCAGAAGGATATGCTAGGGTGATGGTCGACGAAATAACGGAGGGATTTGAGGAGCTCCAGCTTGACCACCCTACCGGTGAAGGGGAGACTCGGCTGGGTTCTTCACTGAAGACTCCATGCCTATGGCGGAAGGACCTAATCAACATTCTGAACTGGACGCCTCCGCCTCCTCCTCCTCCTCCGACGAGTCAGGGCACTCCGCCTCCTCCCCCGCCTCCTCCTCCGGCGAGTGACCATCAGGGCACTCCGGCTCCTTCTCCGGCGAGTGACCATCAGGGCACTCCGGCTCCTTCTCCGGCGCGTGGCGGCACACCGCCTCCTTCGCCGCCGGCGCGTGGCGGCACTCCGCCTCCTTCGCCGCCGGCGCGCCCGAGCAGACAGCCAGCTCCTCCTTCGCCTAATCAGCAAGGGCGGAAGAGACCTGCCGCCGCTCCGGCTGCTCCTGCTCCGGCGCCTAAGCAAGTAAAAAAAGACAGCCGCTTCGTCTGGTCCGGCGACGTCTACCAGTACAGCCAGAGGCGGGAGGCGATGCAGATTCGGTCCTTCTCTCACGCCTCTAGAGAAGTTACCGTACGAGAGGTCCGACGAGGAAAACACGAAGATCGCTGAAGGCGAAGTGAAGGACTTTTTTGAAGGGTTGAAAGCACAGAGACATCCACCTCCAGAGGAGAAGATAGATGCGGTGAAAGCAAAGCGCACTCTTGCTGCCCTGAAGCAACCAGCGAAAAGTAAGCCGAAGGGCAACTATGACCGCATTATTCAAAAGACATTTCAAGATGCCAAGCGGTCCGGAAGTACAAAAAGTGATCAGAGGTTAGCAGAAGGGCGAGCTGGGAAACAAATTGCCCAGCTCGGCGAACAAGCGAACCAATCGTGCCCCCCGCTCAAGGTGTCTAGCGACATGGTCGCTAATGATCCGAGGATGGTGCCCGGTTATACCAATCTTGCAGATTACGCGTCCAACGATGTACACTATGATTTCATGGACGTGCAGATAGAAAGATACGAGTACAAAAAGCCTCTCGTAAAAAATGAAAGATCTCTATCAACGAATATGCGAAGATTGCATGATTGGTACATGAAAATCTGCAGAGAGTCTGGGGGGAGGAATAACTTGTATTTGAGAGTTAAACCGGAGCATGACCTCGTTGGAATTGACCTGTTGCCTGTTCCATTTGAGGAGTTCTATCAATTTTTCAATCAATTGGCCCTCGATAAAACAACGACCACCTGCTACTGCCTGTAAGTAGTACTACTTCTGTCATTAAGTCTCTCTATATAGCTGATCTTCATTGCATGTATTTATAATTATCCTCACTATATTATGCAGATTGAAGATCGTCGAATTGAAGAAAAGACAAGTAGGTGATATTGGGTTTATTAACACATACCTCATAGATGCAACCGAGGTTAAATTGCGTCCCGGCGATACCGAGACCAACTTGCTACGATCGTTGGTGGTAAATGAAAACAAAGATATAATACTCTTTCCTTACAACTTCAAGTGAGTGTTAATGTCTTGTGCATATTTGGTTTCCCTTATATATATTAGTCAAGTTTATAGTGATGTAATGATCTCATGCATTCGTGCGCAGCTTCCACTATATTCTCTTAGAGATTAAGCTTGAGAAGGGAATAGTAACTGTCTTCGACTCTAAACGTAAAGATCCCGAGGAGTATGCGGACATGACTCAAATGCTAGCCAGGTAAGTTAAATCGATCAATATTATCCACCATGCATATATATCAGCAACTTCATTTCT
>LR738710.1:801079585-801131108 GCA_902687465.1 Secale cereale | reverse complement strand
CGTATGTGTAGTATGTAGCGTCGACCAAAAGCACGGACATAAGAGAGAACACTTCTCTCTATTAATTAGCTAGCTAACAAAATATATCAAACACCTAAATTAACCCCCAAAACCTAAAACCCCCCCTCCCCTTTCAAAAAAAAAACAAAAACCACAGCCACAGAAATGCTGACACGTGGATGCCTTTTGGTTCCGGTTGGTACCACCAACCGGGACTAAAGCCTCTCCTGCCTGGACTCGGTGCACAGGCCACGTGGACACCCTTTTGCCCCGGTTCTGGATTGAACCGGGACTAAAGGGTCAGAGCATTAGTACCGACCCTCTTGCCCCGGTTCCAGAACCGGGGCTAAAAGGCCAAATGAACCGGGGCTAAATCCCCTTTATCTACTAGTGATGCTTAACATTCATTGACGATGTAGTGTTATATGAGTTATGTGATTTGGTGACTGGATGTTGTTAGGAGTCCTGGATGAGATCACATACATGACTAGGAGCTCCGAAATGGTCTGAAGGTAAAGATTGATATATTGGACCATACTATTTGGACACCGGAAGAGTTTCAGATAGTACCGGGTAGTCATCGGATCACCGGAAGGGGTTCCAACACCCCCGGAAGTTAATAGGCCATATGGGCCAAAGTGGAGGAGCACACTAGCCCACAAGGGGCTGGCGTGCCCCTCCTATGGCGGCTGAACATGGGGAGAAAAGGAACTAGGTGGCGCGGCCAAGGCAGGATCCCAAGGAGGATTCAGCCTCCCTTGGGGAGCCTCCTGGCTGCCTCCCTCTCCTCCACCTATATATATGTGGGAGGGGGCACTACACAAGACCACAACAATCTCTTAGCCGTGTGCGGCGCACCTCTCCACAGTTTCGTCCCTCGGTCATATTTTCGTAGTGCTTAGGCGAAGCCCTACGGAGATAGCATCACCGCCACCATCACCACACCCTCGTGCTGCCAGAACTCATCCAGTACTTCGCCCGTCTTACTGGATCAAGAAGGCGAGGATAGCACCGTGCTGAACGTGTGTTGAACGTGTGCTGAACACAGAGGTGTCGTACGTTCGGTACTTGATCGGTTGGATCACGAAGAAGTTCTACTACATCAACCACGTGAATCAAGGATTCCACTTATGATCTATGAGAGTACGTAGACACACTCTCCCCTCTCATTGCTATGCATCTCCATGGATAGATCTTGCGTATGCATAGATTTTTTGTTTTCCATGCAATGTTCCCCAACATGGACAACTCACCATATTGCTCGTATATGTACTCCAAATCGGAATGCATTTGCTAGAAAGAAGAAGGGACATCGGTTTCTACCTCCGACGATTCATCAAACAGTTGCCGAGCATGGTGAGAATAGCACTAGCGATGGTACCTTGTGGGGTAGTCAGAGGAGAGGGGTTGAACGGGGACAGAGGAGAAGCGAGGTGGAGCCCTGGTAGAGCGTTGGAGGTGCCGGAGGCGTAGAGTTCCAGCAGGGGTGTGGCGTGGTGGCCGGGGAGATGGAGTGGTGGCGAAGGCAAGAAAGAAAGAAGGAAGGAGATAAAATGGGGAGGATGGAGTCGCGGGTTCAGGGACGGTCTTTGGTGGGCCGGGGGTGTTCGGTTCATACATTTCATGTGTCCAGACTCTCGCAGAGCTCTCCCACTTCTGTCTCCGGTTTGCGGGAGAAACCACGTTGGATGGCTTCCCTGTCCAGAGAGCGTAGTGTGGACAGATGTGGGCCGTTTGCTGGTCTGCCTTGGAGATGCCCTTAGATCATATAACCCAAACCCTGATGTTTCTGGTAATTAATCAGCACACAAGCTTTAAGTCATATTTTTCACTTTTGTAGGAAACCCTTTGATATTTTTGCACGAAACCCCTAGATATTCTGGTGAATCCACTCGTAGTACATACCAAATGCTTTTTAAAAATATTCATATCTTTTAAAACCTTAACTCCAAATTTAACATATTATATATGGAATTTGATTATAAAAAATATGTAGAATCTGAATATGATGTTATTTTAGCATTTAAACATAAAAAAAATTCTATTTAGAGTGCAATCTTAATAAATAATGCATGATCTGTATTTCTTTCACACCACTGCCGATCCGCATTGGAAATGCACACCACAACAAAACCATGATTGGAGGCGAAAGAAACCACCTATAACCACGCATGCACACCTCCCAAAAACATCACAAAAAAACAGATTTCTCATCTTATGTGGAGAGAGAGAGGGAGAAACGCCTTACAAGTGACAACATTCAAATGTATTGTGAATGTGTGAGCACTCTGGCGACCGCTAGTGATGGGGGAAAGGAGGGTAAGTGGAAACTTAAATGGGATGTCATGTGTCGAAACAAATGGCGTACATGGACTAATTCACATCTGAGTTATGGTTATTGGGTTAGGGGATTGTGCTATTTTTCTCCCATTGTAATGCACGGGCACTTTGGCTTGTATCCCTTATTTCACTATTCAATTTAACGACAGGTCAAGTAGGCGAGGTGTGCTTTTGTTACATCCCTCTTCAATCAATAGTTTGAAAAGGGTATTTTCTTCCATCCAGATGAGTTAAAAGAGTTAAGAAGTTAATCCTTTGGGTGTTCTAAGAAAATTCAATTAGCGGTACAAAATTCTATGGTGAAATTTAACTCCCAAATTGTTTTAATTAATTCCTTCATCTCACTTATACAAGACCACTTGACAATGGTTACAAAGTGATCTTCTATGAACATACACCAGGAGTAGAGGATAATATAGGATTAGTGAGCACATGGCAATTAAGTATTCTCATTATGCTGAGGCTCACTGGTTCCAAGGAGAAATTGTTCCCCGGCTCACCAGCGTTGCGAGCCACGACACCCGCGGGTGTCATTTTTTACTTTCTGGAGGCGCTGCCATGGCCTCCTCATGCACCCCTCATTGAAAACAGGGGGAACCCTAGGTCCGGTTCTTTGGATCAGAGGGTGACGGTGTCATGGCATTGTATTCCTTCATGAAGACGCTATCTTGCTCGTGGTGGCATCCTCAGTGTTGGCTTTGGTGATGTTGGGCTTCTTGTTGGTTCGGTCTACCCCTCTAGATCAGGGCTTTGTCGTTTTGCAGTCTTGTATCTGATGACCCACAAGTATAGGGAATCTATCGTAGTCCTTTCGATAAGTAAGAGTGTCAAACCCAACAAGGAGCCGAAGGAAATGACTAGCGATTTTCAGTAAGGTATTCTCTGCAAGCACTGAAATTATCAGTTACAGATAGTTTCGTGATAAGGTAATTTGTAACGAGCAACAAGTAACAAAAGTAAACAAGGTGCAGTAAGGTGGCCTAATCTTTTTTGTAGCAAAGGAAAATCCTGGACAAACTCTTATATAAGGAAAAGCGCTCACGAGGACACGTGGGAATTATCATCAAGCTAGTTTTCATCATGCTCATATGATTCGCTTTCGTTACTTTGATAATTTGATATGTGGGTGGACCGGTGCTTGGGTACTGCCCTTCCTTAGACAAGCATCCCACTTATGATTAACCCCTATTGAAAGCATCCACAACTACAAAAGAAGAAATAAGGTAAACTTAACCATAGCATGAAACACATGGATCCAAATCAGCACCTTACGAGGCAACGCATAAAGTAGGGTTTAAGCTTCTATCACTCTAGCAACCCATCATCTACTTATTACTTCCCAATGCTTTCCTCTAGGCCCAAACAATGGTGAAGTGTCATGTAGTCAACGTTCACGTAACACCACTAGAGGAAAGATAACATATATCTCATCAAAATATCGAACGAATACCAAATTCACATGACTACTTATAGCAAGACTTCTCCCATGTCCTCAGGAACAAATGTAACTACTCACAAATCATGTTCATGTTCATAATCATAGGGGTATTAATATGCATAAAGGATCTGAACATATGATCTTCCATCGAATAAACAAACTAGCATCAACTACAAGGAGTAATCAACACTACTAGTAACCCACAGGTACCAATCTGAGGTTTTGAGACAAAGATCGGATACAAGAGACGAACTAGGGTTTTAGATGAGATGGTGCTAGCTAGTGAAGATATTGATGGAGATTGACCCCCTCCCGATGAGAGGATCGATGGTGATGATTTCCCCCTCCCGGAGGGATGTTTCCCCGGCAGAACAGCTCCGCCGGAGCCCTAGATTGATTTCGCCAGGTTCCTCCTCGAGACGGCGACGCTTCGTCCCGAAAGCTTCCTTCTCATTTTTCCCAAGGCGAAAGACTTCATATAGCAGAATATGGGTACCGGAGGCCTTCCAGGGGGCCCACAAGGCAGGGGGCGCGCCCAGGAGGTAGGGCGCACCTTCCACCCTCGTGGACTGGGTGTGGCCCCCCTCTGGTACTTTCTTCGCCCAACATTTTTAATATATTCCAAAACTGACTTTCGTGGAGTTTCATGACTTTTGGAGTTGTGCAGAATAGGTCTCTAATATTTGCTCCTTTTCCAACCCAGAATTCCAACTGCCAGCATTCTCCCTCTTCATGTAAACCTTGTCAAACAAGAGAGAAAGGCATAAGTATTGCGACATAATGTGTAATAACAACCCATAATGCAATAAATATCTATATAAAAGGATGATGCAAAATGGACGTATCAACCCCCCCAAGCTTAGACCTCACGTGTCCTCAAGCGGAAGCCGATATCGAAATATATGTCCACATGTTTAGTGATAGAGGTGTCGATGAAATAAAATACGGACATGAGGGCAGCATATATATATTGTCACATGATTTCTTATACTGCAGTAACAATCTATTCACAATGTAAAGTATGAATCAGAAACTTCATAGAAAAACTAGCAAACTATAATCTAAGTCATTGAAGCAATTGCAATTTATCATAACATCAGAAAGAGTCAATGTAAGAGCTTTCCAGCAAGTCCACATACTCAAATATCATTTAGTCTTTCACAATTGCTAACACTCACGCAATACTTATGGGTATGGAGTTTTAATCGGACATAGAGAAAGATAGGGGCTTATAGTGTTGCCTCCCAACCTTTTACCTCAAGGGTAACATCAACAGTAATAGTTTATGATAACTTACATCCAATTGGGTATATATGTCAGGATCTTTCCAACACAATGTGCTTGCCAAAGGATAAAATTTGAAAAAGGAAAGGTGAAGATCACCATGACTCTTGTATAAGGTATAAGACAAGAATAAAAGATATGCCTTTCGTAGAGGGAAGCATAGGTGGTCATGTGCTTTTATGGTTGGATGCACAAAATCTTAATGCGAAAGAATGTCACTTTATATTGCCACTTGTAATAGGGACCTTTATTATGCAGTCCGTCACTTTTATTGCTTCCTTATCACAAGATCGTATAAAGCTTATTTTCTCCACACTAATAGATCATACATATTTAGAGAGCAATTTTTATTGCTTGCAACAATGACAACTTACTTGAAGGATCTTACTCAATCCATAGGTAGATATGGTGGACTCTCATGGCAAAACTGCGTTTAAGGATATTTGGAAGCACAAGTACTATCTCTACTTGGTGCAAGGAATTTGGCTAGCATGAGGGGGGAAGACAAGCTCAACATGTTGTATGATCCATGACAATATAATTTATTTCGGATATAAGAAAACATAACCCATTACATTGTCTTCCTTGTCCAACATCAACCTTTTAGCATGTCATATTTTAATGAGTGCTCACAATCATAAAAGATGTCCAAGATAGTATATTTATATGCGAGAACCTCTCTTTCTTTATTACTTCCTATTAATTCCAGCGATGACCAAAACTATGTTTGTCAACTTTCAACAACTTTTATTCATCATAGTCTTTATATGTGAAGTCATTACTCTACATAAGCTCAATATGATCTCTTTATTTCTTTTTATTCTTTCTTTTATTCCCTCAAGATCATAGTAAGATAATCACGCCCTTGACTCAAAACTAACCTTTATTATATATAGCTCACGGAATCGGTTACATAGAAGGATCATAAAGCAAAGCTCAAAACTGGATCATACAAAACTTTATTCTACTAGATCAAGATATAATCAAAAGGATCGAACTAAGAAAAATCGTAGAGATAGGGGTGTGATGGTGATACGATACCAGGGCACCTCCCCAAGCTTGGCAGTTGCCAAGGGGAGTGACCATACCCGATACTCAACTCTCTTTGGTGGTGATGGAGTTGTTGATGATGTAGGCTTGTCGTCCAACATCGAGCGTAGGAGATGCTCCAACTTATAAATAATTCCCTTGAGTGCGGTGATATGCTCTTGCAACAGAATATGTTCACGAGTTAGATACTTGTTCTGCACCCGAACTATTTCAATCATCTTGAAAGCTTCAATTTCAGTAGGGGTAAGAAGATTGTAATGAGGTTGAAGGATGTCTTCTTCTTCTGTTGCCGGCGCTTGATCCTCTGTGGCCTTCTTGATCCAATCGTCCTTGTTGATCCAAACCTCTCTTCAGCTCTATCTTCATTAGCCAAGCATCGTCGCCCGCGTTGTTGGAGGAGGGGGCGACATGATGATTGTCCTTGACAACTCTGGTAGAAAATAGCTCGAAATAAAAGCAGGAGATATTCGCGTGGTGCGGTGGTCAAAACCTTCGGGAGATTATATAATGATTTTTTACCGACCAAAAGAAGTATCATGAATGAAAATGGAGTCGAGGGCAAATAAGGTTCCCACGAGGTAGGGTGCGCGCCCACGGGGGTAGGGAGCGCCCTCCACCCTAGTGGATGTCTTGTGTCCCTTTCAGACTACTTCTTTTTTTTCGTATTTTCTTAAATATTCCAAAACGGAGAAAAATTGCTATTAGAACTGTTTTGGAGTCGGTTTACTTACCGTACCACATACCTATTCCTTTTCGGAGTTTGAAACGTTCTAGAAAATGTCCCTTATGTATTCCTCCGGGGTTACGGTTTCAATGACATTAGTTTCAACATTTATGGGATTACCTGAGATATAATGTTAGATTCTTTGACCGTTCACCACCTTTGGATTTGTGCCTTCAAAGTTGTTTATTTTTATGGCACCAGAATGATAGACCTCCTCGATAACGTAAGGACCTTCCCTTATAGAGAGGAGTTTTCCTACAAACAGTCATAAACGAGAGTTGTATAGCAAAACATAGTCACCTACATTAATCTCACGTTTTTGTATCCTTTTGTCATGCCATCTTTTAACATTTTCTTTAAACAATTTGGCATCTTCATAGGCCTGGGTTCTCCACTCATCAAGTGAGCTAATATCAAATAGTCTCTACTCACCAGCAAGTTTGAAATCATAGTTGAGCTCTTTAATCGCCCAATATGCCTTATGTTCTAGTTCGAGAGGTCAGTGACATGCTTTTCCATAAACCATTTTATACGTAGACATACCCATAGGATTTTTATATGCAGTTCTATAGGCCCATAATGCATCATCAAGTTTCTTGGACCAATTCTTTCTGGATCTATTAACGATCTTTTGCAAAATTAATTTTAGCTCTCTATTACTCAGTTCTACTTGACCACTAGACTATGGGTGGTATGGGGATGCAATTCTATGATTAACATCATACTTAGCAAGCATTTTACGAAAAAGCACCATGAATAAAATGTGAACCACCATCAGTCGTTAAATATCTAGGGATTCCAAACCTCGGAAAAATAACTTCTTTAAGCATCTTAATAGAGGTGTTATGATCAGCACTACTAGTTGGAATAGGTTCTACCCACTCAGTAACGTAATCAACAGCAACTAAAATATGTGTATACCCATCAGAGGAAGGAAACGGTCCCATATAATCAAAGCCCCAAACATCAAATGGTTCAATAACAAGTGAATAGTTCATATGCATTTCTTGATGTCTACTAATATTACCAATTCTTTGACATTCATCACAAGACAAGACAAACTTACGGGCATCCTTGAAGAGAGTAGGCCAATAAAAACCGGATTGCAATACCTTATGTGCAGTTCTATTTCCAGCATGGTGTCCTCCATAAGCCTCGGAGTGACACTTGCGTAGGATCTATTCCTGTTCATGCTCAGGTACACAACGTTTAATAATATCATCTACTCCTTCTTTATAAAGGTGTGGTTCATCCTAGAAGTAATGTCTTAAATCATAGAAAAACTTTTTCTTTTGCTGGTATGTGAAACTAGGTGATATAAATTTAGCAACAATGTAATTAGCAAAATAAGCATACCATGGAGCAGTACGAGAAGTATTTATGACAACTAATTGTTCATCGGGGAAGCTATCATCAAGAATATTCAGTAATCTAGAATATTCTCGTACTGCTCCATGGTATGCTTATTTTGCTCCATGGTATGCTCGTACTGCTCCATGGTATTACCATAATTTCTCAAGCAAATACAACTGCTAAAAATTATTTTTCAGTAGTACCATAATTTCTCTAGGCACTGTCTAGAGTTTTACTAGCATAATGGATAACATTTAATTTCTTATCAACTCTTTGTCCTAGAACAACACCTACAGCATAATCACTAGCATTACACATAATTTCAAAGGGTAAATTCCAATGAGGTGGTTGAACTATAGGTGCAGAAATCAAGGCTTTCTTAAGTATTTCAAATGCTTCTACACAATCATCATCAAAGACAAATGGAACATCTTTTTGTAAGAGATTAGTCAGAGGCCTAGAAATTTTTTGAGAAGTCTTTAATGAACCTCTGATAAAAACTGGCATGACCAAGGAAACTTCTTATACCTTTAATGTCCTTAGGACACGACATCTTTTCAATAGCATCAACTTTAGCTTTCTCAACTTCAATACCTCTTTCAGAAGTTTTATGCCCCAAGACAATACCATCATTAACCATAAAGTGACACTTCTCCCAATTCTAGACAAGATTAGTTTCTTCGCATCTATCTTTGAAAGGTGATAACCCAAAAGTATAGGGGACCGCAACAGTTTTCGAGGGTAGAGTATTCAACACAAATTTATTGTTTCGACACAAGGGGAGCGAAAGAATATTCTCAAGTATTAGCAGTTGAGTTGTCAATTAAACCACACCTGAAAGACTTAATATCTGTAGCAAAGTATTTAGTAGCAAAGTAGTATGGAAGTAACGGTAACGGTGGCAAAAGTAACAGTAGCAGTTTTTTTAGCAATTGTAAAAGTGGCAACGGAAAAGTAACTAAGCAAAGATCAATATGTGAAAAGCACGTAGGCCATGGATAATTGATGGATAATTATGTCGGATGAGATTCCTCATGCAACAGTTATAACATACGGTGACACAGAACTAGCTCAAATTCATCAATGTAATGTAGGCATGTATTCCGAATATAGTCATACGTGCTTATGGAAAAGAACATGCATGACATCTTCTGTCCTACCCTCCCATGGAAGCGGGGTCCTATTGGAAACTAATGGATATTGAGGCCTCCTTTTAATAGAGTACTGGACCAAAGCATTAAAACTGAGTGAATACATGAACTCCTCAAACTACGGTCATCACCGGCAGTGGTCCCGATCATTGTCACTTCGGGGTTCCCGGATCATAACACATAGTAGGTGACTATTGACTTGCAAGATAGGATCAAGAACTCACATATATTCATGAAAACAAAATAGGTTCAGATCTGAAGTCATGGCACTCGGGCCCTAGTGACAAGCATTAAGCATGGCAAAGGCGTAGCAACATCAATCTTAGAACATAATGGATACTAGGGATCAACCCCTGACAAAACTAACTCGATTACATGGTAAATCTCATCCAAACCATCACTGTCCAGCAAGCCTATGATGGAATTACTCACGCACGGCGGTGAGCATCATGAAATTGGTGATGGAGGATGGTTGATGATGACGATGACAACGGATTCCCTCTCCGGAGCCCCGAACGGACTCCGGATCAGCCCTCTCGAAGAAGATTAGGATTAGGCCGCGGCTCCGTATCGTAAAATGCGATGAATCCTTCTCTCTTATTTTTTTCTCCCTGAACGTGAATATATAGAGTTGGAGTTGAGGTCAGTGGAGCTCCAGAGGGCCCACGAGGAAGGGGGCGCGCCCCCACCCTCGTGGACAGGGTGTAGGCCCCCTGATGCTCATTCTTCCGCCAGTATTTTTTATTATTTCCTAAAATATTCTCCGTGAAGTTTCAGGTCATTCCGAGAACTTTTATTTCTGCACACAAATAACACCATGGCAATTCTGTTGAAAACGGCGTCAGTCCGGGTTAGTTCCATTCAAATCATGCAAGTTAGTGTCCAGAACAAGGGCAAAAGTGTTTGGAAAAGTAGATACGTTGGAGACGTATCAACTCCCCTAAGCTTAAACCTTTGCTTGTCCTCAAGCAATTCAGTTGACAGACTGAAAGTGATAAAGAAAAACTTTTACAAACTCTATTTGCTCTTGTTGTTGCAAATATGTAAAGCCAACATTCAAGTTTTCAGCAAAGATTATGAACTAACCACATTCACAATAACGTTTAGGTCTCATGTTTACTCATATCAATTGCATAATCAACTAGCGAGCAATAATAATAAATCTCGGCTGACAACACTTTCTCAAAACAATCATAATATGATATAACAAGATGGTATCTCGCTAGGCCTTTCTGAGACTGCAAAACGTAAATGCAGAGCACCCCTGAAGATCAAGGACTGACTAGACAATATAATTCATAGTAAAAGAGATCTAGTCACAGTCATACTCAATATAAAATAATAATAATGCATGCAAATGACAGCGGTGCTCTCCAACTGGTGATTTTTAATAAGAGGATGATGACTCAACATAAAAGTAAATAGATAGGCCCTTCACAGAGGGAAGTAGGGATTTGCAGAGGTGCCAAAGCTCCTGTTTTGAAACAGAGATAAATAATATTTTGGGTGGCATACTTTAATTTTCAATATAACAACCAAGAGATCTCGATATCTTCCATGCTACACACATTATAGGAGGTTCCCAAACAGAATGGTAAAGTTTATACTCCCCCACCACCAACAAGCACACTCCATGGCTGGTCCGAAACAACGGGTACCGTCCATACCAACAACAGTCCTCGGAGAGTTTTGTTTAATTATTTTGATTTGATTTCAGCATGGGACTGGGCATCCTGGTTACCGGGCATTTTCTCATGAATGATGAGCGGAGTCCACTCATCGTGAAGATAACCCACCTACCATGGAAGATATAGACAACCCTAGTTGATACATGAGCTATTCGAGCATACAAAATAGAATTTCATTTCAAGGTTTAGAGTTTGTCACATTCAAATTTACTTGGAACGGCAGGTAAATACCGCATATAGGAAGGTATGGTGGAGTCATATGGAATAACTTTGGGGTTTATGGAAGCGGATGCACAAGCAGTATTCCCGCTTAGTACAAGTGAAGTTTAGAAAGAGACTGGGAAGCGACCAACTAGAGAGCGACAACAGTCATGAACATGCATTAAGATTAATCAACAATGGGTGCAAGCATGAGTAAGATATGAATCACCATGAACATAAATATCGTGGAGGCTATGTTGATTTTGTTTCAACTACATGCGTGAACATGTGCCAATTCGAGCCACTTGAATCGTTCAAAGGAGGATACCACCCTATCATACCACATCACAACCATTTTAATAGCATGTTGGCACGCAAGGTAAACTATTATAAACTCCTAGCTAATTA
This sequence comes from Secale cereale, assembly GCA_902687465.1. Classification (NCBI taxonomy): domain Eukaryota; kingdom Viridiplantae; phylum Streptophyta; class Magnoliopsida; order Poales; family Poaceae; genus Secale; species Secale cereale. The sequence goes on along the minus strand of LR738710.1, from coordinate 801,119,471 downwards.
AGCATGGCATGAGCAACTATAATCTCTAATTGTCATTCCAAACATGTTTCATTCATAATAGGCTAAATCAGGAACGATGAACTAATCATATTTACAAAAACAAGATAGGACGATTTCATACCAGCTTCTCTCATCTCAATCAGTCCATCATATATCATCATTATTGCCTTTCACTAGTGTCGGTGTACTAAAGTAGGGGTACCTTAGTATCCCGACTTGTGCACGAGCAGTGGCAGCGTCCTGTGGTCTGGCTCACCACGCGCCCGCCAAAGCCCACTCTGGACCCCTTTGAAGCCATTCAAGAACAAAGTATTCAAGTTAAGAAGACAAGACCCCGGCAAGAGGAGCTTGCCGGGAAGGCCGCACCAGGCTCAAGGTTATCATTCCAGCACAAGACCCTGGCAAGGGGAGCTTGCCAGGAAGGCCAAAGAACAGCACCTCAGAAGATATATCGTGGCGCATCATGCGCCCCGGCAGGACCCGGAGAGCGACAAGCTTCCGGGCCCAGCAAGATAGCAACCCCGACAAGGCGCTTGCCGGGGGAGGCCTGCACTGTGTACCTGCGCTCCAGCTCATCTGGCCACGCGTCGCCCTGGGGCCCTTCCAGGGGCACGTGGCAGATGGCTGTGCAGCCTGGGGTACACGATGGCGAGCCGCGTTGACGAGGCCATCGTCGTGGTGAACGGAGACGCCCGGGCGGACGCTTTTGGGGTGACGGCGACGGGCATTCAATGCTTTTGTCCCCCACCGTCTGGGTTAGGTATAGATCACTGTACGTGCACTGTGCATACACTGTTCATGCACTGTTACAACTACCACCAATTTTACATTTTTACCCTCCTCTATGTTGACACCTGTCGGTGACCCCTTTGAGCTATAAAAGGAGGCCCATGCACAACGTAGAGGGGGTTCGATCCCAGAAACTTGATCACTTCCTCGCTCGGTGTAGCTAGTACTGTAGATCTTCAAGCTCCCGAGCCCAAGAACTCAATACAACCTAAGGCAGGAGTAGGGTTTTACGCGTCCGCGCGGCCCGAACCTGGGTAAACTGCCCGCGTGTGCCCCTCGATCTGTTCTTTGTGCTCCCTCCGCACCCTTGCCGTACCGTAAAAGGGGCTCCGGTCCCATAGGTGTTCGTGGGCGACCAGTTTCCCCGACATCTTTGGCGCGACAGGTAGGGGGCGTCGAGGTTGTTCGAACCTGATTTGGCGCTCACGCGGGCGCAATCTTCAGCAACTTTTCCAGCTTCATCAACCTCATCGACTACATCAACATGCCTCCGAAGAAGAAGGCTTCGGAGGTCGGAGGCCCGTCCGCGTCGATCCCACCACCACCAGAACCGACGGTTGGTGGAGGAGACGTTGGCGGAAGGTTGGACGCCGGCGAGGACACTCACGGCGTCGCCAAGTCCAAGGACAAGACGGACGACCGGGCGAACTCCAAGACCTCGGCGTCCGTGCACGCACCACGTCCCTCTCAGGAGGTGCCGGACCAGCAGCGACGTGGTACCGGAGGTACCATACGCTTGCTGGGACGTGGCCAAGCCGGCGGGTCGCGGGACGCTCAAGGCCAGCGTCCTGGCACGAGCAAGGAGCGGTCACCGGGGCGAGAACATGCTCCTTCTAACATAGTTAGAAGTCCGAGCATATCTCGCTCCTCACACCGCTCGCCACCGCTTCCCTCCTCTCCAGCAGAAGCCCTAGCTAGGGCTCAGCTGCTCCTCGATTTCCCTCCAGCGGCGGACAAGGCCAAAGACTGGAGGGCTACGATCCAGAGCCTCATCGCCTTTGCCAACAACAACACGCCGCAGCAGCCGGCAACGTCACGGCCGCGGCAAGTCAGCCAAGCAAAGGCCGATGGAGACAAGACCGCCGGGGGTGCAAGTACCGTGCACTCCCCGCCGCGGAAGCAGAAATTGCCGTCCCACCGGATCAACGTCGACGACGACTCCACAGCGTCGTCGGAGCCGCGGGCTCGCCGCGATCAGCGCCAAGTCCTTGACGACAGGCGACAAGAGGACGCTCGAACTCGTATCGAGCGTCGAAGAGAAGCCCGAAGACAGTCCGACCAGCGCGCTGGGACTGCTGTCGACATGCACGCGCCCGGTGAACCAGGCGACTTGCCGTACGCGGCAGGCTGCCCTGCGTTCACCCGAGAGCTGCGTCAAGTCCAGTGGCCCAGCATGAAGAACTTTAAGCCCGACGTACCCGAGAAGTACGACGGCAAGACACACCCCTCGGAGTTCCTCAGCATCTACACCATTGCGGTGCAGGCTGCCGGGGGACGCGACGAGAAGATCTTAGCGAACTATTTCCCGCTCGTGCTTAAGCCAAACGTCAGATCTTGTCTTATGCACCTGCCGGAGAACTCCATCTCTTCTTGGGCAGATTTGTGCCACCAGTTTGTCGGCGCCTTCACGGGCGGTCACAAACCCCACGGCCAGGAGAGCGATCTCCACATTCTTGCCCAGAAGGAGGGAGAGTCCCTGCGCAAGTACATCCAAAGATTCAGCCGCGTTTAGCACAACATCCCGGATGTCCACCCTGCCGCGGTTATCAGCGCGTTCCACCAGAACGTGCGTAACCGCCGGATGAGGGAGGAGATGGCAATGACCAAGATCCGGGACGTCAGCGAGCTTTATGCTCTTGCTGACAAGTGTGCCCGTGCTGAAGAGGGGAGGAGACTCCCCGGGGAGGATACTGAAGCAGGAGGAACGGACAGCGAGGATGCCGCCCCGGCAAGGAAAAACCGGCGGCGGAACAATAAGAAGAAGAAGAACAAGGAGGTACTGGTTGTCGAGCAGTCCGGCAAGGAGGCTGCCGCCAAGAAGACACAGGCTGGTGGCTTCGGCAAGGAGGCCACCCCTGTAGCAGCAGCCGACAAGCAGGACGGCTCCGACAAGCAGTACTGCAAGATCCACCGCACCAAGGGCCATGATCTCTAGAACTGCAAGAGAGTAGAGTACCTCGTAGAGCAGCAGAAGGCTGAATACGAGCGGCGCGACAAGGAGAAGGCCCAAGGAGGCGGAGGAGAGCCCAGCAAGAAGCGGCCGTTCAATGGCCGGGGAGGACGCCGCGGCAAGGCCAAGCAGCGGCAAGGAGACAGACCTCCCCGAGGCCGCGACAAGGATGAAGACGAAGACGATGATGAGGACATGGATGACGGAGATAACAGCGAGCAGGAGTTCCAGAAGGCCACAGAAGTTCTGTGCGTCGATGGGGGCGCCTCTCTGCACACTTCCCACCGCCAACTCAAGCAATGGGTGCGGGAAGTGAATGCAGCTGAGCCACCCGTCGAGCCGCGCAGGCTGCTGAAATGGTCCGGCACGCCCATCATCTTCGAACTTGAGGACCACCCGGACCGCACAACTGCGGTTGGGTGCTTGCCGATGTTGGTTTCACCAACTATCCGCAACCTCAAGGTCACCAAGATGTTGGTTGACGGCGGGGCCGGCCTCAACTTAATCTCCTGCGCTGTGATCAAGAAGCTGCAGATCCCCGACGGCGAGCTCGAGGAGACTGGGACTTTTCAAGGAATCAACCCGGGAAGGAGCAGGCCGAAGGGGAAGATCACGCTGCCAGTGACCTTTGGCGGAGAGCTTAACTTCAGGACGGAGAGGATCACGTTCGACGTTGCTGATATCCCATTACCATACAATGGGATACTTGGCCGTCCCGCGCTCGCCAAGTTCATGGCAGCTTCCCACTATGCTTACAACATGCTCAAGATGCCAGGGCCAATAAGCGTCATCTCTGTCCCCGGCGACAAGAAGGACGCGCTCATTTGCGCCGACAAGATCTACCGGGACGCAGCAGCCACGGCGAACAGCAAAACACTTGCCGCTGAAGCTCCTGGGGCGAAGACCAAGACCAAGTCCGGTAAGAGCTCTGGGGCCCACTCCGGCAAACGCACCTCTTCGGAGTGCTGCGCTGCCGTCGAGGACGCGCCATCGAGCTCCACCGGCAAGTGCAAGAAGGGAATGGCAGCTCCACCCGCAACCAAGAAGGTGTCCGCCAAGGAGGACGGCACTGGTGGTACCTTCACCATCAGTGCTACCCTCGACCCCAAATAGGAAAGCGCGCTCGTTGCCTTCCTGCGGGCGAATGTCGACGTGTTCGCATGGCAACCGTCTGACATCCCCGGCGTTCCCAGGAAGCAAGCGGTGGAGCGCCAAGAGTTCATAGCTGAAGAAATCAAGAAGTTGGAAGCAGCAGGCCTTGTTAGAGGTGTACTCCATCCCACGTGGTTGGCCAATCCGGTTGTCATGCGTAAGGCTAATGGGAAGTGGAGACTTTCTATAGACTTCACTGATGTGAATAAAGCTGGTCCCAAGGATCCATTTCCCTTGTCGCGCATTGACCAGATTGTTGACTCCACGGCCGGATGTGAGTTGCTTTCATTTCTTGATGCATACTCTGGATACCATCAGATATTCATGGCTGAGGAAGATGAAGAGAAGACTGCATTCATTACTCCATGTGGTACATATTGCTTCATACGCATGCCCTTTGGATTGAAGAATGCAGGCTTGACGTTTGCGAGGGTAGTCCACACAGCTTTTGAACCACAGATACACAGGAATGTAGAAGCCTACATGGATGATATAGTGGTCAAGAGCAAGGACAAAGATACCCTGATACAAGACCTACAAGAAACCTTTGAGAATCTGCACAAGATACAACTCAAGCTGAACCCTGAGAAGTGCGTTTTCGGAGTCCCCTCCGGCAAGCTTCTCGGGTTCTTTGTGTCCCAAAGGGGGATTGAAGCCAATCCCGACAAAATAAAGGCCATCGAGCAGATCGAAGCACCAAAGCGCGTCAAGGATGTACGGAGGCTTGCTGGTTGTGTGGCTGCCCTCAGCAGGTTCATTTCAAAGTCTGCAGAACGCGCCCTGCCTTTCTTCAAGATCTTGAAAAAGGCAGGTCCTATGAAATGGACTCCGGAAGCGGAGGCAGCGCTGCATGACTTGAAAGAATACCTGTCCTCTACTCCAATACTTGTCGCACCTAGGCCACAAGAGAAGTTGCTGCTGTACCTAGCGGCAACCAATCAAGTGGTTAGTGCTGTGTTAGTAGCGGAGAGGGAGGCAGATGAGGAACCCACATCCCCGGCAAGCGCATCCAGCGACAAGCAGGGGGCTTCCCCGACAAACTCTGGCCCCGACAAGGACAAGTCTGCGCAGGAGCAAGGAGAAGTGCAAAAGAAGATGGTGCAGCGCCCAGTTTATTTTGTAAGTTCCCTATTGCAGGGGGCTAGATCAAGATACTCTGGGGTGCAGAAGTTGCTTTTCGGCCTCCTCATGGCCTCAAGGAAGCTGCGCCATTACTTCCAAGCGCACGAGATAACTCACTCGCTTTCCGTTGAAGAGGATCTTGCAAAATCCAGAAGCAACAGGCAGGATCGTCGAGTGGGCACTAGAGCTGTCGAGCTTTGGTCTCAAGTTTGAGAGTACTTCAACTATCCAGAGCAGAGCTTTGGCAGAATTTATAGCAGAATGGACACCAACACCAGACGAAGAAGTTCCTGAGACAAGCATCCCTGTCCAAGAAGCAAGCAAAGAGTGGATAATGTACTTCGATGGTGCCTTCTCGCTGCAAGGCGCCGGCGCTGGCGTGTTACTCATAGCGCCCACCGGAGAGCACCTCAAGTACGTTGTTCAGATGCACTTTCCCAAGGAGCAAGCGACAAACAACACTGTTGAGTATGAAGGTTTGCTTGCCGGCCTCAGAATTGCGGCTGAACTTGGGATCAAGAAGCTGATTGTGCGGGGAGATTCACAATTGGTGGTCCGACAAGTAAACAAGAGTTACCAGAGTCCTTTGATGGAAGCTTATGTCGATGAAGTGAGGAAGCTTGAAGAACACTTTGAAGGCCTGCAGATGGAGCATGTCCCAAGAGCTCAGAATGATATCGCAGATGGCCTCTCAAAGTGTGCTGCATTGAAGTTACCTGTGGAACCAGGGGTCTTCGTGCTCAAGCTAACTCAACCATCCGTTACACCATCAGTTAGGCAAAGCAAGAAGAGGAAGTTGGTCTCTGGCGACTACTTGCCGGCGGATCTTCCTGAAACCGCCGCCAAGGTCCCCAAGATCAACAACCAAGATGCCGAGGAACAGTCTGCTCCTACGGACCCAAGGGTTTGTATAGTTGAAGCAGGCGTTCCCGACAAGTCTTGCCCCGGCAGGCTTGCTGGGGAACACTCCGCTCCGGCAGAGCCGCAGGTCCTTGCCGTAGATGCTGAGGTTCCCGCAGCAACCCTGATGCCTTTAGTCCTTGTTGTTGACCCTCAGGCTCCAGCATGGGCGCAGAAAATTGTCCGTTTTCTTCAAACTGGAGAACTTCCCGAAGAACCAGAAGAGATAGAGAGGATTACCAGGCAGTCAAGTATGTATCAGTTCGTCGGCAACGAGCTATACAGAAGAAGACTCAATGGTGTCAGATTGAAGTGCATTTCCCGGGAAGATAGACAGAAGCTGTTGGCGGAGATACACGGAGGCATATGTGGTCACCACAATGGCGCAAGAGCGCTTGCCGGGAAGGCGTTCCGGCAAGGTTTCTTTTGGCCAGAAGCCCTCCAAGATGCAACTGCACAAGTAACCAAGTGTGAAGCGTGCCAGTTCCATGCCAAACAAATACACCAGCCAGCTTAAGCTCTCCAGACGATACCTTTGTCCTGGCCCTTCTCGGTCTGGGGGCTCGACATTTTCGGCCCCTTTCCCCGCACAGTCGGGGGCTTTGAGTACTTGTACGTTGCAATCAACAAGTTCACAAAGTGGCCAGAAGTGGAACCAGTGAGAAAGGTGACCGCACAATCAGCAGTGAAGTTCTTCAGGTCAATTGTTTGCAGTTTTAGAATCCCTAACAGGATCATCACCGACAACGGCACACAGTTCACAAGTCGCACCTTCATGCAGTACGTCCAAGACCTTGGCGCCAAGGTCTGCTTTGCTTCTGTTGCTCACCCAAGGAGCAACGGTCAAGCGGAGAGGGCCAATGCTGAAGTGCTGCGCGGACTAAAAACTAGAACGTTCGACAGGCTGCACAAGTGCGGATGAAACTGGATAGAGGAGTTGCCGGCAGCTCTTTGGTCAATCAGGACGACACCAAATCGAGCCACCGGACAGACACCCTTTGGTCTTGTCTATGGAGCAGAGGCAGTTCTCCCCACGGAACTCGTATACGGGTCTCCTCGAGTGCTCGCCTACGACGAGCTCGAGCAAGAGCAACTGCGGCAAGATGATGCATTACTCCTCGAGGAGAACCGTCTCCAGGCTGCGGTACGAGCTGCTCGATACCAGCAAGCCTTCCGTCGCTATCATAGCCGCAAGGTCAAGGCCAGGAGTCTCGAGGAAGGCGACCTTGTTCTTCGGCGCGTTCAGTCCGCCAAGAATTCCAACAAGTTGACACCGAAGTGTGAAGGCCCTTATCGGGTGAGACAAGTCACAAGGCCCGGCGCTGTCCGCCTTGAGACCGAAGAAGGCTTACCGGTGAGCAACTCCTAGAACATCGAGCATCTTCGCAAGTTTCACCCGTAAGGCGCGGTTGCCGTGATCCGCTCCGGAAACCACCTTTTGTACAAGTCTTGCCGCTGTTGCATGTAAACCTTTGTACAAAGCCGGGCGCAGACCCCGTGCATCAGTAAAACTTTTGTGCTCCGCACTGTTTGTCATTTCATGCTTTTATTTTTACTTGCATGTATCGTCTGACATTTTGTGCAGCATACATCCCCGGTAAACAGTAGCAAGCCACAAGGCTCCATACTTGTTTTTCCTCCTCTTTTCCTTTCTCTCTTAAGCAGAAGGAGTGTTCCTCGCGCACAAGTATGCCGGGGGGGAAGGAGATAATGGTATGGACCAAGTGCTGTTCAAGAAAGAGAAGCCCTGCCGGGAAGCGAATGGCACACATAAGATAAGTTGCCAAAGTTTGAGCATTCAAATTTTTTAAATTTCCTAGTTGTCTTCCTTGAACAGCCACACTTTGTATGGAAAACCTGTGCGCGGAGGAACCTACCCGTGGCTAGCCGCACCCTTACTTTGTTTCGAGCACGCTCAATGGCCTAAGTGAGCTGCGACAAGTGTCGCGCCCTTACTTCGTTTTCGAGTTCGCTCAACAATCTAAGTGTGATGCGACTATCTGCGGCAAGGTTTCTTGCCGGCAAGGGCATTGCCAGCAGGCTGCTAAGAGTCCCGCACTCAGCGCTCGCGGCAAGGGTCCCTTTGCCGACAAGTTCCCTGAAAGCGTAGGGTGGAAGGCATACAAAGTGAAGGAACCAAGCCAGGGAGATAACACTGCATTGATTATCCAAAATAAAGTTATGTTACAAGGTAACTTGCCGCTGTTCTAACCAACTACTACCTATGACTTAATCAACAGCGGCAAGGGAAGCAGAAAGAAGGAAGCCTAGTCTCTTCGGTCTCCGTCGACCCTCTGGATCCTGCCCGCCTTGGCTACGATGTGGGCAACTTGTGCCTTCAACGCCTCCTGGTCAGCTTCGGGCGGCAGGGTCCGGAGGACGTTGTGGAGGTTGATCCCGGGGTTGCGGTAGACGATCTTCGACAACACTCGCTCCATAGTACCCATGCAAAGCCGGCGCGCCTCGTCAGCCAGCTGAGCGGGGATCTTCTCCCGTAGCTGCGCGAGAGCTGGCGCCACTCCTCTGAAGAACAGGCTCAGCTTGGCGCTGTGGGGGAGGCTCTCGTCGGGGGAGTACACGAGGTGCTCCGCCCTCAACGCCACCATCTCCTTGTCGATGTTGGCGGCGGAGGCGACGAGCTCCTCGGTCCACTGCTCCACCGTCCGTTGGAAGTTGTTTTGCGAGACGGCGGCGCTGTCCAGCAAGGCCCTCTCAGCTCGGAGATCGTCCTTCAGCTTCGTCTCGCGGTCCCGGGCGGCGTCAAGCGAGTCGGTGAGGGTGGAAACCTTCAGCTCCAAGTCTGCAATGGAGTCCTTGGCGTCGTTGAGCTCTTTGCCCTTCTCGGAGAGACGGACTTGCAGCTCTGAATTGGTGTGGGCGTCCTTCTCCCGCGCCACGTTGAGCGCGGCAACCCTGTCCTCGCTCGCCTTCAAGCCCGTCTCCAACCGCGCCACCCTGGCCTCCAGATCCCTCTTGGCGGTCTCTGCGGCAGTGGCGGCATCCCTCGCCTCCTGCAGAGCCCCGCCAATGGCCTGCTCGCGAGCGGTGAGGTCGTCCTCGTGGCTATCGAGGTCGACCTTCCGCTGGTTGAGCTCTCCCTCCCGCCGAGATAGATCCTCGGCGGCTAGTCGCTGCTGCTCTTCCACCTCGGCCTTCTCGAGGAGGAATGCCTGATGTGCTCCGGCAAGCTCTTCGCGCTCCTCCGCCAAGTTCCAGAGGGCCGCTTGGTTAGCGGCACGGAGCTCCGCGGCGCGCTTCTCCAGATCAGCACCGGCCTTGGCAGCCAGAGCCTCTCGGGACTCCAGCTTGGCTTGCCTGGCCCGGTACAAGCCCAGGAGTCGACGTAGGAGTTTCTCCTCTTCAGGCTCGTCGCTACTACCGGGCGCGTCGACAACCTTCAACCCGGCGGAGGCGAGAACTTCGCCGTCGAAGATCTCCCCCTCCGCGGGTGCCCTTGATGAAGACGCCCACGGGACTTGGATAAAGACCCCGTTGGCGGCCTCTAGGTAAACGCCCGACCCAGCTGCGGGGGCAGAGGGGTCGGCGGCCGGCGCAGCGTCCGGCGCTCCTGCAGCCTCAGGGCCAGCAGTGCGGTCGCCGGTCCCTTCCCCAGCTGCCGCGTCAGCGGTCGGGGCAGTCTCCTCGGCGGCTGGCTCGTCAGCACCAGCCATTCCTTCAGTGGTGGCGGCGTCGCCAGCATCGCCGCGCACTTCCTCCCCGGCAATGGTCTCCGTCTCCATCGACTCCGGGGCAGGCGGATCTAACAGAAGAAAAAGAAAAGAAAGATCGTTAAGCAAATATCCAAAAAGAAAAATCCAAGAAGAAGAAATTACAAGGGTTACCTGCGCGGGCCTCTTCCGTGGCGGGGTCCCTCGCCGAGGAGGTCTCCCTTGGCGGCGTAGTAGAAGCCCCCGCCGGCGGAGGGCCGCTGGCGCCTTCCCTTGGCGGGGTGCTCACCCTTGTCGGGGTGCTCACCCTTGGCGGGGTACTCGCCCTTGGCGGAGTACCCATCCTTGGCGGAGCGCTGTCCGTCGCCGGGGAGCTCATCCTTGGCGGGGAGGGTGGAACAAGCGGCTCGTCGGGGGCGGCCTCTTGGTGCTCCTGCGGCTGCGGTTCCATTTCTGCACAAGACAACAAAACATTAGTAAGGATAAATACCTCGAGCGCGCCCATCAAGCAGAAAAGTGAACAAAGGACTTGCGCTGGGGGCTGCTCTCCGGAGCAGCAGGCTGATCCGGCAAGTTCGTCGCTGGCGCATCCCCCATCGCTGCGGCAGGCTCGTCGTCCTTGAGGTCAACCACAGGGATCTTGGCCCTCTTCGCCATCCTCTGGGTCAAGGTCCTGGAAGCCAAACAAGATCAGAACCAAGCAAGAGAAATCAAGACAAAAGCGATAAAAATCAAAGGAAATAGAAACTGCAAGTGCTTACTCTTCCTCCTCTTCGTCGGAGCTAAGGGCGGAGAAGTCAAACTCCGCCTAGCGTGCTCCAGCGCGAGGAGCTGGAAGAGAAGGCTACCTCGGGCGATTGGCGGGCTCCGGAGCCGTGGGTTGTGAAGACCCCGCTCCGGTCGTCTCTGAGGACCGAGGGGCAGAGGGAGCACCAGAACCACTCCGGGAAGATCCCCCTCCGCTTGTCGCTCGGGCACGGGGCGCCTCCTTGACGACCTTGCTCGTCGTGGTGGCACGTGTCGCACGACGCTTCGGCTGCTGTCGGGGCGCCGGTGGCCTCGCCGTCTCAGTGGCCTTGCAGAGGCGCTTCTTCGGCTGTGGCGGAGGACTTGGTGGTGGCGGAGAGTTCTCTAAGGATGAGGAGGCATCGTCGTCGAGGTTCAGTGACCCGCCAGAATCTTCGTCAGAATCGCCTAATTCGACGACCTCCTCCTCGGCGGGCTCACTGGACTCGGAGCCCTGCCTGGCAGCCTCGCTCGTCCCGGCAGGCTTCCCGCCAGGCTCCCCGGCAAACTCCTCGGGCGCAATCTTCAACAGCTTGAGGATTTCCTCCTCCTCGGCCTGGCTCACCGCGTCCGCCGCCTCCGCTTCCTCCACGGTGTACCCAAACTCACCCGCGGCCGCCGCTGCGGCGGCCTCCTCCATCCTGTTGGCTATGTATGCCACATCCCGGTCGGTGGTCGCCCGGGTGAGGCCCTTTTTCTCCTCGGGGTTGCGTGGCCGTTCAACCAGGCTGTCGAAGAAGGCCTGCACGGTCTCTGCTGAAGGCGTCAACCAGGTGGGAACAACCCCGTGGGAGTCACACTCAGGCATTGCCGCACGGATGGCAGTAAGAGCAGTATTGTTGCAAAGAGGAACTACTCCCCGGGACGGGGTGAACCACTCCTTGTGCTTGGGGTCGTGTTTGAACAGCTCCCGGACCATCCCCTTGAGTTCCAAGACGGTGAAGTTATAATTCAACCCGGGGCGCAGCCTCATGCGGTCTGCCGCATTGCCGAACTCCCAGGCTGGCCTCTTCCTTTCCTGCAGAGGGGCAATGCGGCGGCGGAGGAAATCAGCCCCAACTTCACCTACAGTAAGGTTGGCGGCCCGGAGGCGAAGGATCCTAGTGAGGGCAATCTGCAGCTTGTCGTCCTCCGGGGCCAAGTCACTCCAATCCTTGCCGCGCACTATTGCAGTCCGGCGCGACGAGGTAAACTGCTCGGGTTCATCTTCCATGACCCAGCACCAATAAGCCCTCCACTCTTCCCACTTTCCGCGGAGCTCTCCAATCAAGTACGCCTCCTTCTTGCCGAGCCTGAAGATCCAGGAGATACCGCCGGAGAGTGGAGATCCGGACTCTACTCTAGGTGTGAAGAAGTGGCGGAAGAGAGCTACATTTGGGTGGACCCCGACATAGTTATCGCACAGATGTGCGAAAACGGCCAAAGTAAGGACGGCGTTCGGGGTGAATTCTCAGAGGTGGAATCCGTACGTGTTCATCACATCACAGAAAAACTCGGAGTACGGAGGACAAAGGCCACAGTGGAAGAACAAAGCGAAGAAGTGGTAACCTCCCGGGTACAAGTCGATGGCTGCGGCGGGGAGGACTCTGGTGCGCGGGTGAGCCTTCATCTCCCTCGCCCAGAACAAGTAATACTTGTCCTACAGCTCCCTCGCGCCGAGCCTCGGCGGGAAGACCACCATCCTCCTCCGCATGGCTGCCAGCTTCGCCGCCTTCTCGGACTTCTCCTTCTTCGCCTTGTCGCTCTTCACCTTGTCGTTCTTCGGGGCCATGGCGAGGGCGGCGAGGGGGATCGACGGCACTGCGGATGCTGGAAACGGCGGAGGAGGGGTGGAGCTCGGCTCTCTGTCGACCTTTGGGGAGGCGGAGGGCGACGGGGGTTTCTGGAGATTCAAGACACAATGAAAGCGATGGGGGGAAACTGCCCCTGCTTCCTCTGCTTTTAAGGGGGAAGTGGGGGACGTTCCGCATTTTCCCATTAAAGAAGCAGGCCACGATCTCTCCCACGACGCCGCAATCGACGCGCGACGTTAGGGAGGGATGCGGCGGATGCGGAGTGGGAAACGGCGCGCCGTGGGCCGCGTGTGCCCGTGCACTGTTTTGGGCCTGGCCCAACAGCGCTCGGCACCGTGTGTGGCCCAGGCCCGGGGGCTCCTGTCGGTGTACTAAAGTAGGGGTACCTTAGTATCCCGACTTGTGCACGGGCAGTGGCAGCGTCCCGTGGTCTGGCTCACCACGCGCCCGCCAAAGCCCACTCTGGACCCCTTTGAAGCCATTCAAGAACAAAGTATTAGAGTTAAGAAGACAAGACCCCGGCAAGAGGAGCTTGCCGGGAAGGCCGCACCAGGCTCAAGGTTATCATTCCAGCACAAGACCTTGGCAAGGGGAGCTTGCCAGGAAGGCCAAAGAACAGCACCTCAGAAGATATATCGTGGCGCATCATGCGCCCCGGCAGGACCCGGAGAGCGACAAGCTTCCGGGCCCAGCAAGATAGCAACCCCGGCAAGGAGCTTGCCGGGGAGGCCTGCACTGTGTGCCTGCGCTCCAGCTCATCTGGCCACGCGTCGCCCTGGGGCCCTTCCAGGGGCACGTGGCAGATGGCTGTGCAGCCTGGGGTACACGGTGGCGAGCCGCGGTGACGAGGCCATCGTCGTGGCGAACGGAGACGCCCGGGCGGACGCTTTTGGGGTGATGGCGATGGGCATTCAATGCTTTTGTCCCCCACCGTCTGGGTTAGGTATATATCATTGTACGTGCACTATGCATACACTGTTCATGCACTGTTACAACTACCACCAATTTTACATTTTTACCCTCTTCTATGTTGACACCTGTCGGTGACCCCTTTGAGCTATAAAAGGAGGCCCATGCACAACGTAGAGGGGGTTCGATCCCAAAAACTTGATCACTCCCTCGCTCGGTGTAGCTAGTACTGTAGATCTTCAAGCTCCCGAGCCCAAGAACTCAATACAACCAAAGGCAGGAGTAGGGTTTTACGCGTCAGCGCGGCCCGAACCTGGGTAAACTGCCCGCGTGTGCCCCTCGATCTGTTCTTTGTGCTCCCTCCGCACCCTTGCCGTACCGTAAAAGGGGCTCTGGTCCCATAGGTGTTCGTGGGCAACCAGTTTCCCCGACAACTAGCACGACCAAATTGTGTAGATAAGAATAATATTGTACGTGCATTGGACTAAGTTGGAATCTGCAAGCATTTAATACAAGGGAGAAGACCAGGTAATATAGGCTCTTGGTTAAATCAACAATAATGCATATGAGAGCCACACAACATTTTCATCATGGTCTTCTCCTCTAGACCCCCAAAGAAAAGAAAAGAAATAAAACTATTTACACGGGAAAGCTCCCAACAAGCTAAAGAAGAACGAGAAATATTTTTGGGTTTTCTTTTAATTACTACTACTACAGGCATGGAAAGTAAACTAGCTAAAAGCTACAACTAATTTTTTGGTTTTGTTTCTTAAGGTTTTTCAAACACATAAGAAAAAGACTTAGAAAAGAAAATAAACTAGCATGGATAGTACAATGAAAAAGTATGAGCACTAACAACTAGAACGAGTGTGAAAATGAATGTAACGTCGATGAGAAATACGTACTCCCCCAAGCTTAGGCTTTTGGCCTAAGTTGGTATATGCCCACGGATCGAAGCTACTCTCTCCGGTGTACTGAGGAGGGTCCTCAGGGCGCCACTGGTTGGCGATCTCCTCCGGATCCCACTGATAAACAGATTGTCGATAAGGGTCAAGTGGAGGCTCAGGCTCAGGCTCAGGCTCCGAGACCTATGTCAGCTTCCGGTATGCATAAATAGCCTCGGGCAAGATGAGGTACATGCCTGAAAGTATGTCAAACAAGGAGGGTGCACGCAAGGTAATCGTCTCACAGTAAGTTTTATCAAATATGAAATTATACTTAAGCATCTTCTTCTTATTTTTAACAATGAATTCATGTGCTGCCATACTCTTATAATCTATAAAAATAGGGGGCGACAACTTTTCCTCTTCCTCATAATGCCTAATAGGTATCTAAAAATGTTCAACAAGGCGCGAGGCAAAGATGCCTCCGAAGATGGGGCCCTTTGTACGGTTCAGACTTAATCGTTTAGCAACAATAGCTCCTAAGCTGAAGGTTGTATCACGAAAAAAAGTATGGCACAAAATGACAGATCAGGAGTACTAAGGTTCTAACTGTTCCCGCGACCAATTAAGCATCTACTAGCAAATATCGCAAAGTTACGTAGAACAGGAAAATGTATACTAGTAATTCTTGCATCGGAAAACTTCCTCATTTCCCCTACAACAATTCTATCAATAAGTCCATCCACATGATTACGATGTGGTTCCTCTATGCTGCCCACAAAGGGTATCTTGCAGACCCGAAAAAATCATGGAGTGACATCTCCTTAACCTCATCATATAAGTGAAACTCCACTGAAGGTGGTGATTTCTTAGCATGGAAATAAAAAATTTGCACGAAAATATTAGTGAGTACGGGATACTGTTCGCACTGGTCGTGGAGGAAATCGGTGAGGCATGCATTCTCAGCCAAGTAATAAAAGTCTTCATAAATTCCGGCGGCTCTTAAGAACGCATCACAAGGCCATTCGCACGACCAAACCTCCGTAGTGCGAGGAAGATTGTATTTGGGCTTTTTATTCTCCTCATTCTGCTTATCCTCCGAGCTTCGGCTCGAAGAGCCTCTCAACAATCTCCTCAACATTTTCTTCCTCTGAAAAATTTCTGAAATTTTAGTGACTCGAAATAAAAGTGAACCAAACTCAACAAAATTGATAGCAACTACTCCCACAAGTGCCTAGAGGCTATATCATGCATTAAAACTACTTTGGACCATATAAATTTGACATGCAAGCTCAAGAATAGGGTCACCTTAGCAGCAAAAATTTGCAATAAATAAAGCACTAGAACAAAAACTAATTGGACCATTGGAGGAGTTAAATACCGAAGAACAATCCCCCAAAACAGTTTTGTGAATGAAGCTTTGAGCAAGGAGATCGAAAATAGCAGCAACATGAGCTAGAACACGGGTTTGAGCTATGAGAGGATTTTTTATGGAGGAATACGAAGTGAGTGGGTGCTGGAATAAGTGGAGGGGGTCCACGTGGGGCCCACGAGGTAGGGGGCGCGCCCCATGGGGGTGGGCGCATCCTGGACCCTCATGGAAGGTGGTGTGGCCCCCTGGTGTGTTCTAAGTGCCAAAAATTCTTAAATATTCTACAAAAAAACATATTTCATTTTCAGGACATTTGGAGAACTTTTATTTTCGAGGTATTTTTTACAAGGATAATTCAGAAAACAGACATAAAATATTATTTTTGCTTTATTTAATCTAAATAACAGAAAGTAAAAAAGAGGGTACAGAGAGTTGTGCTTTCTAACTTCATCCCTCTCATGCTCATCAAAAGGAATCCACTAACAATGTTGATCAAGTCTTGTTAACAAACTCTTTCCGAATAACATGAAACCGGAGAATTTTCGAATAACACTAGGTTACCTCAATGGGGATATGTATGTCCCTTGCAATAAGAATATCATATTTCTTCTTGACAGTAGGAAGAGGGAATTCAAAACCTCCAATAGTAATCGTTGAAATTTTTCCAATAGAATTGATATTGTGGACTTGAGGTTGTTTCCTCGGAAAATGTACCGTATGCTCATTACCATTAACATGAAAAGTGACATTGCCTTTGTTGTAGTCAATAACAGCCCCTGCGGTATTCAAAAAGGGTCTACCAAGGATAATCGACATACTATCGTCAACATCAAGAATAACAAAGTCAGTTAAAATAGTAATGTTTGCAACCACAACAGGCACATCCTCACAAATACCGATAGGTATAGCAGTTGATTTATCGGCCATTTGCAAAGATATTTCAGTAGGTGTCAACTTATTCAAATCAAGTCTACGATATAAAGAGAGAGGCATAACACTAACACCAGCTCTAAGATCACATAAAGCAGTTTTAACATAGTTTCTTTTAATGGAGCATGGTATAGTTGGTACTCCTGGATCTCCTAGTTTCTTTGGTATTCCACCATTATAAGTATAATTGGGAAGCATGGTGGAATTTCAACTTCCGATATCTTTCTTTTATTTGTAACAATATCTTTCATATACTTGGCATAAAGATTCGTTTTAAGCATACCAGTCAAACACATATGCAAAAAGATAGGTCTAATCATTTCAGTAAAGCGCTCAAAATCCTCATCATCCTTTTTCTTGGATGGTTTAGGAAGAAAAGGCATGGGTTTCTGAACCCATGGTTCTCTTTCTTTACCGTGCTTCCTAGCAACGAAGTCTCTCTTATCATAACGTTGATTCTTTAATTGTGGGTTATCAAGATCAACAGCAGGTTCAATCTCTACATCATCATTATTGCTAGGTTGAGCATCAACATGAACATCATCATTAATATTCTCACTAGGTTCATGTTCATTAATAGATTATGTTTTAGCATCAGAAATAGAAATATCATTGGGATTCTTAGGTGTTTCAACAACAGGTTCACTAGAAGTATGCAAAGTCCAATCATTTTTCTTTTTCTTCTTCTTAGAAGGATTAGGTGCATCAACATTAGTTCTTTGAGAATTGTGCTCAACTCTCTTGGTGTGGCCCTCGGGATACAAAGGTTCCTGAGTCATTCTACCCCCTCTAGTCATAACTCTAACGACATTATCCTTTTTCTTATTATTCAATTCATTGAGCAAATCATTTTGTGCTTTAAGCACTTCTTCTACCTGAGTGGTAACCATAGAAGCATGTTTACTAATAAGTTTAAGTTCACCTTTAACTCTACACATATAATCACTCAAGTGTTCAACCATATAAACATTACGTTTCAATTCTCTACCAACATAAGCATAGAAGTTTTCTTGTTTCACAATAAAATTATCAAACTCATCTAAGCATTGGCTAGCAGACTTATTACGAGGGATATCACCTTCATCAAATCTATAGAGAGAATTTACCTTTACTACCCGTGTCGGGTTATTCAGACCATGTATTTGTTCAATAGGTGGTAAATACTTAACATCTTCAGCTTTAATACCCTTTTCTTTCATGATTTCTTTGCCTCTTGCATATCTTCAGGACTGAAAAATAGAATACCCCTTTCCTTCGGAGTTGGCTTTGGAGTTGGTTCAGGAAGTGTCCAATCATTATCATTACTCAACATATTATTCAATAGCAATTCAGCTTGATCAACAGTTCTTTCCCTAAAAACACAACCAGCACAACTATCCACGTGTTCTCTCAAAGCATCGATTAGTCCATTATAAAAGATATCAAGTATCTCCTTTTTCTTGAGAGTATGATCAGGCAAAGCATTAAGTAATCGAAGAAGCCTCCCCCAAGCTTGTGGGAGACTCTCTTCTTTGATTTGCACAAAATTATATATTTCCCTTAAGGCAGCTTGTTTCTTATGAGCGGGGAAATATTTAGCAGAGAAGTAATAAATCATATCCTGGGGACTACGCACACAACCATGGTCAAGAGAATTAAACCATGTTTTATCATCACCCTCTAATGAGAACGGAAATAACTTAAGGATGTAGTAGTAACCAATGTTTTCCTCATGAGTGAATAGGGTGGCTATATCATTTAATTTAGTAAGATGTGCCACAAGAGTTTCAGATTCATAGCCATAAAAAGGATTCGATTCAACCAAAGTAATTATCTCAGGATCGACAAAGAAATCATAATCCTTATCAGAATTACACATAGGTGAAGAAGCAAAAGCATGGTCATATTTCATTCTAGCATTCAAAGACTTTTCTTTTAGCTTAGCTAATAGTTTCTTAAGATCATATCTATCTTTGCAAGCTAAAAGATCTATAGTAGTTTCTTCATCCATAACATAACCCTCAGGCACAACAGGCAATTCATATCTAGGGGGAGAATCTTCATCATCACTTTCATCAATATTATCAGTTTCAATAATTTCATTCTCTCTAACCCTAGCAAGTTATTCATCGCGAAATTCACCTAATGGCACACTGTTATCAAGCATAGAAGCAGTTTCATCATAAGTATCATGTATACCAGAAGTGGCATCATCAATGACATGCGACATATCAGAATCAATAACAGGTGTAGGTGTCGCAAGTTTACTCAAAACAGAAGGTGAATCAAGTGCAGATCTAGATGGCAGTTCGTTACCTCCCCTCGTAGTTGAGGGAAAAATCTTGGTTTTTTCATCTCTCAAGTTCTTCATAGTGATCAACAGATATAAATCCCAAGTAACTCAAAGTATATAGCTATGCTCCCCAGCAACAGCGCCAGAAAATAGTCTTGATAACCCACAAGTATAGGGGATCACAACAATTTTCGTGGGTAGAGTATTCAACCCAAATTTATTGATTCGACACAAGGGGAGCCAAAGAATATTCTGAAGTATTAGCAGTTGAGTTGTCAATTCAAACACACCTGAAAGACTTAATATCTACATCAAAGTATTTAGTAGCAAAGTAGTATGGAAGTAACGGTAACGATGGAAAAAGTAACAGTAGCAGTTTTTGTAGCAATTGTAACAGTGGCAACAGAAAAGTAACTTAGACAAAATCAATATGTGAAAAGCTCGTAGGCCATGGATGAGTGATGGATAATTATGTTGGATGCGATTCCTCATGTAACAGTTATAACATAGGGTGACATAGAGAAAGCTCCAGTTCATCAATGTAATGTTGGCGTGTATTCCGAATATAGTCATCCGTGCTTATGGAAAAGAACTTGCATGACATCTTTTGTCCTAACCTCCCGTGGCAGTGGGGTCCTATTGGAAACTAAGGGATATTAAGGCCTCCTTTTAATAGATTACTAGACCAAAGCATTAACACTTAGTGAATACATGAACTCCTCAAACTACGGTCATCACCGGGAGTGGTCCCAATTATTGTCACTTCGGGGTTGCCGGATCATAACACATAGTAGGTCACTATTGACTTGCAAGATAGGATCAAGAACTCACATATATTCATGAAAACATAATAGGTTCAGATCTGAAATCATGCCACTCGGGCCCTAGTGTCAAGCATTAAGCATGGAAAAGTCATAGCAACATCAATCTTAGAACATAATGGATACTAGGGATCAACCCCTGACAAAACTAACTCGATTCCATGGTAAATCTCATCCAAACCATCACCGTCCAGCAAGCCTACAATGGAATTACGCACGCACGGCAGTGAGCATCATGAAATTGGTGATGGAGGATGGTTGATGATGACGATGGCGACATATTCCCCTCTCCGAACCCCGAACAGACTCTAGATCAGCCCTCCCGAAGAAGATTAGGATTAGGCGGCGGCTCCGTATCGTAAAATGCGATGAATCCTTCTCCCTTATTTTTTTCCCTGGACGTGAATATAAAGAGTTGGATTTGAGGTCGGTGGAGCTCCAGGGGGCCCACGAGGCAGGGGGCGCGCCCAGGGGGGTCGGCGCGCCCCCACCCTCATGGACAGGTTGTGGGCCCCCTGATGCTGATTCCTCCGCCAGTATTTTATTATTTCCAAAAATATTCTCCGTGAAGTTTCATGTCATTCCGAGAAGTTTTATTTCTGCACAAACATAACACCATGGCAATTCTGCTGAAAACAGTGTCAGTCCGGGTTAGTTCCATTCAAATCATGCAAGTTAGAGTCCAAAACAAGGGCAAAAGTGTTTGGAAAAGTAGATACGTTGGAGATGTATCAAAAGGTAGCGGGTTCATTACATAAACTAAAAGGCATACGTCTATAAGAAAAGGTACCAAAAGGGCAAGTAAAAGTGGTCTTTTCTTGATCCTCTTTGGACACAGGTATTTGAGAGAAACTAGAATAACCATCTAGAAAGCAAAAATGTGTATGTTTGGATAATCTTTCTAGCATTTGATCAATAAAAGGTAAGAGGTAGTGATCCTTTTTAGTAGCTTTATTTAGTTCGCGAAAATCAATTAACATTCTATATCCTGTAACAACACTCTGTGGGATCAATTCATCTTGATCATTAGGAACAACAGTAATACCTCCCTTCTTAGGGACACAATGGGGAGGACTTACCCACTGACTATCGGCAACGTGATAAATTATACCTGCCTCTAGAAGCTTTAGTATTTATTTCCTTACCACTTCTTTCATCTTAGGATTTAATCGTCATTGGTGATCAACAACTGGTTTAGCGTCTTTCTCCAATTTTATTTTGTGTTGGCATAGAGTGGGACTAATGCCCTTAAGATCATCGAGAGTATATCCAATAGCAGTACGGTGCTTCTTTAGAGTTTTCAATAATGTCTCTTCTTCCTGCTCTGAAAGGTTCGCACTAATAATAACATGATATATCTTCTTTTCATCAAGATAAGCATACTTAAGAGTATCAAGTAATGGTTTGAGCTCAAACAGGGGATCACCCTTGGGTGGAGGAGAATCCCCTAGAATTTCAACAGGCAAGTTTTGCTTCAAAATGGCTCCCTGTTTAAAGAATACTTCATCTATTTCCCTTCTTTCATTCATAAACATATCATTTGAATGGTCTAGCAAATATTGTTCTAAAGGATCGTTAGGAGGCACGACAATAGAAGAAAGACCAATAATTTCATCCTTACTAGGCAATTCTTTATCATGGGGTTGTCTACGAAATTTAGCAAAGTTAAAATCATGAGACATGTCCCCTAATCCAATAGTAAAAACATCTCTTTTGTAATATATCTTAGCATTAACAATATTCAAGAAGGGTCTACCAAATATAATGGGACAAAAATCATCTTGTGGGGAACCAAGAACAAGAAAATCAGTAGGATATTTGACTTTCCCACACAAGACTTCAACATCTCTTACAATCCCAACTGGTGAAATAGTATCTCGATTAGCAAGCTTAATTATAACATCAATACCTTCTAACTCAGTAGGTGCAATAGCATGCATAATTTCTTCGTATAAGGAATGAGGTATTGCACTCGCACTAGCACCCATATCGCATAAGCCATGATAAAAATGATCTCCTATTTTGAGAGAAACAATAGGCATGCCTACAACACGTCTATGTTTATTTTTAGTATCGGGTCTAGCAATTCTAGTAGCTTCATTACAGAAGTAAATAACATGCCCATCAATACTATCGACCAAGAGATCCTTAACCATAGCAATACTAGGTTCAAATTTAATTTGATCAGAGGGTGTAGGTGTTCTAGCTTTACTCTAACGAACCACAGTTGAAGCTTTAGCATGATCCTTTATTCAAACAGGGAAGGGTGGTTTCTCAATATAAGCGGTAGGAACAATAGGATCAACATTATAAATGATAGTCTTTTCTTCAACTTTAACAGGTTCAACTACTTTCACTTCAATGGGAGGATGATATTTAAACCACTTCTCCTTAGGGAGATCAACATGAGTAGCAAATTATTCACAGAAAGAAGCTACTATCTTAGAGTCAAGTCCATATTTAGTGATAATTCACGAAAAGCATCGGTATCCATAAATGATTTAACACAATCAAACTTAGGTGTTATACCTGACTCCTTAGCTTCGTCGAGATCCCAATCTTCATAGTTGCATTTAATTCTTTCCCATAAATCCCATTTGAATTCCATAGTCTTCATCATAAAAGAATCAGTACAAGAAGTATCGAGCATCGAGCGATTGTTGAGAGAAAGCCGAGCATAAATTTTTTGAATAATAATTTCTCTTGGAAGCTCATAATTGGGGCATGAATATAACATATACTTAAGCCTCCCCCAAGCTTGAGCGAGACTGTCTCCTTCACGAGGCCAAAAAAATTATATATAATTACGATCACGATGAACCTGATGCATAGGATAAAACTTCTGATGAAATTCCAATTTCAATCGGTTGTAGTTCCATGATCCAATATCATCACATAGCCTAAACCATGTCAATGCCTTTCCCTTCAAAGATAAAGGCAAGACCTTCTTCTTGATAATATCCTCAGGCAAACCTGCAAGCTTAAATAATCCACAAACTTCATCCACATAGATTAGGTCCATATCGGGATGTAATATTCCATCTCCTGTAAAAGGATTAGCTAGCAGTTTCTCTATCATACCCGAAGGAATTTCAAAGTAAACATTTTCAGTAGGTTCAATAGGTTGAGGAGCAACTCTTTGCTCTACTGGTTGGGGTGAAGATACCCGAACAAGCCCCTTACACTACTGGAATCTGGGTCTTTGCCATCTGCCAGCTCTTTGCCGTCTGCCAGCTGATGGCAAAGAGGCTGTTTGCCGTCTGTCTTGTCAAAGCAGACGGCAAAGAACCAGCTGATGGCAAAGAGGGTCTTTGCCATCTGCCAGATCTTTGCCGTCTGCTGGCAGACGACAAAGAGGTCTTTGCCATCTGCCAGCAGACAGCAAAGACCAAAGTGGGCCCCATGGGGGTACTGCACTTGCTAGGTCACACCGGCCACTTCTTTGCCGTCTGCTGGCAGACGGCAAAGATTTCTTTGCCATCTGCCAGCAGACGGCAAAGAGGTAAGAGGAGGCCCACAGTGTCACGGCGTGGGCGGGCTAACGGTTACCCTCTTTGCCGTCTGCTGGCAGACGGCAAAGAATTCTTTGCCGACTGCCGGTAGACGGCAAAGATTCTTTGCCGTCTGCCGGCAGTCGGCAAAGAGGTGGGGATATTTTTTTTTTGGTTTAAAAAAAAATCGTTGCCCCCACCTCCTCCCTCTCTCTCTCTCTCCCCTCTCTGTTTCCCCCCCACCCGTTTTCCCCTTAAAAAAAGCAAGGTAAAGAAAAAAAAGGAAAACAGGTGGCTGGCACTAGGACCCACGATCCAATCCCCTCCCACGCATCCCTCTGTCTCGCTACCCCTCGCTCTCGATCCCCTCACACCTCCTAGCCGCCGCCTCGAACGCCGGCCGATTCCGGCGAGCCCCGGCAGTCATGGCCGGTGCGCAGCACAGCCCCGACCTCGCCTCCCTCCGCTACTTCATCCCCTCCGGCCAGATCCGCCGTTTCAGGCCCCCATCACTCACTCGCGACCCTTCCCCCGTGCCTAGGGTTTCGGGTGGACGTCGCCTCAGATGCCGGCGAGACACCGGCGACCTTGGCTGGTCCAATCCGTCGCCTACCACGGCCTCTCGCGCATCCACAATCCCGGCGGCAGCTGTGTCATCCGTGACGGCGGCTATGGCCCTGCTCCGAGGAGAACGGCCTCTCGCGCGGATCTGCTCCGTCTGCCTCTCGCAGCGCCGTCGGTAGCGGCAGCGGCAGAAGCCAGGCGGAGGGAGATGGTGGTGACCTCGTGGAGACGGCAATCCCCTGCTCGTGAGCCCCCCTCCTCCTCTGCTTCATTCCCTTTAATTTGTGGTTTCTTAGTTCTAGCTCCATAGCTGCTGATGCTCGCGAGTGTTAGTATAATCCTGTTTAGATTTGTAAAAGTTTATTTTAGTTCGTGTCATAGCTAGTAGTGTTGATGCATGCCAGCGTGAGTCCTAGTTCTACGTGGATTAGAACTAGTAGTCTACGTGATGTTAGTGGATCTACGTACTAGTATTATTCATGTAGGTTTTAGCTAGGCTGAGTCCGGTTTGGATCAAATCAATGTCCGTGTAGGTTTAGGCTTTGTCTTAGGTTGGTGGCTGCTCTGCATATATGCACAGCAGGTGCGTGAGATTTGTAACAATGGAAAGTTGAAAAGAAATAAAGACAAAAAGAAAGAGGGCACCACAAGGGCCCTTGGCTATAAGTTTTTTTGTGTACGCATGTCCGTCGATTTAATGTGATCGATCCGTGGGCGGAGTTCCAACAGCGAGCAACTCAGAATTGATCCACTGGTGCATTTCGTAGATAGCTATTATGTTCATGTACTTAGCTAGGCTCAGTTCGTGGTTGCTGAATGGATTATGCTGTGCTGAACTCCCTACCTAGAGTTCTTGCTAGAAACTTTAAATTGAGCAACAAAATAAAGTAGATTCGCTCCAAACCTAGATATTTGTCAATGTAAATATGTAATCCTCTTCTCTTCTTCCCCTTATGGAAGTATGGCAAGATGGAAGTATGTGAGCAGGAGCGGTTGCTGCAGCGAGTGCATCAGAGGAGGCCCACCCTGGTCAAGCCCCATCCCGCTGGCCGTGTGCAGAAGAGGAGAGGTCGAGGATGGCCGCCAGTTCGTGGAGGAGACGCTCGACACAGGTGAGCCGTTTCTTCACTGTTTACTCTCTTCCCATGGTAACCTGCGATTGAATGTTTTGTGCTGCTGCATTTGTTCAGAGAAGTTTTGACCTGTACTTCCAGGAACAGTCCACCGGTCCATATCTTCGTGTCTATTGTCTATCGATCTGCCAATATTGTGTTAATCAAGGAGGAAAGAAAGGATGCAGTCTAAGCCCTCACACTTTCCGGTAAGAAAAAGATAACTAACATACATGTTTGCATTAGTGATGTGTTCTTTTCTCTACTGGATGGTTATCAATGCAGTCCATAGAGAACAAGTTGCTAAAAAAATATGGGATGCAGTTAGCTTATGAGTGACCACTTACCAATTTTTTGCTAAATTACAAATTGAATCCACAGTATAATATTGTACTTTTATCAAATTGCATAAATTAGTGTGACATTTTCATGAATATTATGCAGGGAGCTCCATTCTGCAGTGCTCTTTGCCCTTGGTGGCTTCAGATAAAAAATCCGCCGATTAACTGAAAGTATGTCAAGATACCCTTTATGCTTATTGGTTATTTGCTTCATGTGGTTTCCATTTTTAACTAGATGGGCAATTTTAATCTCGGTGTTTATATATCTCTTCTCATGCTCTTTTTAAATTAGTGTATTCTTTTCATGAATATTCTGCAGGAAGTGCTCTTTACCCTTGGCACCTTAGAATGAAAATATGTTGCTTAACCGAAAGTATGTCAAGATACCCTCTACGCTTATCTGTTTGTTGCTTCGCGTGGTTTCCATTTTTAACTACATGGGCAAAAAGTAATAAACCTAGGTTTATTTTAGAATCAAATAGCTTTTTTTTAGCCATGGAACCTGCAGTTTTACACTGCCAGATTGCGACATGGAAAAGCATGATGTACTTTGCGACACCCCTGTGCATTAGTGCCTCTTTGATCAGCTCTGTTATGGCATTGGATAAGCCTTTAGTACAGTGAGCTTTGGCAGGAAATGGTTCTACCATTCTTGAACAGCACCTGTACTAAAACTGAATAATTAAATGCAACCAACATACCCTTTCCTGCTATCTATGATTACTCAACAAGTTGTTTTAGTTTTAGTCTGACATGGTAGCTAACACCAGTATTATAAATTGTTCATATCTATCTTCTTTGACCATACTACATATGCATAATACTGATCAATGGCAATATAATCCTTATATGGCCTTTTTTATGAGCGATAATCTAAGACTTACAAAATCATCATATGATTTCCTAATGGATCCTGTACACATTCCACCAAGGATTATTTTGGATGCTATGCTGAAACACACTATAGCTCCCAAAAGCTGTGTACTACACCCAGCCTACAGGAGACATTGGTATAGAGACTGTGATTGAGTTTTATCCATCTCTGCAGCACTTGCCAAAGAGCACTGTCAAGAGATTTGTTTGTCAGTCTGAGTCATCTTGCTACTTTTTCAGGTTTATTTACATATGAAATCACCAGAATTTTTTGCCATGGCTCTGGTTCTTGATATGGTGCTTAAAAGCACTATCCCATCCTGATTACTCGCATACAGTTTTTGTTTTAACCGCGCTGGGAATCTCATGCTTCCAGCAAGATGGCTGGCCATAATTAACAACGCTGCTGGCCGTCATTATTTATGCTATAGAGATCGTACTGGAAGCTGCTGTTGTATCATTAGTGTTGCATTGCATATTTGCGCACTTAGTACTTACTGCCATGGCATGTTAATGTCAAGAGCCATTTCTGATGAGCTCCATGGCATGTTAATGTCAAGAGTCATTTGTTGATGAGCTGCTTCCTACAGTGAATGTTTGTGGCCCTGCCAGGTTTCTCTGCACTGATAGTGTGCAATTTAGAAGTATGATGTGCCAAGGTCTCATCTTTGAAAGATTAAGGTTACTTTGCAGGGAGATGAGACCCATACCGAGATATGACAGGTGGATGGATACAGAGCTAGCTAGGCGTACAACACTATAATAAACTTTGCACAATCTTGATGCACTTCTGAAACTTTAGTAATCAGCAATACATAGAAACATGCTGGCCCCTCTTCATTGGTGCCCATAGTAAATTCAAATTTGGTAGTGACACTGCATGCCTAAAACTCTCCTGTAGGTTGGTTCATTGATTTAGATTGATATAATTGTCCAAGAAGCCAATTAATTGATTTGGAATCTATTGTGGTGCATTATCTAAGCTTGCACTGTTAGTGTCGTTTAAAAATATCTCTTGCTTTTAAAATAGTATTAGTAAAATGGCTAAAACGCACATGAGAGTCTAAATCAGTTTAAATCATAACAGCCTCATGTTTTCTTCAAAGAATTTTGTGGTTGCATAAATAAGTCATGAGGAAGATTTGGATGCAAGCGGAGGCGAAATCAGTTTAAATCATAACAGCCTCATGTTTTTGGTTTGTGCATAGTTCTATTGGTTTACTGTCAAATCTGGGGCTTTGTATTTTCATCCCGGCTTATTGTAGTATTACAATCTGGCAGTATAAGAGTTCTGGTTAGTTCTCATAATTCATCCAGTATATGTTTGGTTTCAAAGCAAATAAATTGAAAGGACGTATAAGAGAAGGTATAAGGTGGAATCTTGCAAGTAGTTGACCAAATATATCTCACTTTGAGGAATGCTTTTTGCTGAGAATACCACTTTTTTGCAGTAGGCGCCTGGCTCCATGGACGAGGAGGATGACCGAGACACCAAGGCCAAGCCGACAACCTTGACCGTGACTTCGACTTCCCATTCTCTGTTGTATGTAGGTTTGGTAAGAGCATGCTGGTGGCTGCTTGCCTTTGGTGCTTTTGACTTTTTTGAGTTGATGCAAATGGTTCAGGCGTTTGGTTTGCTAAGAAAAGAGGGATTGTAGAGGTGTGATGTCTTTGTAAGGATAAATTTTGTGCAAAATTAATTTCCAGTCAGAACAAGATGCTAGCCAGCCCCCCATGGTGTGATGATGTACATGGAGATGTTAATTTGTGTGTGTATAAAATGAAACAGTCTTAATTTGTGTGTGCTGCTGCATGGAGATGTGAACTGTACTGTGTATAGTATAGTACTGTGTATATCTATGAATTTCTGTCAAATTGAATGAATTCAATTAAAAACAGGGGTTATATAGGCTCTTTGCCGTCTGCTAGCAGTCGGCAAAGAGCTTTGCCGACTGCTAGCAGATGGCAAAGAGCTTTGCCGACTGCTAGCAGACGGCAAAGAGCTTTGCCGACAGCTAGCAGTCGGCAAAGAAGGCCACGTGGCAGCTACCTGCGCAACCTGGGAACACTGGGTTGCCTATTTGGGCATTTTGCCGTCAGCTGGCAGACAGCAAAGAGGCTAAGGTCTTTGCCGACTGCTGGCAGACGACAAAGAGGCTAAGGTCTTTGCCGACTGCTGGCGGACGGCAAAGAGGCTAAGCTCTTTGCCGACTGCTGGCAGACGGCAAAGAGGCTATCTTTGCCGACTGCTAGCAGTCGGCAAAGCACGCCGTTAACCCCTAACGGCTCCCACCTCACCTCACTGACGTCTACGCTCTTTGCCGTCTGCTGGCCGCAAACGGCTGACGGCAAAGAGCTTTGCCGACTGCTTCTGTGAAGCAGACGGCAAAGAAGGCCTTTACCGCCAGGAATTGAGCCGGACTGTTTGCCAACAGCTAGCAGTCGGCAAAGAGCTTTGCCGACTACCATTCATGCCTTTGCCGTCTGCCATGGCAGTCGGCAAAGAAGCTGATTCCTGTAGTGTTAAAGGATTATTTTCCATAGTAACAAGTGACAGTAAATTTTAGCACACTATATAAATTTTTCCTTACCAAATTCCACCTACCAAAGGCGCTTCACTCCTCGGCAATGACGCCAGAAAAGAGTCTTGATGACCCACAAGTATAGGGGATCTATCGTAGTCCTTTTGATAAGTAAGAGTGTCGAACCCAACGAGGAGCAGAAGGAAATGGCAAGCGGTTTTCAGTAAGGTATTCTCTGAGAAACAAGTAACAAAAGTAAACAAGGTGCAGAAAGGTGACCCAATCCTTTTTTTATCAAAGGAAAATCCTGGACAAACTCTTATGCAAGGAAAAGTGCTCCCGGGGACACATGGGAATTATCGTCAAGCTAGTTTTCATCATGCTCATATGATTCGCCTTCGTTACTTTGATAATTTGATATGTGGGTGGACCGGTGCTTAGGTACTGCCCTTCCTTGGACAAGCATCCCACTTATGATTAACACCTACTGCAAGCATCCGCAACTACAAAATAAGTATTAAGGTAAACCAAACCATAGCATGAAACATATGGATCCAAATCAGCCCCTTACGAAGCAACGCATAAACTAGGATTTAAGCTTCTATCACTCTAGCAACCCATCATCTACTTATTACTTCCCAATGCTTTCCTCTAGGCCCGAACAATGGTGAAATGTCATGTAGTCAACGTTCACATAACACCACTAGAGGAAAGACAATATACATCTCATCAAAATATTGAATGAATATCAAATTCACATGACTACTTATAGCAAGACTTCTCCCATGTCCTCGGGAACAAACGTAACTACTCACAAATCATGTTCATGTTCATAATCAGAGGAGTATTAATACGCATAAAGGATCTGAACATATGATCTTCCACCAAATAAACCAACTAGCATAAACTACAAGGAGTAATCAACACTACTAGCAACCCACAGGTACAAATCTGAGGTTTTGAGACAAAGATCGAAAACAAGAGATGAACTAGGGTTTGTGATGAGGTGGTGCTGGTGAAGATGTAGATGGAGATTGACCCCCTCCCGATGAGAGGATCGTTGGTGATGACAACGGTGATGATTTCCCCCTCTCGGAGGGATGTTTCCCCGGCAGAACAGCTCTGCGGATCCCTAGATTGGTTTCACTAGGTTCTGCCTCGAGACAGTGGCGCTTCGTCTCGAAAGCTTCCTTCTCATTTTTCCCTGGGAGAAAGACTTCATATAGCAAAAGATGGTTACCAGAGGCCTACAAGGGGGCCCATGAGGCAGGGGGCGCGCCCTCCACCCTTGTGCACAGGCTATGGCCCCCCTCTGGTACTTTTTTCTCCTAATATTTTTAATATATTACAAAAGTAACTTTCGTGGAGTTTCAGGACTTTTGGAGTTGCACGGAATAGGTCTCTAATATTTGCTCGTTTTGCAGCCCAGAATTCCAGCTGCCGGCATTCTCCCTCTTCATGTAAACCTTGTCAAATAAGATAGAAAAGGCATAAGTATTGCGACATAATGTGTAATAACAGCCCATAATGCAATAAATATTGATATAAAAGCATGATGCAAAATGGACGTATCAGTATCCCCTGTTTGGGTTGAGCATCCCTTGTCCCTCTGCTCTAGGCACCATGTTGTAGGGTGCAACCCTAGGTGAGATCTTTTCACACTTGGAGGGGGAAAAGTGGCAAAAACATCAGAACACAAAAGATATCTCTCAAACAAAATCACAAGCACACATCCACTAGAGTAGCACACAAGAGATCCACAAGCATACAAGATCAATCAAAGGTAGATGTTCTTCCCACTCCTAGGAGGTCAGGTCTTGATGGTGATCTTCTCCCTTGGGAGGTCTTGCAATCCACAAGGATTCTTCCCAAGAGGGGTCTTGATCTCCTAGAGGAGGGGATACAAGGAGCAAAGCTCTCAATGTCTATCAAATACTTTGCTAACCCTAGAAAAGAGGTGGAGGAGGTCTACTTATAGTCTAAGCCACGAAGGGGTAAGAGGGAAAGGGGTACATGGCCAAAGGCCGACGACTGCGCACAAGCAGGGCGGTAGTATCAGAACCTCCGGCAGTAGTACCGCTTATAGGCGGTCGTACCGCTTATGGGCGGTAGTACCGCTTATATGCGATAGTACTGCTAGTTCCGGATTGGGCAGGTCCTTCTTCACTTCCACGTGATCCGGACTGGACAGGTCCTTCTTTGCTTCCACGTGATCATATCCTCGGTAACTAAGAATGCACAACATTTCCTTGTGAGGTAGAACCCCATTCTCATGCAAATCAGAACGAAACTCGAAGAGGAAAGAATTCACCTCGTTCTCGATAGCGCGTGCACGTGCTCTAGTCATTGGTCCCTTGAGTGCTTGTGCCGGTGACGGAGTGTCCAAGGGGATGCTCGAAGGATGCTCCACATCATACCATGTTCACGCCTTCTTGCATTCCTGTCATGAGTTGTACCCTCTTTGTACTCATTTCATTCCCTTCTATCAATGAAAGATATGTAAACTTTACATATTCGCGAAAAAATGGTGCTAGTACTCCCACCTTGAAAAAAAATAGTGCGATTCGTCGTTGTAGCGGGCATGGCTTTGTCGGGCATGGAGTCTTTAGCAGGCACAACGGTAGTGCCTTTGTTGGTCACAGCTAAGGTGAAATTGTCGCACACGATTGCATTCTTAGGGTTGCGCATCCAAGACGAGCTCCGCCTGCGCCAAGTTGCGAAGCCAAGGGGGACGAGCAAGCCTAATAGTAGCTCCTATTGTTTGTTTTGCCTGGGGCCCAAAGGGTAGTACTTTGATCCAGACCAGTACCATAACACAAGCGTGTCTCGCTTGGCTAGCCCTAGAAGTTTAGGAAGCGGAAAACCAGACGGTAATCTCTAGGGATGTCATGCTTCGCCCAATGGCCGGCGACTGCGATTGTGCAACGATGTGCACCGCCATCAGGAAAAGTTATGTGTTTAGTCCTTCTTCGGTGATGTGTATTATCATATTGATTTGCATACTACTAAATGTCACTTTTTGAAAACTTACAATGATTTGATTTAGATGGAACAGCTCATGCGTGTGATAATTTTATCCTTGTTTTATCCTCACTAATTATTTTTCCAAACTATTATCCACACTAATTGTTATCGGAACGATGCATGGATGCCGTGATTTGGATTTACTTTATCATAAATTGTGCTTGTGTGGTCATGGAGAGATATAATTTATCCAGTAAATGACATAACTGGTTAAGCTCACGAAATGAATCTGGTAGTACCATTCTAAGTTTCTAGCAATCACCGAGTAGCTAGTATAACAAATAGCACAAATTCTAATCCAACAAATAAGCACTTTTTATCTAGGCGATTGTAAAGCAAAATGAGTAAATGGTTGATGGAAAGCTAATCCACCGTATATCTGATATATCTACTTCTTTTGGTTTGTTGTCTATTCGTCCATCCTATGCCCAAATCTTGGCTCCGCCTCTGTGCGCCACAACAACAACCTCCCTCATAGTTGGGCATCATCCTACACCTAGTGTGGGCCCATGCTCGTGAGCCATGCTTGGAAGTCTAGCTCAAGCTCCTCCTGCTAGTTAGGCAGCCTACGACAACGAATCCCTACTATATATCTCTGTGTTTTTTTGAATCGGTTCGTCATCTCTCCCCTTTGACTCTCCTTGAGGTGTCGTGCATATGTTTTATCTAGGAAAAAACTAGGACGACGTTAACTGCAACACGTGTGGCATCTAGGGATATGTGCCGCATGCCCCGTGTGGCATCAACACAGGCCCGCCTGCACAAGCGCGTCTGGGCGCACCCCGCCACAACCCGCACGTCCGGTGTGTGGCCCGATCGCCCACACGTCCAGGCGAGTGACCCTCCCGCGGCATGCACGACCGAAATCTGTCTCTCGACCGTCGTCCCTCCCCGCCCGTAAGCCAGAGTTGCCATGTCTGCACAAATGCAGTTGCCATGACTGAACAACTACAGTTGCCATGACCGAACAACTGCAGTTGCCATGTCTGAATAAACTGCAGTTGCCATGTCTAAATAACTACATACGTGATTGCACGTAGTTGCCATGTCTGAACAACTGCAGTTGCCATGACTGAACAACTATAGTTGCCATGTATGAAAAAACCGCACCACAAGAAGTCTCATGGCAAGCTGCACCACTGTTGTCTGTGTGTGTTTGCCATTTGTGATTATCTGCAGTTGTCATGTGTGCTAATACCTAGAGTGCATTTCATGTTAAGAGGTTGATTGCCATGGCTTGGGACACATGGGAGGTGATGAAAAGGAGTCGTGCGTGGCGTGCGGGCGCGGCGACAGTTCCTCCGCACGTCCGACTCGCGACCGCGACCTCTCCGTGTGAGTAACCAGCATCTGGGCGAACTGCCAAATGCCCACACACACCAGCCTCGTCCTACGTGGCACGCGAAAAATTGCCTCAATGTGTCAAGATTCGTGCAAACTTGATTGGGCGGCGATCCACGCGTGTAGGAGAGTTGCAAACGCCCACACGTGTGGACGTTAGTGTTTTCAAATAACTAACGCCCACACGTGTGGCATCTTGCACATTGCCCACACGTCTTCAATACCACTCATTTTGCCAGGTGTGAATAGATGACATCAGCAGGAATCTTTTTGGTTGTCGGCTTAAAAATGTTTTATCTTCTACTTAAAAAATCCAACTAAAAATCCGTTTTCACCATTAAATCCGTCTCGACGAGATCTTCAAAACTAGACCCCATGTTGATATGTTTTGACGAATTTTTTTTTGCCCAAAATTTGCCATGATGTTTACACTATAGTTGCCACAATGCTTAAACTAAACTTGCCATGTGGCAATTTTAGTTTATAGAGCATGTCAATTTTAGTATTTTGATGAAGGAAATTACAGTGCCCTCACAATGAAAATTATTTTTTGTATGAACCATGTCAATTTTAAGTACATGTATCATGGTAATTTCAGTTTATGGTTTACGTCAAGTCTAGTTTCTTAATTGCCCATTTTATAATATGTCAAAATTTACTTTTACATGTAAAAGAAAATAGCTTAAACCTATCATGGCAACTTCAGTGAAAACACCATGGCAATTCATGTGCAATAGATATGGTAAGTTTTAACCCGAAAAAAAGTCATCGAAACATATTGATATGAGATCTAGTTTCAAAGAACTCGTCGCGATGGATTTAATGCTGAAAACAGATCTTTAATCGGATTTTTCATTTAAGAGATAAAAAAATTAAAAACTGAAAATCCAAAAAGAATCCCACATGCATGCATGCGGTGACGTGGCATGGTCTGTGTGTTATAGGGCGTGTGGGCGGGTTAATCTCCCACCACACATGTGGGTGTTAGCGTTGTGCTTTATCTAATAACACGTTCTCGTCTCCGTTGCATCGATTTACACATGCAACATTTCAAAATTTGAATCGCTCAATCGATGAGCGGAATGCAAACCAAACATAGTGGAGAAAAAATTGTGGGCTGCACCCAGCCAATAAAATGCGGCTTGGTGGACCACTTGCCTTATAATCATGGATGAAGATAATATGCTCATCCACTCCCCGCTTCCATGATTGTCTCAAAAGAAAAACTCCCGCTTCTGCGAGGTAGAGCTCAGGCTCCTTTGTCGGCACATCGACCTCCACCCAGGCGGCCGACGCTTTTCAATCCTCCCAGACTTCGACCATTCCAATGTCGGAGTCAAGCCTCGAGAAAATAAAGAGACTAGATGTACTTGTCACATCGTCGCCCATGAAATCGAAGAATATATTTTTCTATTAATTTTTGTAGTATATAAAAGTATATAATGGACTCCTAAACTCCTCTAATGTATTCCCTCTGCGGGGTTGGTACATGGCTACAACCAATTGAGGTATTCATCATCATCTTGTTTAAATATTTCAAAATGTATTTTCCCAGAAAAGGGTTAAAATTTATGTGTTGCAATAGGAATACATGATTTAGTATGAAATGATAGACAGGGAAGTTGCTTTTTATTGCTTAAACCAAAGTATATCGTTCACGAGCTGTTCACACACTAACACGTCACCATATACCCTCGGCGTTGAGCGCGATACGTAGGACAAGTCACTGAAGCTGGCTCACCGGAAGCACAATACGCACCACAACTAGGCGAGCGTCCTGAAGACCCCAAAACCCCACGCGGTCGGGAGAGACCCCGTATGGACGCACGGCGGTGATGGGCTTCACTAGGTTGGTTCGCCCGCCACAAGACTTCGTAGATCAAAACTCTCGGAAGCGAATAACACCGACGAACGATAAGCAGAAAACAAGGGTCGGAGATGAAAGTTTGTAGATGGGTTTTGGGATTGTGTGTTGTTGTTTCAATCGACCGTCACCCCTCATGTTTATAAGAGGCGACTGGACTTCCCATGCAAGGAAAGTTTACAATTCACGTTCAAAACCCTAATTTGGGTCCAATTTGGATTGTTTGGTCCGAACTTTCCAAAATTGTTCGGTCTAAAAATTGGTTGCACCTTGCGGGTCATTTTTTGGGTAGTAAACGACCGCAAATCAAAATCCCGTAAAAAGCAAATTTAACTGTTTCAATGAGACGAACTATTTTATTTTGAACGTTTCTTGATTCAATGCCATATTCATGGTCGAACCGCTCACGCAAAATAGACTGTTACTCACGCTATCCATCGGACTTCATGTCTGATGGGGTGTGCCACTTTCGGCTCATGGTAGGGCCGTATTCAGGTGGCAATAACTTTTACGTATGATCTCGGATTGAGGAGATTTGTATATCTAAATCGACTGCTTCGACGAGACGAAGACAATTTGTGTTCAAAGTTTTCTCTTTTGAGGCAGCCCATGAGGTGTAATCGTCCTAACAGCGCTCTCGATACAAAATCTTATTATTTCAAACACAACTTTGGCCTCGCATATGAGATCGGATGGCGATGGCCCAAACTTCCAAGATGTTCGTGTCGACAATACGGAACTTTTTCATGTAGATCACTTCTCCATTTGATACTATATTAATTGCTTTTTATACCATCTCAAAATCTGGTGTCAACACACAACCCTTGTTTTTCGGCAAAGCTTGAATGCCGAAAAATAATTTGCACCGTGTTTGTTCTAAGGATGATGTCAACAGTCCATCGGACATTTGTACTATTAGGGCGATAATTGTGTATCGGATATATCTTTGCTTAGGGAAATATTTATGTATCGACCGTTGCCTATCAAGGCTTCTTGCCACATACTTGGATGGTATTTCTTTAAATATTTGCCGTTGAGAGCTCGAGTTAACAATGTATCTTGTAAGGATACCACCAAATATGAGTTTCCAGGACCTACTCTTGTAATCTTAAAAGGACCTTCCCAACTTGAAGACCACTTCCCGAATGTTTTGTCTTTTGAACCATTTGGTAGAATCACCTTACACACGAGATCACCAACTTGAAAATTCTTTAACTTGACCTTCTTATTGTAAGCTCTTGCCACCCTCAACTTATCTCTTTCTATGGCCTTCAAAGCAGCCAAAAGTTATTGGCGACTTCATCAATATTATCCATCATCGAGTTATAAAAGTCCACCACCGATAAATCATTTTGTTTTGCTATTCTCAAAGCATTCAAATCCACTTCCACTGGTAAAACGGCCACTTGACCATATACGAGCTCAAATGGATTTACTTTTGTAGCACCATGCCTTGGATTTTGTGAGCCCACAAAGCTTCGGACAATAGCTCATGCCATCTCCTTGGATTATCCTCAGTTTTCTTCTTTATGAGCTTGATTCATATCTTATTACTAGATTCAGCTTGTCCATTGGCTTGGGCATAATACGGAGAGGAATTGAGCAACTTTATCTTATATGATTCGGCAAATTCTCTAACTTAATGTGATATAAATCCTGAACCTTGGTCTATAGTCATTGTTTGAGGAATGCCGAATCTATGAATAATGTGCTCACTTATGAATTGAATTACCTCTATATGCATCATATTTTTTAGCGATATTGCTTCAGACCATTTAGTGAAATAATCAGTTGCTACCAACATGAACTGATGCCCCTTTGAAGAAGAAGGATGAATATCTCCAATAAAGTCTAATTCCCAACCTCTGAAAGGCCACGACTTGATAATAGGATGTAACATATATATAGCAGCGGGAGCCAACTAAATATCACCGAATTTTTGACAAGCTTCACATCCCTTATAATACCTAAAGCAATCATTAATCATCGTCGGCAAATAAAACCAAGCACGTCTCAATAACCAATTCATCTTAGGGGGGCGACTGATGAGTGCCACAAATTCCCTCATGAACCTCTCCCATTGCAACTCTTGCTTGGTCCTCGTCCAAGCATTTTAAAAGAACATCATCAACCATTCAGCGATAAGGATCATCATCTATCATTGTATACTTGAAAGCCATATGTTGTACGGTCATGTCCATCCTTTTACTAGAATCACGCAAATAATCAATAATGGGTTTCCCCCAGTCCTGATTTTCTCCTGCATTAAAATTTTCATTAGTGGCCGAAATGGTGGGCTCCGGTTCCACCTCCCCTAGCACTACTGCAGGATGCTGCTAAGGCGACACTACAATCAGAGACCCTTCGAGAAACTATGTGCGATGCCATAATCGCAAAAGGTGGTGTATGAAAACCGTCAGAAATGTATAAAACGTTTGCGATGACAGATGCATCAAACACGGTTCAGGTTTTAGTTGCGTGTGCAATGAAGGGCATACGGTTCAGTTCAATTAAGTATTTGTGATGTGGAGGGAGAAAAGAAACAGGCAGCCAGAAGAAAGCGTGTGCGATACACAACATACGGTTCACTCGGATGAACTGTTAGTGATTAGGCAACACAAAAGAAACGGAGAACCGTATGAAGGTGTGTGCGATATACAACATACAGTTTACTCGAATGCACTGTTTGTTATTAGGCAAGAGAACTGAAATGGTTCAATATAACAAGATGTGTGTGATACGCGGCAAACAGGTCTGTAATCAGAAATGTGTGCGAAGACCGATAATAACGCAGACGATTGCTTCTAATAAGACGTATGTGATATGCTCTCTCTACATAACATCTACCAGCAAAGACTAGCTGTTCCACCAGTAGCTCATGTAAGAAAACTATCAAGTTAAGTGTTCTCAGGCTGGAGCAGCCATCGGATGGGTGACTGGATGGGAAGTTGTGTCGATGTTAAATTAGCTGATGGGATGGGTCATTTCGGTCAAATGACCGAAATGCCCCATTCCCTCGGCTAATTTGACCTCGAGGTCCTTGTTTTTTATTTTTAACACATGTTAATTAAAGAAGGTCTACCGCATTACTTTTTGACAATGTGCGATACGTGGCATACAGTTGATCCATCCGACCTATTTGTGATGGAATAGGCCGTGTGTATTGTGGCCAAAGCTTGCTAGTATTCAACTGTTTGGATTGATGAATTCATCACCGACGGGTTCCCTAGTGTGGTTTGTGTTCATCTGATCATCATCTACGACTTGTGCTAGCTCGATGCTAAGTTTCCATTAATTGATGGCGTTTTATGAACACGCCACCGTTTCCCGCCATTTCCTCACCTGTTTCCCGCCACCCTGCTATATTGTGCATAGGGGGCACGCGACGCACGGAGGCGACAAGCGCAGCCTGTAGCACATCCACCTTTTCCAAGCATGCCAACCCACCAAAGTGCCGCCTCTACCATCAACCTCGTCGGCGAGGAAAATGAGCAGGCGCCACAGCCCGTCGAGGCCGAGGCGCTCCCTGGCAACGCGATGGATGACGGCATGATTTGCGTCATCGCCAGGGTTGAGTAGACCTTTGGCGCATGGCGCTTGAGCGCCGCGGATCAAGATAGGCATGTCAATGTCGACAGGCTGCAGCTCGCCGCACAACATGATCGACGGCGCGCCGCACAGCAAGCTAGGCGCGTCCACGCCGATAGGCTGCGGCTCGCCGTCAGGCGAGACCGTTGGAGCACCGCAGAGAGAGATGCAAGGCACGCTACACAGCAACAACGGATCCATCGGCGCTTGCCTGCTGCCGACACGGCATCGCAGCTGGGTACACGTCCCGTCCGTACCCCAATTCCTCGCCATGAGTGGGCAGAGGCCCTCAGCGCCGTACTTGCACCAGAGGTCGGCCTCGCAATACTTGCACCAAACGCCCGCCGCGCCGTTCGCGTGGGTGCCGCCGTTCGCCTTGTCCGCGGCCCGCTGGATGCCAACACGCTGGTCCGTAGGCTCGACCGCCTCCTTGGCCCAAGTGTCCACCTGGGCGTAGTAAAGGGACATGGCCGTTGCATCCTCGAGCTGGTGATCTCTGATGAAATAGCCAATTTGGAGCTTGAGATCGCGCTCCACATGTACTGCGAGCGTGTTGACCGCTTGGACGAATGCCTGCACGAGTTTAGGCAAAGCCAAGATCTACCCTAGGCAAGGGCTGCTGGTCATGGTCTCATGGACGCATTTTATTTTGGAAAGTCGTTTCTACGTGGATAGCTATGTATTCACAGCAATCATAGTATTTCTCTGTTTCAATGCGTGTACTATGTTTTCCATTCTTATATGTTCTGTTTCAATGTGTGTATATACGCTTTCCATTCTGTATATGTGGATGATAACACCTAGATTCAAATTAGTATAAAAACAGATAGAAAATGTAATTCATAATATATATATATATATATATATATATATATATATAACGTGATGATACTTAACTACTAGGTACAATGCATAAAATTGAAAACA
Source organism: Secale cereale (assembly GCA_902687465.1). Classification (NCBI taxonomy): domain Eukaryota; kingdom Viridiplantae; phylum Streptophyta; class Magnoliopsida; order Poales; family Poaceae; genus Secale; species Secale cereale. The sequence goes on along the minus strand of LR738710.1, from coordinate 801,080,256 downwards.
AACAATACTAAAACTAATAATCCCTCCTAGGGCAGTATTCTGGCAGCCCCTCACCAGCAGCTCCCTGGTGCGCGGTGTCTTCTCAGCGCAGCGGCAGTAATCCAACTCCTTCGCCTCGCAGCGCTTGACGTACCGATGTGCCTCTTGCTAGCGGACGCGCGCGCGGCTACTCTTTCCATTTCATTGTCGCCCACCGGAGCTCCTCGTCGGTGGCACGCTGAAGCTTATCGGCCCACCTCCACGCAGCGACGAGGCGCCCAGCGCCTATGACCTTCCTCGCGAAGTACCCGTCTGCGTACACCTCCTTGCTAGGATGACGCGCCCTCCCCCAAAGCTCCGCCGCCTCCTTTTTCTAGGCGGCATCACGGGCTTCACAAGCTGCCTGGTACCTGGCTTCCTCCTCTGCCATCTCCTTATTGAACACCACTTCCCTGGCTTTCTCAGTCGACGGCAACGACTTCCACAGACAAAGATTGTACTGGCCCCAAAAGGAATCCAAAGTTGGGGGTTCCGGTGCAACCTCATCAGGCGGCACGTAGGGGTCCTCGTTGCTGCTAATCGAGTGAGCGTTCTCGAGGGTGGCGACTCCTCGTCGGCGCGTGGGAAGACCGGCGGCGCCATGGCAGAGATTTGAGGGGGGGAGAGAGAGAGAGAGAGAGAGAGAGAGAGAG
>LR738710.1:801017153-801079524 GCA_902687465.1 Secale cereale | reverse complement strand
GAGAGGGTGAGAGAGAGAGAGAGAGAGAGAGAGAGAGAGAATGAGGGAGAGAGCGAGGGGAGGATCTAGATGAGAATGCAGGCAGGATGACGTGAGCAAGGTAGTATTTATTGGCAGCCGGAATCTAGATCGACGGGGACAGTACACACGTCGGTCACCAGAATTTTTGAGTATTGTAGTTTGTATTACGCACAATTCCCGCAGCAAATACGTGTGTGAACATAATAGCTGACAGTTTTCAATACAGAACCGTGTCTGATTAATGATCCCCGCCAATCACCTACCAAACCTCGAGCCATGAGATAGAGTGCCAATCATGTGGGGGCCGGTTATCTTGCTAGATCTTTACATTTTCTTTTTTGAACACCAGATATTTACATCGTCTAATGATTTTTTTTAACTCACACACAAGTACACAAAAATATGTTTTTTCAAACCGTTTTGGTTAGGCGTTGCATGTAGATGTAGGTCAAATTTGAATTATGGTCATTAAAAGGTTAGAAAATCACTTAAATGTGTTTAAAAGGTCAAATGACCCATGAAAATTGACAAATTTTCACATGACAATTGTATTAGTGCATGTTAAACGTAGGAAAAAATTTGAAAGCCGTAAGAGGAAGCTACTCCCGTCCGTCAGCAAACATGCATTGTTCCCTCTCGGAACCATGAACCTTCTAGTGAGTTGCTCCGGTTTGTGAGGGGTGTGTGTCCAAACTTTCGTCAAAGAGGCCAATTTTTTTACCACATCATCTTATTGGCATGACATTAAATCAAGCAAGGTTTCATATTTTTCTGATCATTTTTTAATTTTTGGAATTAAAATGCCATGGCATGCACTCCATGCATGTGCCCATGCCTTGACACCAATATGTTTGAAAATTTCTTCGAATTTACTGCACATGGAATTAACTCGCACACAAGTACACAAAATATAATTTTTCAAACTGTTTTGGTTAGGCGTTGCATGTACATGTAGTTCAAATTTGAATTACAGTCATTAAATGGTTAGAAAATCACTTAAATGTCTTTAGAAGGTCAAATGACCCTTGAAATTTACCAAATTTTCACATGACAGTTGCACGTTAAACGTAGGAAAAAATTTGAAGGCCGTAAGAGGAAGCTATCTCCCGTTCGTCATCAAACATGCATTGTTCCCTTTCGGAACCTCGAACCTTCTAGCAAGTTGCTCCGGTTTGTGAGGGGCGTGTGTCCAAACGTTCGTCAAACATGCCAATTTCTTTACCACATCATCTTGGTGGCATGACATTACATCAACCAAGGTTTCATGTGTTTCTAATCATTTTTCTGTTTTTTTATTAAAATGCCATGTCACTCCATGCATACGTATGCATGTGTCTATGTCGTGAGACCAATATGTTTGAAAATTCCTTCTAATTTACTGCACATGGAATTAACTCGCACACAAGTACACATATATGATTTTTCAAACCGTTTTGGTTAGGCATTGCATGTAGATGTAGTTCAAATTTGAATTACGGTCATTAAATGGTTAGAAAATCACTTAAATGTCTTTGAAAGGTCAAATGACCCCTCGAATTTGCAAAAATTTCACATTACAGTTGTAGTAGGGCACGTTAGATGTAGAAAAAATTTGAAAGCTGTAAGAGGAAGATATCTCCCGTTCGTCATCAAACATGCATTGTTCCCTCTCGGAACCACGAACCTTCTAGCGAGTTGCTCCGGTTTGTGAGGGTGTGTGTCTAAACTTTCGTCAAACATGCCAATTTCTTTACCACATCATCTTGGTGGCATGACATTAAGTCAAGCAAGGTTTCATGTTTTTTTGATCATTTTTATCTTTGTGGAATTAAAATGCCATGCCATGCACTCCATGCATGTGCCATGCCTTGACACCAATATGTTTGAAAATTTCTTCTACTTTACTACACATGGAATTAACTCGCACTCAAGTACACAAATATATTATTTTTCAAACCGTTCTGGTTAGGTGTTGCATGTAGATGTAGTTCAAATTTGAATTATGGTCACTAAATGGTTAGAAAATCACTTAAATGTCTTTAAAAGGTCAAATGACCCCTGAAATTTACCAAATTTTCACATGATAGTTGTAATATTGCATATTAAACATAGGAAATAATTTGAAGGCCGTAAGAGGAAGATATCTCCCGTTCGTCATCAAACATGCATTGTTCTCTCTCGGAACCACGAACCTTCTAGCGAGTTGCTCCGGTTTGTGAGGTGTGTGTGTCCAAATGTTCGTCAAACATGCCAATTTCTTTACCACATCATCTTGGTGGCATGAAATTACATCAACCAAGGTTTTCATGTGTTTCTCATCATTTTTCTATTTTTCTGAATTAAAATGCCATGTCACTCCATTTATACGTATGCATGTGTCCCTGTCGGGAGACCAATATGTTTGAAAATTCCTTCTAATTTACTGCACATGGAATTAACTCGCACACAAGTACATAGACATGATTTTTCAAACCGTTTTGGTTAGGCGTTGCATGTAGATGTAATTCAAATTTGAATTACGGTCATTAAATGGTTAGAAAATCACTTAAATATCTTTAAAAGGTCAAATGACCCGTAGAATTTTCCAAAATCTCACATTACAGTTGTAGTAGTGCACGTTAGACGTAGAAAAAAATTGAAGGCCGTCAAAGGAAGCTATCTCCCGTTCATCATCAAACATACATTGTTCCCTCTCGGAACCACGAACCTTCTAGCGAGTTGTTCCGGTTTGTGAGGGGTGTGTGTCCAAACTTTCGTCAAACATGCCAATTTCTTTACCACATCATATTGGTGGCATGACATTACATCAACCAAGGTTTCATGTGTTTCCGATTTTTTTGGAATTAAAATGCCATGCCACTCCATGCATACATATTCATGCATATGTGTCCATGTCGTGATACAAATATGTTTGAAAATTCCTTCTAGTTTACTGCACATGAAATTAACTTGCACACAAGTACAAAATATGATTTTTCAAACCGTTTTGGTTACGCATTGCATGTAGATGTAGTCCAAATTTGAATTACGGTCACTAAATGGCTAGAAAATCACTTAAATATCTTTAAAAGGTCAAATGACTCCTAGCATTTTAAAAAATTTCACATTACAACTATAGTAGTGCACGTTAGACGTAGAAAAAAATTGAAGGCCGTAAGAGGAAGCTATCTCCCATTCCTCATCAAACATGCATTGTTCCCTCTCGGAACCACGAGCCTTCTACTAAGTTGCTCCGGTTTGTGAGGGGTGTGTGTCCAAACTTTGGTCAAACATGCCAATTTTTTACCACATCATCTTGGTGGCATGACATTACATCAACCAAGGTTTCATGTGTTTTTTATTTTTTTTTTATTTTTTGGAATTAAAATGCCATGTCACTCCATGCTTAATTGTGTCATAGCCGTTAGACCAATATGTTTGAAAATTCCTTCCAATTTACTACAAATGGAATTAAATCGCACACAAGTACACGAAATATGAGTTTTTAAACCATTATGGTTAGCTGTTGCATGCACATGTAGTTCAAATTTTAATTACGGTCATTAAATGGCTAGAAAATCACTTAAATGTCTTAGAAGGTCAAATGACCCCTGAAATTTTCCAAAATTTGACATGAAAGTTGTATTAGTACTACAAAATTTCTCGTTCATTTAAAATACCATCCGGTTGCACTTTATTCCAAATTCGTCTTTCACAGCTAATAAAAAATATCTACAACATCACACAGAGTTGTTTTCTAGGAACCGTTTGCGATGAAAATATCTGGGTCTATTTAAGTCTCCCTCCTTAATCTTCGTCGGCTTATCCGCTCTAGTGCCAGCAACCACCGAATCCATGAATCCAGGTCCCCATTCTAGCACTGCCTTCTTGCAAAGATGACACCATGAAAACGCTTCATGAAGTCACGTACGATGGCCGCGTCACCCCCCCCCCCCGAGCGCTGCCGCCTGCGCCGAGAGCGCGACCACCTACGCCGAGTGTGCCGCCGCATCCGCATTCAGCGCGGCCGCTTCCGCCAAGAGGGCGTCTGCGGCAGCCGACAGGGCAGCTGCAGCAGCCGAGACGGCTGCAGCTGCTGCTGCGACGACAGCTGCGAACACCAAGAGCGCCCGAGCTGCCGTCTGTGTTGCTGATGTCGCCCTAGCCCGGGTCGAGGCCATCCATGCCAAGATCGAGAATGCACACACCAAGATATTCCAGGCCACCTCGGACTCCAGCATGCAACCCACGTCTGAAAATGCGGCGGTGGCCTTGGAGCACTTGCTTCCTCGTGAGGTCACCGAGCGGGAGCTGGGGATGCAGGAGGCGGCGGAGATCGAGGACCGTCGGGAGGAGTAGTTGCGCGTGGCCAAGGTCGGGGTAGAGAAGAATCTGTCCATCAAGGAATCAGCGGTGGAGTACCAATGTGAGCTCTAGCACAACCACTACTACAAGAACTGCAACCTTGAGGGCGGCACCGAGGATGAGGACGAGGATGAGGACGCGGTCTACTTCAGCAGGGGCGACGCGGAGTCCACCAACGGCGGCATGTCGTCAGGACAAGTCGTCGACGTCTCATCTCACACCGGTGATGCATAGGCCGGCGAGGCAGCGGATTTTTAATTATGCGTACTTAGGCTTTGTTTTTAATGCTGGTCTATTGTTAGAGCAATGTATAGGTCAACTAGCTCTGTGTAATTACTAAAATTACTCGATTCAGTAAGTGTGGTATGTTTGATGTACGCTCTTTTGTGTGTCCAAATTAGCAAGCGATGTTAAATTATGCAATGACGTACCCGAGGAAATTTCCACCAAAATTTGAATTATCAAACTCATCCCATGCACGTAAAGCAGAAGAATAGTTTGCGATGCACACAATCGTTCAAAATGAATGGTCCGGTGGCACCGCGCGCGTTCAAAGTAAATGTGCCCATGCCTTGAGACCAAAACTTGAATTATCAAACTCATCCCATGTGCGTAAAGCAGAAGAATCGTTTGCGATGCACACAATCGTTCAAAGTGAATAGTCCGGCAGCACCGCGCGCAAAGTTTCCCTCCACATTTCTAAAATTTTGGCCTACCGCCAAAATATCTACCCCGGCCCCCTTCCCCACCCCTTTTTCTCCCTGTCCACAAGTCACATTTCCCCTATTTCCTCCTTCCTTCCTTCCTTGCTAAGCTATAGCCGCTTCCTCGCTCTCGCCGTCTCGCATCCTACCGTCGGGGTCGCCATGTTCTTCTTCAAAGACATCTCCAGCGGTTCCTCCTCCGGTGGCTACTCCTTCACCACCCGGGTATGCCTCTCTTCTCTCTCTCAGGCTATGAATTAGAATGAAGGATTTTTATGCGGGGGTTTATTTGAGTCGTTTCTTACTCTTATAGCTCCCTAAGACCATCAGTGGCAACGAATTGAGCGGGGTGGCTGAAGATCTATTTGCTCGTTGTCACCGTCAATCTCCATGCATGAAGCTACTTGCGTTTGATTCTGTGGACACTAGGAGGAAGTTTTGGCATGTGGAGAGAAGGTTAGACCCTCTTCCGTTGTTACAAATCATTTGTTAGATGTGATTCAGACACTGTCACGGTCCCAACCCATTCATACCATACCTTGAATCAAACGCACCTTAAGACAGTGTCACAGTTCGTACCTAGTATCTTAAATTGTTGCCATCTCATCAGTGGTGCCATTAGAAAATTATTTGGCATTGCTTCAGCAGTTTGTGCAGCCAACTTTGGTCCACACATCCGAGCAGCCAAGCAATAAAATACTAAATCTTTATGGCACGAAGGAACTGGGCATCGGAGCAACTACGTGCTCTGGAGTCCGAGTCCCTGATTTTTTTTCTGCTGCATCGGCTCACCAGTTCAGGGCACCGGTGCGAGATGTAGCAACGGTTGTATTTACACCTGTTTTGGCATACATAGTGGAAAACCTTAGTGCTATTAGTTCTATGTTACTAAATTTGTGCATGTACACACCTGTTAGTATCAATTTGATGTCATCCAAACACTGTCGCTGTACTGTTGCAGTTATATTTACCTTCCTCATAAAATGTTCGATTTTTTATTTATTGTACATGAGTAAGAACTTGTAGCGTCGTTGTAGTTAATTATAGCTTCTGATGTTCCAGAATTTGGTTGTTATCTCAGTACCAATTATTTCATTTGCACATTGATCTTTTTGAGACTATATGTCATAATTAACATGTTTCTTCATTTTTTTCAAAATAAGCATTGGTGATTTTCTATGTTGTTATAAACCCATTTCCCCTACAATTGTTACTAATCTAGTTTTAAATTAGACTTTGCTAAGATGGTGTTGGCGAAGGACGAGGCACTTTCCCAATTCGCCCGTGCAAAACGGGTTTTTACTGAACTGAAAGCAGAGGTGGATAAGATGAGCCTGGATGATCTCGATTAGGAAAATGAATATATTGTTCTTATGAAGTTGAACTAGCTATATGTTGTATTGTGTTGTTTTCATGTAGCTACCGTACTGTGATGTTATAATATATTTATGTGGCTGATATGAAATTGGCAAACAGTTGTTCGCTATGAAATGTGAATTTGCGTAATACTGGAATTATTAATTGTAAACTAATAAACCTTCTAAATGCGTCATGGACCTTTGCAAATGGTTCTAGCAGTAAAAGCGCTTGCAATGGATAGCCCAATGCCGCACGGTTTTCTTCATCAAATTGTGTGTGATATAGTTGATAAAAGCAAACAGTTAACCAAGGAAGACCGTGTGTGATAGTTACACCTTTCACACATGAGCCTACACATAAAACTGTGTGGGATTTACGTCCGAATGGAAATGTTTTCCCTGGACTGACTGTGTGGGTTGTACATAAGAACGGAAACCTATTCCTTGGATTGACTGCGTGTGATATACATACGAACGGAAATGTTTTTCTGGGATTCATCGTGTGGGATGTACATACCTACAGATATGATTTTCTCGGATTACCGTGTGGGATGTACATACCTACGAAAATTATTTTCTCGGATTACCGTGTGGGATGTACATACCTACAGAAATGATTGGGTTTCCATGCCTCGCCCAATCGCACACGGCCCCAGCCTGGGTCCCAGGAGGGCCTATCCCCGATGATTTCTGGATCGTGTGGGAAGGACACCCTATCGCACACACTCACTTGGCGACAATTCCAAATGCCGTTGCAGAAAGGGTTTAAGACCGTTTGTTTAGGACTGAGGCGCACCAGTGTAGGTTGGCAAGACTAGACATCGGCCTTTGGGAAATATGAAACATGCCATGATCAATATGATAGCCGGATGCTTGTTGTGCTAACTCATTTTCTCTCCAATTGTCATGTCTAGATATATGAGCAATGCTAAAATAATCCAAAGCAAAAATTATGTCTAGACATTTATCCAGGTAAACATTAAGTGATTCATAAAAACATTAAAAGACATTGGATATTTGTTGCACTACTAATAATGTATCACTAAAATCTTCCATATGTGTAGCACCTATGGCAAGCAACATCTCTAAGCCGAATAACAATGCTTCATATTTGGCCAGATTATTTGTGCAAAAATACTCTAAGCGGCATGATTCAAAGACTACACCATGAGAAGATATATAAGCAATACCAATACCTTAGCCATTGCTACAAATTGGACCATCAAAATATAATCTCCATTGTACAAACGAGACAAGGTTTATATCAATATCATGCTTGTCATCAATCCGATGCTCAACAATAATATTAGCAATGATTTGGCCTTTCATGGATTTCAGAGATTCATAAGCCAAATCATATTCAATTAAATCATAAGCCCACCAGCAAATTCTACCACTAAGAATTGGCCTATGCAACATGTATATATTGACATGAGTTTGCAAAGCTATAATGAAGTACTAGGCACTAGATAATGTCTTTTGTGCAAGAATAATATAAGCATAACCATAATTTCTCAACAAATGTATACCGTGTCTCGGCATCCAATAAGCATCGGCTCAAATAAGTAATAGCATGATCCTTTCCTTTGGTCTCTTGAGTCAAAATAGCACCAATAACACCTTCCTCTGCCGCAATATAAAGCCTAAAGGGCTCTCTATGTTTGGGAGCTTCCAACACCGGAGAAGTGCACAAATAATTTTCGATCATATCAAATGCTTCTTGCTATTTGCCCCCCCCCCCAAGTAAAATTAGTTTCATTCTTTAACCGAAGAATAGGAGTGGATGCATCAACCTTCCCTGACAAGTTGGCTATGAATCTCCTCAAATAATTGACTTTGCCAAGGAATTTTTGCATATCTCTCTTGCATGTTGGAGCCTCCACCTTTTGTATACCTTCTATCTTATTGAGATCAATTTCTATGTCATCTTGATGAATAATGAAACCCAAAAAATTTCCAGCTGATACACCAAAATCACACTTCAAAGGATTCATCTTTAGTCCATATTTTTTTCATTCTCTCAAAAGCTAAGTGCAAATCGGCTGATGAGATTCAAAAGCATTCGATTTGACACAATATCATCGATATAAACCTCAAGTTTAACACCAAGTAAATCATGAAAAATTAAATTCATTGCCCATTGATACGTGGCACCAGAATTTTCTAATCCAAAGTTCATCACTGTGCACTCAAATAAACCAAGGAAATCGGGACATCGAAAAGCCATTTTAGAAATGTCCTCTTCATCCATAAAAATCTAGTTATACCCCACATTACCATAAACAAAGCTAATAACCTTATGTCCAAAAGCATCATTAATAATAATATTGTCTATGGGCATAGGAGACTCATCTTTAGGTGTACCTCTATTCAAGTTTGTAAAATCAATACACACCCTCAGCTTGCCGAAGCCTTTCTTCTCCACTGGTATAATATTAGAGATCCACTCGGCATACCTGCAAGGTCTAATAAAATTAGCTTTAAGCAAATGACCGATCTCTTCCCTGACCTGGTCATATGTTTTTGGATTAAACTTCCTGGCTAATTGCTTGTATGGTCTAAAAGCGTCCTTCCTAGGTAACCGATCCTCCACTAGCTGTGGCCTTAAACATGGCATCGCATGATATTCCCATGCAAAGCAACAAACATATTCTTTCAATAGCTCGATCAACTTAACTTTTTGATTGGCTCTTAAATTTTCGTTTACAAATGTCGGACTAGGAATTGAACCCTCTCCTATATCTATCTCTTCTAATGGATCGGCCGATGTAAAACCTTGTCCTAATTTATCCATGTCATCTAACTCTTCTATGGACTCATACATATCGTTCTCATTGGACCGATACTCTACCAGATGCTTTTGTAACCACTCCGAGTTAGGATCCATTTAAGTACATCATACCTTGGAGCCGATTATCACCCACCAGCTTTAAAGAAACGGGCACGAAACCACTTTTCATAGTGGTAAGAAAATAAAATTCTGATAAATCATGCTCTGTCAATGAAGTAGAATTGGGATGTTGCCAATCCACCGATACGTCGGCCAAAGCAACACAACCCGAATTATCCGCATGAATGACTTCTACTTCATCATCAACCCATTGAATTAAAAACTGGTGCATAGTAGATGGCACGCATTGGTTTGCATGAACCCAATTGCGGCCTAATATCATATTGTAGTTACCTTGCACCTCAGCGATAAAGAATGCGGTAGCCAAAGTTTTTCTTCCCACTATAAGCTCCACATACATCACACCTTTGGCTTCCGTTTTATCTTTGCCTTCAAATCCATTGAGAACCATGTTGGTCTATATAAACTCTGCATCACGCAGCCCCAATTTTTTGAAGACCGAATATGGCATAAGATTCACCATAGCACCACCATCAACAAGCATTCTAGCAACCAGTGATCTATTAATATGACCTTTAAGGAACAATGGCTTCAAGTGCGTCACCGGTTCTTTTGGATTCTAGAATATAGCATTTTTAGGACCAAAATCCAACTGAGCTACTTCCCCTTCTTCATCTATAGCACAAAATTCAGCGGGTAAGTAATACACCATATTAATATCCATACCTTCATGAACCGGTGTAGACTCATAATCCAGAATATCATATCCATCCTCAAGCATGTACACCGACTCCGAAATATCTCCAAGTGAAGATGAAGTAATAGTTGAACTGGACGATGTAATAGCGGACACATCATCCTCCATTGGTGGTATAGGTGCTGCTATAACCAATGCGGAAGCTGCTATGCTTTGCTTTGCTTAGGCCTCCACACTACTTTTGCGGGCATCATGGGAAGGGTATCATTGAACAGTTTATACCTTTGCCTCTCCGCTTCATGTTCCTCCTTCTCGTGGCTCCTCATGGGTTGCAACCTCCTTTTTTGTGCCTTGGTCAGACCGGAGGGACACCACTTAGGCGGAGTATATTTTGGATCCCTCAGCTTGGCCTTGCTTGTGCTAGCTTCATGATCATTAGCCATGGGACCTTGCTGGACAACAGCCACTTCCTTATTAGAATTAGCCGGATTATCAACAACAATCACTTTTTGATTATTAATTATTTAGTGCCAATCATAATAGTTTCAACACTAGTACTCTTCTCCTTTTGCTTGCTAGGTTCTGAAATTTCAGCACTTGGTGATTTAGCACACCACATTTGCTTGAAGGCCCATTTTTGATTATCTTGCATTGGCAGGTTGACACCATTGTTCAAACGACCTCGTGTGGGATAAGAAAGCCTCTCACGAACGGGCCTCCTTGGTTTTGCCCACCCCGGATAAAAAGCATAATGGGCCATTGGGGACTGCCCCATCCTCCAATGAAGCCTCCCATGTAGTATGGCACATAGGGGGGTGGCGCTATCCATGGTCCTAGCGCCCATGATCCATATGCCCTTGCATGATGCTGAAATTCTTCCCTCGGAGGTGATCTTGAGTGCCTCAAATTTGATGACCGGTTAGAGCTAGAACCGGTCGCTTGATTGACATATTTGGACAACAACATATCAAAAGTTGTCTTGATTTTCTTGCACTACACTTTAGCTTCATTCGTCTTCCACTTGCCAACCTCTTGACTCTTGGGCTTAACAAATTTGGCATGAGTGTTCTCTTCTACTTGTGGTTGTCCCCCGAGTGTAGGATTCTTGATGGTGATCTTAATTATCTCATTGCCACTTGGTTGCTTGTCAAGCACAACTTATCTCCCCAAGATCTTTTCGCTTTTCTTGTGCTCACCAATGACATCATTATTTTTATTAGTTGATTCAGCTATATTGGGCCGAATTAACTTCTTCTTCCCCTCTAAATCCATGGTGTTCATTGGAAAGGGCTGCATATCAACTTGCATCTCAGAAAATTCAACCGTTCATCATTAATGGTCGATTGTATCTGTCGTCGAAAAACATTACAATCATTAATGGCTGGAGAAAAAGAATTATGATACTTGCAATAAGCACGCTGCTTCATCTCTTCGAACAATGGTAAAGTATGAGATATTCTAATAATCTTCTCTTGCAACAAAGCATCAAATATTCTATCACGCTTAGCAATGTTGAAAGTAAATTTCATCTCTTCATCATGATTCTTATGAATCGGCTTTAAATCATTGCAAGTAAATGGTGTGGCCTTATATGGCCAAACAAATTGAGTATCATAAATATCACCCTCATCGTCCGAGTGCTCACTATGATATTCAACCATATTCATCGTAGGAAGATCAGTTTTATACCTATGCACCTCTTTAAGATCTTTGCTTTGGCTTTCTTGAGCCAAATCCCTTTATAAGACTTGGTTGATACTTGAAAACTCATAGCCTTACCGTTTTTATCTAATGTGAGTTCTCAAACCACACAGAACGAGATCAACAAAGTCTCTCTCAGTTAGCACCAAACTATACCACCGGTTTTTTGTTTCTCTAAATATTTTGACAAAATCGGAGACCGATTCATCATGCTTTTTTCTTAATCGATGTAAGATGGGATAGTTTAAGCTCATTGTCACCACTGTACAAGTGGTCGTGAAACTTTTGCTCCAAGTGCAACCATGTAGTAATAGAATCAGGTGGTAAAGCAGAAAACCACGAGAAAGCAGTACCAGTTAAAGATAAAGGAAAATAGTGTACTTTCCACTAGTCTCGTTAACTTGCCTCACCTAATTGTGCCAAGTACTAACTAACATGCTCCCATGTAGTATTTGTCCCCTCTCTGCTAAATTTAACAAAATCTGGAACTTTATATCCAGGAGGACATGGCACAGCATAAAAAAAATCTAGAAATGGTTTCCTGGAAATTTGTTGTTTAGGTAGTTCAATCCCGCAATGCTCTTGAAACACCCTACAAATCTCCTCTCTGATATTAGCCAAAATATCACTCGTATTGATCGGCATTTCGTGTGGTTGTGTCGCATGTTGAATATGATTTCTAATAGTTGGTATAGTGCTGGTCAGGAGAGATGGTGGTGTGTATGTTGTACCATAGTTTGACAGCAATCCACTTAGACTTGCCGAGCCGTAACCTAGCAATGCACTTGGATTCACTGAACTTGGTATGTTCATGGCAGGATTCAAGGGTGGAGCAAAAAGTTGGTTTGTCTGACTGGGATAAGAATTCAACGACACGGGCGGCGCTGATGAAATAGGTAAAGTTGGAGTAAAGTTTTCCACACCATCAGACATACTAGCACTACCATTAGATGATTGAGGAGTATTTTTCCGAGCATTATTATTGTCTATGATATCTTGGTAAATAAAATCATTATTCCACTAGTGGAAAAACACCTAGCTATGGCGTGGCAAAAAGTGCCTTGCTGGTGTAAAGACCCAACGCCACCAATATGGTGATACGTCTCCAACGTATCTATAATTTTTTTATTGTTCCATGCTATTATATTATCCTTCTAGGATGTTTTATGGGCTTTTATATACACTTTTATATGATTTTTGGGACTAACCTATTAACCCAGAGCCTAGTGCCAGTTTTTGTTTTTCCCTTGTTTTTGACTATCGCAGAAAAGGAATACCAAACGGAGCCCAATAGACCTAAAACTCAACGGAGGCTGTTTTTGGACCAGAAGAAGCCCAGGGAGTATCGGAGGAGGACCAGAAGATTCCCGGGCTGCCCACGAGGGTACGGGGCGCCCCCTAGACGCGCCCCCTACCTCGCGGACAGCCCAGGGATCCCCTTTACTTGCCCCCGACTCCAACACCTCTTATATATACAGAAACCTCCAGAAAATAACCTAGATCCGGAGTTTCGACGTCGAAAGCCTCTGTTGCCACCGAAAACCAATCTAGAGCCGTTTTGGCACCCTGCCGGAGGGGGGGAATCCCTCTCCGGTGGCCATCTTCATCATCCCGGCGCTCTCCATGACGAGGGGGAGTAGTTCACCCTCGGGGCTGAGGGTATGTACCAGTAGCTATGTGTTTGATCTCTCTCTCTCTCTCTCTCTCTCTCTCTCTCTCTCTCTCTCTCTCTCTCTCTCTCTCTCTCTCTCTCGTGTTCTTGAGATGGCACGATCTAGATGTATCGCGAGCTTTGCTTTTATAGTTGGATCTGATGATGTTTCTCGCCCTCTACTCTCTTCTGATGAATTAAGTTTTCCCTTTGAAGTTATCTTATCGTATTGAGTTTTTAAGGATTTGAGAACACTTGATGTATGTCTTGCATGTGCTTATCTGTGGTGACAATGGGATATCACGTGATCTACTTGATGTATGTTTTGGTGATCAACTTGCGGGTTCAGTGACCTTGTGAGCTTTTGCATAGGGGTTGGCACACGTTTTCGTCTTGACACTCTGATAGAAACTTTGGGGCACTCTTTGAAGTACTTTGTGTTGGTTGAATAGATGAATCTGAGATTGTGTGGTGCATATTGTATAATCATGCCCATGGATACTTGAGGTGACAATGGAGTATTTAGGTGACATTAGGGTTTTGGTTGATTTGTGTCTTAACGTGTTATTCTAGTACGAACTCTAGGATATATCGAACGGAAAGAATAGCTTCGTGTTATTTTACAACGGACTCTTGAATAGATCGATCAGAAAGAATAACTTTCAGGTGGTTTTGTACCCTACAATAATCTCTTCGTTTGTTCTCCGCTATTAGTGATTTCGGAGTGACTCTTTGTTGCATGTTGAGGGATTGTTATATGATCTAATTATGGTATCCTTGTTAGGAGAACTTGCACTAGTGAAAGTATGAACCTTTGGCCTTGTTTCAACGCATTGCAATACCATTTGTGCTCACATTTATCATTAGTTACCTTGCTGTTTTTATATTTTCATATTACAAAAACCTATATCTACCATCCATATTGCACTTGTATCACCATCTCTTCGCCGAACTAGTGCACCTATACAATTTACCATTGTATTGGGTGTGTTGGGGACACAAGAGACTCTTTGTTATTTGGTTGCAGGGTTGTTCGAGAGAGACCATCTTCATCCTATGGCTCCCATGGATTGATAAACCTTAGGTCATCCACTTGAGGGAAATTTGCTACTTTCCTACAAACCTCTTCACTTGGAGGCCCAACAACGTCTACAAGAAGAAGGTTGCGTAGTAGACATCAAGCCCTTTTCTGGCGCCGTTGCCGGGGACGTGAGTGCTTGAAGGTATATCTTTTGATCTTGAAATAGAATCTTTTAGTTTCTTGTTTTATCACTAGTTTGGTTTATAAAAGAAAACTACAAAAAATGGAATTGAGGTTGCCTCATATGCTTCATCTTTTTAATATCTTTCGTGAAAATGATGGGAAGGAAAATTGTGCTCAAGTACTAGAAGAAGAATTACATAGAATACTTAGCATAAAATATGTGAATGATGATCATGATTGCAATGTTGTTAGTATGAATTCTTTGAATACCCATGATGCTAATGATATGCAAAGCCACAAGCTTGGGGATGCTATGTTTGATCAAGATGATATGTTTAGTCCCCGAAGTTTTGATGAGCAGATTTATTATGATGAAAGCATGCCTCCTATTTATGATGATTATTTTGATGACACATATGCTATAAAGAATAAATATAACCATGAATCTTGTCATCATGATTTTAATTTTCAATTGGATTATGCTTCACATGATAGTTATTTTGTTGAGTTTCCTCCCACTACTATTGATGAGAATAAATTTTCTTATGTGGAGAGTAGTAAAATTTCTATGCAAGTAGATCATGAAAAGCATGATTTATGTGTTGGTTATATTGTTGGATTCATTCATGATGCTACCGAAATTTATTATGAGGGAGGAATATATGCTTGTAGGAGTTGCAATATATCAAGTTTCCTCTCTATATGTTGAAAGTTTTGAAGCTATGCTTGTTTTCCCTTCCTATGCTAGTTGATTCTCGTTCGCATAAGTTGTTTGCTCAAAAAATCCCTACGCATAGGAAGTGGGATAGGCTTAAATATGCTAGTCATATTCTTCATGATGCTCCCGTTATATTTCAATTCTTATCTTTTATGCGAGCATCATTGAAATCATCATGCCTAGCTAAAATGCATTAAAGAAAAGCGCTTGTTGGGACAACACCCAATATTTCCCCTTACTTTTTTATGTGTCCACATGATTAATCTACTATATTAATCATGTTTTATAGCGTTTGCTTCAATAAAGTGCCAAGTCGAGCCTTTGGGAAGACTTGGGTGAAGTCTTTGCGGTCTTGCTGTAAAAAACAGAAACTTGTGCGCTCACGAGATTAGCTGCCAATTTTTACTAGAGAGTGATTTTGAGTTTATTCTTTTTTCAGAAAATTAATAGACAAATTCCTCATGTCCACCAATTTATTTCAGAATTTTTGAGTTACGGAAGTATTCTAAAGTTACAGATTGCTACAGACTGTTCTATTTTTGACAGATTCTATTTTCTATGTGTTGTTTGCTTATTTTGATGAATCTATGAGTAGTATCGGAGGGTATGAACCATAGAGAAGTTGGAATATAGTAGATATTACACCAATATGAATTTAGAATGAGTTCACAACAGTACCTAAGTGGTGGTTTTATTTTCTTATACTAAAGGAGCTTACGAGTTCTGTTGAGTTTTGTGTTGTGATGTTTTCAAGTTTTGGGTAAAGATTCGATGGAGTATGGAATAAGGAGTGGCAAGAGCCTAAGCTTGGGGATGCCCAAGGCACCCCAAGGTAAAATTAAAGGACAACCAAAAGCCTAAGCTTGGGGATGCCCCGAGAAGGCATCCCCTCTTTCGTCTTCGTTCATCGGTAACTTTACTTGAGGCTATATTTTTATTCACCACATGATATGTGTTTTTCTTGGAGTGTCATTTTGTTTTGCTTGTTGTTTGAATAATATCCCAAGATCTTAAATTCTTAAATTTTAGAGAGTCTTCACATAGTTACATAATTATTCAACTACTCATTGATCTTCACTTATATCTTTCGGAGTAGTTTGTCGTTTGCTCTAGTGCTTCACTTATATCTTTTTAGAGCACGGTGGTGGTTTTAGTTTGAAGAAATAGATGAGCTCTCATTCTTCACTTATATTATTTTGAGAGTATTAAATAGCATGGTAATTTTCTTAGGTTATTAACTTAGTCCTAATATGATAGGAATCCAAGATGGGTATAGCAAAAACTTACATATAATGTGCATTGAATATTAAGAGAAGTTTGATACTTGATGATTGTTTTGAGATATGAGGATGGTGATATTAGAGTCATTCTAGTGGAGTAATTGTGAATTTGAGAAACACTTGTGTTAAAGTTTGTGATTCCCGTATCATGCACGTATGGTGAACCGTTATGTGATGAAGTTGGAGCATGATTTATTTATTGATTGTCATCCTTTGTGTGGAGGTCGAGATCTTGCGATGGTTAAATCCTACCAACCCTTCCCCTACGAGCATGCATTGAATACTTTGTTTTCATAACTCATAGATTTTTGCAATAAGTATATGAGTTCTTTATGACTAATGTTGAGTCCATGGATTATACGCACTCTCAACCTTCCACCATTGCTAGCCTCTCTTGTATCGCACAACTTTCGCCAGTACCATACACCGACCATATACCTTCCTCAAAACAGCCACCATACCTACCTATTATGGCATTTCCATAATCATTCCGAGATATATTGCCATGCAACTTTCCACCATTCCGTTCATATGACACGCTTCATCATTGTCATATTGCTAGGCATGATCATGTAGTTGACATCGTATTTGTGGCTAAGCCACCGTTCATAATTTTCATGCATGTCACTCTTGATTCATTGCACATCCCGGACACCGCCGGAGGCATTCACATAGAGTCATATTTCGTTCTAGCTTTGAGTTGTAAGTAAATAAAAGTGTGATGATCTTCATTACTAGAGCATTGTCCCAGTGAGGAAAGGATAATGGAGACTATGATTCCCCCACAAGTTGGGATGAGACTCCGGACGAAAAAAAAGAGGCCATAAAAAGGGAAAAGGCCCAAAGAAAAAAAGGAAGAAGAAAAGAAGAAGACCAGGAAGAAAAGAAAAATATGAGAGAGAAAGAGAGAAGGGACAATGCTACTATCCTATTTCCACACGTGTGCTTCAAAGTAGCACCTTGATCTTCATGATAGAGAGTCTCTTGTTTTGTCACTTTCATATGCTAGTGGGAATTTTCATTATAGAACTTGGCTTGCATATTCCAATGATGGGCTTCCTGAAATGCCCTAGGTCTTCGTGAGCAAGCGAGTTGGATGCACACCCACTTAGTTTCTTTTGTTGAGCTTTCATACACTTATAGCTCTAGTGCATATGTTGCATGGCAATCCCTACTCACTCACATTGATACCTATTGATGGGCATCTCCATAGCCCATTGATACGCCTAGTTGATGTGAGACTATCTTCCTCTTTTGTCTTCTCCACAACCACCACTCCATTCCACCTATATTGATATATCCATAGCTCACGCTCATGTATTGCGTGAAAGTTGAAAAGTTTGAAAAAATTGAAGTGTGAAACAATTGCTTGGCTGAAACCGGGGTTGTGCATGATTTAAATATTTTGTGTGATGAAGATAGAGCATAGCCAGACTATATGATTTTGTAGGGATAACTTTCTTTGGTCATGTTATTTTGAGAAAACATAATTGCTTTGTTAGTATGCTTGAAGTATTATTATTCTTATGTCAACATTAAACTTTTGTCTTGAATCTTTCTGATCTGAACATTCATGCTAGAATAAACAAAATTACATTGAGAATTATGTTACGTAGCATTCCACATCAAAAAATATGTTTTTATCATTTACCTACTCGAGGACGAGCAGGAATTAAGCTTGGGGATGCTTGATACGTCTCCAACGTATCTATAATTTTTTTATTGTTCCATGCTCTTATATTATCCTTCTACGATGTTTTATGGGATTTTATATACACTTTTATATGATTTTTGGGACTAACCTATTGAACCACAGCCCAGTGCCAGTTTCTATTTTTCCCTTGTTTTTGAGTATCGCAGAAAAGGAATACCAAACGGAGCCCAATTGACCTGAAACTCAACGGAGGCTGTTTTTGGACCAGAAGAAGCCCATGGGGTACCGAAGGAGGACCGGAAGATTCCCGGGCAGCCCACTAGGGTAGGGGCGCCCCCTGGGCACGCCCCCTACCTCATGGATAGCCCGGAGATCCCCTTTACTTGTCCCCGACTCCAACACCTCTTATATATAGAGAGAAACCTCTAGAAAATAACCTAGATCAGGAGTTTCATCGCCGAAAGCCTCTGTTGCCGCCAAAAACCAATCTAGACTCATTTTGGCACCGTGCCGGAGGGGGGGATCCCTCTCCGGTGGCCATCTTCATCATCCCGGTGCTCTCCATGACGAGGGGGGAGTAGTTCACCCTCGGGGCTGAGGGTATGTACCAGTAGCTATGTGTTTGATCTCTCTCTCTCTCTCTCTCTCTCTCTCTCTCTCTCTCTCTCTCGTGTTCTTGAGATTGCACGATCTTGATGTATCCCGAGCTTTGCTATTATAGTTGGATCTTATGATGTTTGTCCCCCTCTACTCTCTTGTGATGAATTGAGTTTTCCCTTTGAAGTTATCTTATTGGATTGAGTCTTTAAGGATTTGAGAACACTTGATGTATGTCTTGCATGTGCTTATCTGTGGTGACAATGGGATATCACGTGATCTACTTGATGTATGTTTTGTTGATCAACTTGCGGGTTCAGTGACCTTGTGATATTATGCATAGGGGTTGGCACACGTTTTCGTCTTGACTCTCCGATAGAAACTTTGGGGCATTCTTTGAAGTACTTTATGTTGGTTGAATAGATGAATCTGAGATTGTGTGATTCATATCGTATAATCATGCCCATGGATACTTGAGGTGAGAATGGAGTATCTAGGTGACATTAGGGTTTTGGTTGATTTGTGTCTTAAGGTGTTATTCTAGTACGAACTCTACAATAGATCGAATGGAAAGAATAGCTTTGTGTTATTTTACTACGGACTCTTGAATAGATCGATCAGAAAGAATAACTTTGAGATGGTTTCGTACCCTACAATAATCTCTTCGTTTGCTCTCCGCTATTAGTGATTTTAGAGTGATTCATTCTTGCATGTTGAGGGATTGTTATATGATATAATTATGTTGTCCTTGTTGAGAGAACTTGCACTAGTGAAAGTATGAACCTTAGGCCTTGTTTCAACGCATTGCAATACCGTTTGTGCTCACTTTTATCATTAGTTACCTTGTTGGTTTTATATTTTCATATTACAAAAACCTATATCTACCATCCATATTGCACTTGTATTACCTTCTCTTCGCCGAACTAGTGGACCTATACAATTTACCATTGTATTGGGTGTGTAGGGGACACAAGAGACTCTTTGTTATTTGGTTGCAGGGTTGTTTGAGAGAGACCATCTTCATCCTATGCCTCCCACGGATTGATAAACCTTAGGTCATCCACTTCAGGGAAATTTTCTATTGTTCTACAAACCTCTGCACTTGCAGGCCCAACAACGTCTAGAAGAAGAAGGTTGCGTAATAGATACCATATGGCGCCAGTGAAAATAGTTTAGTATTGGCGTTGGTAGACACGTAAATTGTATTTTAGTACTGATGGCGTGTCACCTGGATAACGCCAGCAATATATTGTGTTGTCTATGGTTTTTATTGTGAGGCAACGCCAGCAATTTCTATTTTTCAGCAATAAAAAAGATACCCATCTATTAGTATATGTGCAAACATTTAAACTTCTAGTGGTAAGTCTCAAATCCACAAAATTATACCCAGCTATTAGTATATTTTTTTAGTAACTAGCTTGCTACCTACAAGCAAAAGTTATCCGGTAGCTATCTACAAAGCAAAAGTATTGTCATCTCATGCAACTTGTTATCCGCTAACTAGCTACGATGGAGAATGATCCTCATCTCACGCAACTTGTTCATGTTGCTTTGTCCCACCTTTCTGAAATAAACTTTGCAGGTCTTCAGCTCCTCCCTCTCGGCCTTCAGGAGCCATATGTCCTTCTTCATAGACTCGATCTCGGTGACCAGTAGCTCCTTCTGGTCGATGAGCTTCAATTTCTTATCGCAGAGATCGGAGTTCTCGTCGATTATCTTGTCCTTCTCTTTCTTTAGGGAGTCATTCACCACCTTTAGTGCCTTCTTTGTACTCTCCTTTAACGCGACAAGCTCACGGCTGAGCTGAAGGAAATATTCCCTAGAGGCAATAATAAAGTTGTTATTTTATATTTCCTTATTCACGATAAATGTTTATTATTCATGCTAGAATTGTATTAATTGGAAACTTTGATGCATGTATGAATACATAGACAAACACTGTGTCCCTAGTGAGCCTCTACTAGACTAGATCGTTGATCAAAGATGGTTAAGGTTTCCTAACCATGGACATTAGTTGTCATTTGATAACGGGGTCACATCATTAGGAGAATGATGTGATGGACATGACCCACCCATTAGCCTAGCATAATGACCATTTCAGTTTTACTGCTATTGCTTTCTTCATGTCAAATACATATTCCTCAGACTATGAGATTATGCAACTCCCGGATACTGGAGGAATGCCTTTTGTGCTATCAAACATCACAATGTAACTGGATGATTATAAAGATGCTCTACAGGTATCTCCGAAGGTGTTTGTTGAATTAGCATAGATTGAGATTAGGATTTGTCACTCCGAGTATCAGAGAGATATCTATCGGCCCTCTCGGTAATACACATCATAAATAAGCCTTGCAAGCAAATGACTAATGAGTTAGTCTAGGGATCATGTATTATGGAATGAGTAAAGAGACTTGCCGGTAATGAGATTGAACTAGGCATGTAGATACCGACGATTGAATCTCGGGCAAGTAACATACCGATGACAAAGGGAATAACGTATGTTGTCATTACTGTTCGACCGATAAATATCTTCGTAGAATATGTGGGAACCAATATGAGCATCCAGGTTCCACTATTGGTTATTGACTGCAGAAGTATCTCGGTAATGTCTACATAGTTATCGAACCCGTAGGGTCCACATGCTTAACGTTCGATGACGATATAGTGTTGTATGAGTTATATGATTGGTGACCGAATGTTGTTCCGAGTCCTGGATGAGATCACGAACATGACGAGGAGTCTTGAAATGGTCAAGAGTTAAAGATTGATATATAGGACCCCCCGGCCTAGAACACAACAACACTTGTTAGCCGTGTGCGGCGCCCGCCTCCATGATATACTCCCATGGTCATATCTTCGTAGTGCTTAGGCGAAGCCCTGCACATATCACATCACCGTCACTGTCAAGGATATTACTACCAGACATAAACCGGCCAGGAGGGTCCGGTTTAAGTCATCAAGATTATATTATCAGAAGCCCAGCGGAGTAGGAAGTAAAAGATTGTAGCCCAAGAGGCTTAGAGCCCATATGTTAGGGCCCATAATTTGTAAACCGTCATACTATGTAACTTGGGATGTAAGATAGAAAGAGCAGATACCGAGGCGGACACATTTATGAGCCAACCTCGGGACTCTGTAAACCGGTCCGGGCGTCACCTCTTATATAAAGGGACGACCCGGCGACGGTTCAAGACAAGAAACAAGAGCTCGAGACACAGGCAAGGCGGATTCGCTCCCTGGTCATCGAAGCCCAAGCAATACCACACCAAACTAGACGTAGGCTTTTACCTTCATCGAAGGGGCCGAACTAGTATAAAATTCATGTGTCCTTCGTCCACTTTAACCCCTTTGAGCTAACCCGTAGCGATGGCCTCACGACTAAGTCCTTTTGCTAGGACATCTGCCGTGCTAAATCCACGACAGTTGGCGCCCACCGTGGGGCTATCGCACGATGGTTTCAAGTTCTTGAAGGGCGGCTTTGAAGGGATCAAGGGCTACGCAGTAGGCCGGATGACTAAGAGTCGTCGCGGCCGGATCTACATCGACGATGCAAGCTGGGGCCCCGAGGCCGATTCAATTGAATACGGGTACCGGGTCCCCTTTGGCGGCATCCACGTCTTCATCGGCAAGATCGGCGAACCAGGCCCTGAGCCGAACATCTTCCCCAACATCGTCGAGTTGGCTCAGCGTGCGAGACCTACCCGGATTCGGCC
Source organism: Secale cereale (assembly GCA_902687465.1). NCBI lineage: Eukaryota > Viridiplantae > Streptophyta > Magnoliopsida > Poales > Poaceae > Secale > Secale cereale. The sequence continues at coordinate 801,057,049 of LR738710.1, read as the reverse complement.
CGCCATGAAACACGTTTTCGTTGGAGCAGTGCATGGAGTACAAACCGAGGACGGATCGGATTCCGGTGGCGAGACTGTTGTCTATTCCGGCAATGAATCTTCTTCCGGAGAGACAGAATCTTTGTATCTGCTGCAGGACAGCCGATCTGAGGGCTGTTCGGATGGTGACAGTATTCCGGACCCCCTCGATCCGCCAAAAAGTGTTGTTGTCTTCATGGCCGGATCACAATCCATGCAGCAGCCCTCGACGACAGGGGCGTTAACATCAGAGACAATGGGATCTAGAGCTGGAGATCTTCCCCCGTCGCCTTCTGACGCTCTATCCATCTCGGTCGACACTTTGATGACGCTTGTAACAGCAGAAGTAGCCCAGGCCAACAAGGAGCAGCATGATGCGGAGATCGCTCACGTCAAGACCCGTATTGAATAAGCGAAGTTGGACCTGGCTGCTGAGAAAGCTAGGATGGCTACAAAGCAGACATAGCTGGATGCTCAAGCTTATCGACTCAGGTTAGATCAGACCGCTTCACAATCGGTAATGATGAGAAGACAACGATCTCGTTTGCCGCCGGTTTATGAGGCAAGGAATCTCTTTAGCACGCCAGGCACGGGGACCAGTAACCAGCTAGAGGTAAACCGGAGAGGAGCACCAGGAACAGGCACGTCGGTTCAGCCATCAGCTGCAGAGCCAAACCGCCAAGTTGTGCCGACCTAACATGTATCCACCCCTCCTAGTCATTATTCTAATCCGTTGGACAACATAGTTGTTGCCGCTTCACGGCTGGCAGCCCTTCCCATTGAAGGTATGTCCCCCATAGCAGTGGAGGCACGACGGGCTAAGGAGTTGCTGGACACGGTGCTAACTCAGCAGCAAGCTTATTCATATAGCCGGGAGAGGATTCATTCAACCCCCGCCCGAGTCGGAGTAATACGAGGTGTCTGGATGAACCGGCCGTATCAAGCAGGGCACGAAGACGTCATCGGCCGAGGCAGGATAATCCGGCAGGAGAGGAAGCACATGCTCAAGGGGTGGTGGATCGGGCCAGGCAGCGTCAGGAGGCCGAGGGAACAACACAGTACGAAGCCTGTCAAGTGACGCCAGTTCATCCCACCACCACAGTTGAACCGGGGGTCATGTCCAATTCCCTGGGCGTACCGTGTCTCATCCCCGCTTTACGGAACGTGAAACTACCCAAAGATTTCAAAGGTCCGCGCAAGGTGCCCAACTACACGGCGGATCTTGCCCCAAAGGCATGGGTTGAGAGTTATGAGATGGCAATGGAGATGCTCGATGTGGACAAGGCGGCATGCGCTAAGTACTTTACAATGATGCTCGAGGGCACGGCCCGGACATGGCTGAAGGGTTTACCACCTAATTCCATCGGATCATGGGGTGAATTGCGGCGCCGGTTTATCAATAATTTCAAGGACACGTGCAAGCAGCCGATGTCTATTGTCGACTTAGCTGTCCGCGTTCAAGGAGAGCAAGAGTCTACAAGCAGTTGGGTGCATCGAGTGTCCGAAATCTTGCACTCCTCCAATAGCATCAACCCAAGTACAGCAATAGTAACCTTGGAGGTAATTGCCGGTTTGAACCTTTGAGGCAGAAGTTGGGACGGCTCAAACGTGATTGCAACGACATGGGAACACTCATGGGCGCTTTGGTGAAATACGGAGATTCTGATAACACCAAATATCCAAACGCAGATGGAGACAAGTCAGGGAAGGCGAGCAAAAACGGTAAACCGCCGCAAGCCAATCCGCCGAGTCAAGGATACAATGGCAAGCGTAAAGCGGAGGGCAGCTCAGACTTTGTGGCCAATACCAACGCTCAGGAAAATGGGCAACTCCGTAAGGGTTGACCACCCCCACGCAACGGGAGGCCGCCTATTAATCTAGAGCGCCAGTTGAACGTGACCTGCCCAAAGCACGGTACGGCGGGAAACCCAGCTACGCATCTCTAGAAAGACTGCTTCATTATGCAAGAATTCATGAAACAGACTAGGTATGATCACGGGCCCCCAGGCAGATCAGGCCCTGGCTTCCAAGGTCCGGGTCACCAAGGTGGTGGGTCCGATTCAGGATACCAAGGCAACAACAATAACCACAATGGGCACAATCAGCATAACTAGTAGCATGGTCAAGGCGGATACAATAACCAATGGAATCAACAGCGTCAACAGCAGCAGCAATCCGGATATCAGAATAATCGGAAGGAGCTGAGGAGTGGGCAGTATCACGTCTTCACCACGAGTTTGTGCAAACGGGATCAGAAGGTTCTGAAGAGGGCAGCGCATTCTGTCGAACCGGCGATACCACGTTTTCTGCGTTGGTCTGAGCAACCCATTGTGCGAAGCAGAGAGGATCATCCACCTCGGGTTGATAATCCGGGTCAGTTAGCTCTGGTGGTGGCACCACAGGTGGGTGGTTACAAGTTCACCAAAGTGCTTATGGACGGAGGCAGCAGCGTCAACATCTTGTATTATGAGACGTTTCTGCGTATGGGGCTAACAGATAAGAAGCTTCGACAATCTAACAGAGTATTCCATGGGATGGTACCCGGTAAATCGGCTTATCCAGTTGGCAAGATCGATTTGGAGGTCACCTTTGGAGATGAGCATGACTCTAGGTCAGAAACGGTGACTTTTGAGGTGGTAAAGATCAAAAGCCCGTACCACGCTTTGTTTGGACGGCCGGTTTACGCCAAGTTCATGGCTAGGCCGTGTTATGTTTATCTACAGCTCAAGATGCCAGGCCACAAGGGAACTATTACGGTTCACGGGAGCTGCAAAATTGCATTAGAATGCGAGGAAGGTGATGCAGCTTATGCTGAGGCGGTTTGTGCCACTGAGGAATTAAAGTTCTATAAAGACAATGTTGATCGGGCGGATATGTCCCCGCTGAAGAAGCCAACCACGAAGCATGATCCGGCGTTGAAATTAAAATCGGCTGAGGAGACTAAGCAGGTGGACTTTGTTCCTGGCGATTCATCCAAGCAGTTCACTATCAGTGCTAACCTACATCTGAAATAGGAAAGCGCTCTCATCAAGTTCATCTGTGAGAACCGGGATATCTTTGCGTGGAAGCCTTCTGACATGCCAGGTATATCGAGGGAACTCGCTGAGCACAATCTGAATATCGATCCTAAGTTTAAACCGGTCAAGCAGTATCTGCGCCGCTTCAATGAGGAGAGGCGCAAGGCTATCGGAGAAGAAGTGGCTAGGCTCTTGGCTGCAGGCTTTATAGTTGAGGTGTTTCATCCAGAGTGGTTGGCTAATCCGGTGCTGGTACTTAAGAAAAATGGAACTTGGAGAATGTGTGTTGGTTACACAGATCTGAACAAAGCTTGCCCAACTGATCCTTTTGCTCACCCCCATATTGATCAAATCATTGATGCTACGGCAAGATGTGAGCGGCTAAGTTTTTTGGATGTATACTCAGGTTATCATCAGATCAAGATGGCAGTTAAGGACCAGGAGAAGACAGCCTTTATAACTCCCTTTGGAGCCTTCTGCTACGTATATATGCCATTTGGGCTTAAGAGTGCCCAGGTGACCTACCAGCGTTGTGTGCAGAACTGCCTTCAAGGACAGATTGGACGAAATGTTCATGCATATGTCGATGACATTGTAGTAAAATCCAGGAAGGAGGAGACACTGATAGAAGATTTGAAGGAAACTTTTGATAATCTCCGTGTCTATAAAATGATGCTTAATCCGGAGAAGTGCGTTTTCAATGATCCGGCAGGCAAGCTCCTGGGGTTCTTAGTGTCAAACAGAAGGATTGAAGCTAATCCGGAGAAGATCAAGGCAATCACGTCCCTGGCTAAACCGGCGTGCATCAATGATGTCCAACGCATGGCGGGCCGTATTGCAGTACTCAGTCGGTTTATCAGCCGTCTGGGGGAGAAGGAATTCCCGCTTTATCAGATGATGAAGAAGACAGACCGGTTCGTCTGGAGCGATGCTGCTGATACTGCGTTCGAGGATTTGAAGAGGCAATTGGCAGAGCCGCCGGTCCTTGATGACCCAGTTGACAATGAGCCACTGCTGTTGTACGTGGCTGCCAATGCCCGTGCAGTAAGCGTTGCCATTGAGGTAGAGCGCAAGGTGATGGCTTCTCGCCCCTAGTTGGTTACCCCAAGTGGAAGGTTTGAGATGCAGTGTAGCAGAAGTTTTCCCTTGGCAATACCAAGGATCGATTTCCCTGAGACTCCCAGTTTCAACAAGAAGGTGTCAACTGCTAACGGCGCCAGATATTAGCAATCAACGTGGACCTGCACACAGATACAAATAACTTTGCTCCCAACGAGTACAGAGAGGTTGTCAATCCCTCCGGCCTTGTAGTTTACAAAGGATCAAACGCAAGTGATAATAATGATAGATATAATTGCAATAGTAAATAAAAAAGGAAAGTAAATAGCGGATGTGATCAATGATGGTAATATGGACCGGAGTCCCATGACGTTCACTAGTGATGTCTCTCTCCCAAAAGACGATAAAACAGCTATGTGAGGTAAACGAATTACAGCTGGGCCATTGACAGGACCATGTGCGCAAACCAATGCTGACTAAGTTGCAAGAAAGGTAGAGGTTCAAAGCATGGGCGGTACGCCGAGGTAAGTAGACCGAAATCCATCTGCATCTACTACTAATCATCCACCTTGAGATATCTATCCAGAACATCTCGCTGGTATTAAGTTGCGAGTCCCACCCATAGTGTAAACTCAAAGCAACAGACAACTGCATTAAAAGAACTTTGCGTAAAGTAAACAATCCTTGCACCCGCCGGCACAAGCACCGTTGTTTTCCCCCTTGTGGCAACAGCACATCCCCTAGACTCATGTTTCTGTCACTCAAGCTAGTCGTCGAGGGGCATGAACCCACAATCAAGCATAACGTTCCCTCTTGGAGTCGCTACCTACTACTTGGCCAAAGCAATAAATAACAACGGAGAACATGCAAGAATTACTTACGAACATAAATATAAAAGAGATGAATCAAATATATTACTCAAACACAATCTGAACATAATCTCATAATCCATTGGATCCCAGCAAACTCATCATAGCAACAGCATAAAGATTACATATGTGCCTCGATCATGTAGGGCAGCTCACGAGGACTAATTAGTGAAGCACAAGAACGGGAGGAGAACATCACATAACTACTGGTCATGGACCCATAGTCCAAGGGAGACTACTCACAACTCGTCCGGGAGGCGTCCATGGTGGTGGAGAAGCTCCCGGTGGTGATCCTCCCCTCCGGCAGGGTGCCGGGAAGAGTTCTCCTGGTGCTCCCGATCTTGGAAGCGGCGGCGGCGGCGGAACAGAGATGAGATCACGAAAAAGAGTTCCCGTCTCGAGGGTTTCGGGAGACGGTATAAATATATGCCAAAGGGGGGCATCAGACGAGGCTCGGGGGGCCCAGGCGCCCCCCCCCCCCCCGGCGCGGCCAGGGGGGCCGCGCCACCAGGGCGCCTGGAGCCCTGGTGGCCCCCCCACTGTACTTTGGCTACCGGGAACCTTCTGGAACGCTGATGTTTTATATAATTTTTCCGGGATTTTTCTGGCAGTTCTCGTAATGGGAAAACCTGAAATACAAAAACAGCCGAAAACAAAAACTGGCACTAGGGTGCACTGAGTTAATAGGTTAGTCCAAATATGATCAAAAGTGTATGGAAGTGTATAAATATCATAGCAATATCACCCAAAAGAGACATGGAGCAAGCAGAAATTATAGATACGTTTTGGACGTATCAACATCCCCAAGCTTAATTCCTGCTCGTCCTCGAGTAGGTAAATGATAACAAGAATAATTTCTGTGGTAACATGCTATTAACCATATAGTACTTTTTCATAGTCACATGAAAAAATCTTACTGAGACAATGAATCTATAGTAATTAAGTTGCCTCATGAGAAAATCACAAAGAACTGAAAGTTTTACAATATGATACTGAAACATAAAATAGATTTGTAATGAACATGGTGTGAAAATATGATAAAGTGATATCTCGCTTGCCCCCTTTAGTGAAGCAAAACATAACTGCAGGGGCACCTCCAAGTTTTAAGTGATGACTAGATACAATGTTTTCAGAATAAACGATATCACAATCATGCAAAAGACAATGCTACTTTGGGACAATGCACATTACACTCAAAATGACAATCATGCTCTCAGTAGTTGGTGATTTAAAAGAAGGTGGAGACTCTCGAACCGTGGCTTTTGTTGGCAAGCTTGAAAACCCGTAGTCGGAAACAAAGACAAAACATGTACCAGAGCTCTTGGTTTTAAAACAGAGGTAATAATTTTTTTAGATCATGCATGTTTCGTCAATGAATGCTAGCAGACAACTCAATCACTGTCGGGGGAAACTGTCCGCCACGAACACCTATGGGACCGGAGCCCCTTGTCTGTGCGGTACGAGGGCGGAGGGAACACAAAGAGCGGATCGAGGCAGACGCGCGGGCAGTTTTACCCAGGTTCGGGCCGCACGGATGCGTAAAACCCTACTCCTGCTTGGTTGTGTATTGAGTTTGGGCGCTCGGAGCTTGAAGAAGCAGCTACACGAGCGTGAGAATGATCTAGGTTTCGAACCCCCCCCCCACGTTGTGCATGGGCCTCCTTTTATAGTGCAAAGGGGTCACCGACAGGTGTCAACGTAGGAGAAAGGGGTAAAAATGTAAAAGAGGTGGTAGTTGTAACAGTGCGGGAACAGTGGAGCTACAGTACAGAACAGTGGTCTATACCTACTTTAACAGTGGGGGACAAGGGCATTTAATGCCCGTCGCCGTCGACCCCAAAAGCTCCCGCCGTTGCGTCTCCGTCTGCCACGGCGATGGATCCACTGCCGTGGAGTGCCACCGTGTCCCCCAGGCTGCACAGCCATCCGCCACGCGTCGTTGGAGCGGCCCCAGGGCGACGCGTGGGCCGATGAGCTGGAGCGCGGGCACACAGCGCACCTCCCCCGGCAAGCACCTTGCCGGGGATCTCGATCTTGCCGGGCCCGGAAGCTTGCCGCTCCCCGAGCCCTTGCCGGGTCTTCTAAGATAAAATCTTCTATTCGTCCTGACAAGCTCCTCTTGCCAGGGCCTCGTGCTAGTTAAGCAATCTCGAGCCTGGGACGGCCTTCCCGGCAAGCTCCTCTTGCCGGGGTCTTGGTCTTCTGTCTTGTATACTTTGTTTTTGAATGGCTAGATAAGGGGCAGGAAGGTCTCCGGCAAGCGCGTGGTGAACCCTGCCGCGGGGAGCTGCCGCTGCCCGTGCACAAGTTGGGGTACTAGGGTACCCCTACCTTAGTACACCGACAGGAGCCCCCGGGCCTGGGCCACACACGGTGCCGAGCGCTGTTGGGCCAGGCCCAAAACAGTGCACGGGCACCCGCGGCCCGCGGCGCGCCGAATCCACTTCCATATCCGCCGCACCCCACGGCAACGGCACGCGTCGATTGCGGCGCCGTGGGATGGGACGTGCTCACGATTTCTTTAATGGGAAGGGCGAAACGCCCCCCACTCTCCCATAAAAGCAGAGAGAGCGGCGCGGTTCCCCTCCCTGCGCATTCATTGCCATCGTCTTCTTCCTCAGATTCCTCTGCGTTTTGCCTCTACTCCTCCGCCACCACCAAGCTCTTCGTCCCCTTCCTTCCACCGCATCCGCCATGGCCCCAAAGACCGATAAGGCGAAGTCGGAGAAGTCCAAGCGGGAGAAGTCAGATCAGGCGGCGAAGCTCGCCGCGTACCGGAAGGAGCACATTGTCTTCGCGCCGAAGCTCGGCGTGCGGGAACTTTGGAACAAATATTATTTGTTCTGGGCCAAGGAGACCCCAGCGCACCCCCGCACGCGCGTCTACCCGGCCGTCGCCAAGGACCACTACCCCGGCGGGTATTACTTTTTCGCAGCCTTCTTCCACTGCGGTCTGTGCCCTCCCTTCTCAAACTTTTTCTGCGATATCATGAATACTTATGGCTTCCACCTCCTCGACTTCACCCCCAACGCCATCCTCACCATGTCCGTTTTCGCACACATGTGCGAAAACTTCGTAGGAATCCAGCCCAACGTAGCTCTCTTTAGGCACTTTTTCATCCCCAGAGTAGAGGCCGACGCCCCCCTCTCCGGAGGAATCTCTTGGGTGTTTAGGCTGAATAAGAAATCAGCCTACTTGCCGGGGGAGCTCCGCGGCAAGTGGGAAGAGTGGCGCGCGGAGTGGTGCTGGGTCGTCGAGGAGCGGCCGCAACACTTCACCGTGCCGCGCACATCGCCCATCGTGCGCGGCAGGGATTGGAGTAATCTCGATTCCGACGATTCCAAGCTGGATATCGCTCTCGTCAGAATCCTTCGTCTTCGGATGGCGCCGCTGTCTGTCGCTGAAGTGGGCGCGGACTTTCTTCGTCGCCGGATCGCCCCCCTCCAAGACCGGAAAAGGCCGGCGTGGCAATACGGCGGCCCGGCAGACATCATGAGGCTGCGCCCCGGCCTCAATTTTAACTTCACAACACTCGAGCTGCGGGGTATGGTCAGGGAACTTTTCAAGTTCGACCCGGCACACCCCGAGTACTTCCGCGCTCCCCGGGGAGTGGTGCCGCTCTGCGCCAGCAGCGCCCGGGATCGCCTTGTCGCTATGATGCCCGCGTGCGACTCTCATGGATTGGAGCGCACGTGGATTGCGCCCAAGCCTATCGACGTCCTCGAGTTCTACGACAACCTTGCGGAGGTGTTGGAGAAGACGGACGATCTCAAGCTGCACACGCGGGCCACCACCGACCAAGAGATTGCTTACATGGCTTCTCGCGCTGAAGAAGTCGCCGCAGCCGCGGCGGCGGGAAACTTTGGATACACACCCGCGGAGGCGGAAGCCGCGGATGCCTCCAGCCAGGCGGATAAGGAGGAGATTCGCAAGCTGCTAGAGCTCCCTCCCGACGCGCTCGCCGGGGTTCCCTCGCTGAGGCACTCTGGGATCAATGGGATCGCGACGGAGGCCGCGGCAATAGAGGGCACAGCCGGAGGAAGCAGGGGTGCCGCGAGGAGCGAAGGCGCCGGACGAAGCGGGGCCACCAAGGGGAAGGGGCCCGCAGTGCAAGGCGCTGGGGCCAGCGAACTGGCCGAGGGAGAGGAGGGGGAGGAGGAAGACACCGGCGGATCCACCGAGCTCTACGCCGACGACCTCTCCTCGTCGGAAAGCTCCCCGCCCCCGGCGAGCCCGAGGCAGTCCCCATTGAAGCGTCTCCGCAAGGCGGCGACGGGGGAGCAGGCGCGAGCGCCCCGGCAACAGCCAGCTCGCCGGGCAGCTCCCCGGCCGAGCCAAGACGTGCCAAGGGCGACCGGCGTGCCGGCTACGGCAGAGGCCCCGCGCGCGCGGACCACGACGGAGGCGTCCCGCAGGCCGGCACCGAGCCGGCAAGGATCTTCTCGGAGCGGAGCAGCTGCTCCGCCCACTTCTCGGGCGCCGGCCACCACAGGGGCTGGGCCTACGCAGCCCCCAGCCCCGGTGGCTCCGAAACGCGCGAGGGAATCTTCATCCTCCGCTCCTCGCGCTAACGCGCCCACCGTGGAGTTTGACTTCTCCGCGCTGAGCGAGGACGACGAGGAGGACCAAGAGTAAGGACCCGAGACCTTACTCCTTCTTGATTTTTATATCTCGATTGTTGCTGACGCTTGACTTTGCTTGTTGCTTGTGATTGCAGGACCTTGGAGCAGCGCGCGAAGAGGGTCAGGGTGCCCACAGTTGAGGTCGTAGAAGACCCATCCGTCGCGGAAGCAGGGATCGCACCGGAGCCGAGCTTGCCGGACCCGAGTGCCGCTCCGGGGAGCAGCCCCCAGCGCAGCCCCCAGCGTAAGTTAGAGGTTTACTGTTTTTGCTCGTCGCCAAAGATGTCGGGGGAAACTGTCCGCCACGAACACCTATGGGACCGGAGCCCCTTGTCTGTGCGGTACGAGGGCGGAGGGAGCACGAAGAGCAGATCGAGGCAGACGCGCGGGCAGTTTTTACCCAGGTTCGGGCCGCACGGATGCGTAAAACCCTACTCCTGCTTGGTTGTGTATTGAGTTGAACGCTCGGGAGCTTGAAGAAGCAGCTACACCGTGCGTGAGAGTAATCTAGGTTTCGAACCCCCCTCCACGTTGTGCATGGGCCTCCTTTTATAGTGCAAGGGGTCACCGACAGGTGTCAACGTAGGAGAAAGGGGTAAAAATGTAAAAGAGGTGGTAGTTGTAACAGTGCGGGAACAGTGGAGCTACAGTACAGAACAGTGGTCTATACCTACTTTAACAGTGGGGGACAAGGGCATTTAATGCCCGTCGCCGTCGACCCCAAAAGCTCCCGCCGTTGCGTCTCCGTCTGCCACGGCGACGGATCCACTGCCGTGGAGTGCCACCGTGTCCCCCAGGCTGCACAGCTATCCGCCACGCGTCCCTGGAGTGGCCCCAGGGCGACGCGTGGGCCGATGAGCTGGAGCGCGGGCACACAGCGCACCTCCCCCGGCAAGCACCTTGCCGGGGATCTCGACCTTGCCGGGCCCGGAAGCTTGCCGCTCCCCGAGCCCTTGCCGGGTTTTCTAAGATAAAATCTTCTATTCGTCCTGACAAGCTCCTCTTGCCAGGGCCTCGTGCTAGTTAAGCAATCTCGAGCCTGGGACGGCCTTCCCGGCAAGCTCCTCTTGCCGGGGTCTTGGTCTTCTGTCTTGTATACTTTGTTTTTGAATGGCTAGATAAGGGGCAGGAAGGTCTCCGGCAAGCGCGTGGTGAACCCTGCCGCGGGGAGCTGCCGCTGCCCGTGCACAAGTTGGGGTACTAGGGTACCCCTACCTTAGTACACCGACAGGAGCCCCCGGGCCTGGGCCACACACGGTGCCGAGCGCTGTTGGGCCAGGCCCAAAACAGTGCACGGGCACCCGCGGCCCGCGGCGCGCCGAATCCACTTCCATATCCGCCGCACCCCACGGCAACGGCACGCGTCGATTGCGGCGCCGTGGGATGGGACGTGCTCACGATTTCTTTAATGGGAAGGGCGAAACGCCCCCCACTCTCCCATAAAAGCAGAGAGAGCGGCGCGGTTCCCCTCCCTGCGCATTCATTGCCATCGTCTTCTTCCTCAGATTCCTCTGCGTTTTGCCTCTACTCCTCCGCCACCACCAAGCTCTTCGTCCCCTTCCTTCCACCGCATCCGCCATGGCCCCAAAGACCGATAAGGCGAAGTCGGAGAAGTCCAAGCGGGAGAAGTCAGATCAGGCGGCGAAGCTCGCCGCGTACCGGAAGGAGCACATTGTCTTCGCGCCGAAGCTCGGCGTGCGGGAACTTTGGAACAAATATTATTTGTTCTGGGCCAAGGAGACCCCAGCGCACCCCCGCACGCGCGTCTACCCGGCCGTCGCCAAGGACCACTACCCCGGCGGGTATTACTTTTTCGCAGCCTTCTTCCACTGCGGTCTGTGCCCTCCCTTCTCAAACTTTTTCTGCGATATCATGAATACTTATGGCTTCCACCTCCTCGACTTCACCCCCAACGCCATCCTCACCATGTCCGTTTTCGCACACATGTGCGAAAACTTCGTAGGAATCCAGCCCAACGTAGCTCTCTTTAGGCACTTTTTCATCCCCAGAGTAGAGGCCGACGCCCCCCTCTCCGGAGGAATCTCTTGGGTGTTTAGGCTGAATAAGAAATCAGCCTACTTGCCGGGGGAGCTCCGCGGCAAGTGGGAAGAGTGGCGTGCGGAGTGGTGCTGGGTCGTCGAGGAGCGGCCGCAACACTTCACCGCGCCGCGCACATCGCCCATCGTGCGCGGCAGGGATTGGAGTAATCTCGATTCCGACGATTCCAAGCTGGATATCGCTCTCGTCAGAATCCTTCGTCTTCGGATGGCGCCGCTGTCTGTCGCTGAAGTGGGCGCGGACTTTCTTCGTCGCCGGATCGCCCCCCTCCAAGGCCGGAAAAGGCCGGCGTGGCAATACGGCGGCCCGGCAGACATCATGAGGCTGCGCCCCGGCCTCAATTTTAACTTCACAACACTCGAGCTGCGGGGTATGGTCAGGGAACTTTTCAAGTTCGACCCGGCACACCCCGAGTACTTCCGCGCTCCCCGGGGAGTGGTGCCGCTCTGCGCCAGCAGCGCCCGGGATCGCCTTGTCGCTATGATGCCCGCGTGCGACTCTCATGGATTGGAGCGCACGTGGATTGCGCCCAAGCCTATCGACGTCCTCGAGTTCTACGACAACCTTGCGGAGGTGTTGGAGAAGACGGACGATCTCAAGCTGCACACGCGGGCCACCACCGACCAAGAGATTGCTTACATGGCTTCTCGCGCTGAAGAAGTCGCCGCAGCCGCGGCGGCGGGAAACTTTGGATACACACCCGCGGAGGCGGAAGCCGCGGATGCCTCCAGCCAGGCGGATAAGGAGGAGATTCGCAAGCTGCTAGAGCTCCCTCCCGACGCGCTCGCCGGGGTCCCCTCGCTGAGGCACTCCGGGATCAATGGGATCGCGACGGAGGCCGCGGCAATGGAGGGCACAGCCGGAGGAAGCAGGGGTGCCGCGAGGGGTGACGGAGAAGTCCTCGCCTCCGCGGGTCTGACAGTCGTCGAGGCGCCCGGCGAAGGAGATGGGCCCGAGGAGGAAAAGCTTCTCCACCAACTCCTGGCCCTTTACCGGGCCAGGCAGGCGAAGCTTGCCTCCCGGGAAGCCCTTGCTGCCCAGGCCGCCGCCGAAATGGAGAAGCGTGCGGCGGAGCTCAGCGCTGCCCACAAGGCGGGCCTCCGCGAGGTGGCGGAGGAGCGCGAGCGTCTCGCCGGTGAATATCAAGAGTGGCTTTTGGAGAAAGCCGAGGCTGAAGAACAGCAACGGCTCGCCGGGGTGGAGATGTCCCGGCGAGAAGGAGAGATCGCGCAGCGGAAGGTGGATCTCGACTCCCATGAGGAGGACCTTGCCGCTCGCGAGGCTGCCCTTGGCGGGGAGCTGAAGGAGGCGAAAGCCGCTGCTGCTGCCGCGGAAGACGCCAAGAAGGAGCTTGCCGCCAAGGTTGAACGACTAGAAGCGGCGATGAAGGTGAGCACCGAGAAGGTTGCCGCGCTCATCACTGAGCGCGAGAAGGACGCCCACACCAACGCGGAGCTCCAAGTGAATCTGTCCAAGAGGGGCGATGAGCTTAAGGCCGCCAAGGACTCCATCGAGGACTTGGAGCTGAAAGTCTCAACTCTGAGGGATTCAATTGACGCCGCCAAGCTTCGAGAAGACAAGCTGAAGGAGGAGCTCCGCAAGGAGCGGACCTTGGTGGACAGCGCCAACAAGGCATCCGAGCTCTTCCGCAAGAACATTGAGCTGTGGACCGAAGAGCTGGTTTCTTCTGCATCCAACATTGACCAGGAGTTGCTTGCCTTGAAGGTCGAACATCTTATCTACTCGCCGGATCCAGACCTCCCGCACAGCGCCAAGCTCAGCCTCTTCTTCAGAGGCGTCGCTCCGGCCCTTGCAGGTCTCCGGAACCGCATCCCCGCGCAGCTGGCCGAGGAGTCGCGCCGTCCCTGCGCAGGAACTCTGGAGCGGGTCTTGACGAAGATCGTGTACCGCAACCCGGGGATCAACCTCAAGAACGTTCTTTGCAGCTTGCCGGCAGATGCAGACACGGAGGCCCTGAAGGAGCAGGTCAGCCATATCATCGCCAAGGTGGCAAAGCTTGGCAGGAAGGAGGGCGACCGCGTAGACTAGGGCCCCATTTATCTTTATCTTTTCGTTGCTGCACATTATGTTACGAACTCATTAGTCCATTGCGACAAGTTATCCTTGTAAGATATTTGCTTTACTTCAATCAATCAGTGCAATGTTATCTTCCTTGTTCCAATCTTTGACTTTGTATGTTCCTCACCCTACGCTCCCGGGGAGCTTGCCGGAAAGGGGCCCTTGCCGCGAGCGCTGAGCGCTGAGCAGCCTGCTGGCCAAGGTCCTCGCCGGTAAGCAACCTCGCCGCAGCAAGTCGCAACGCACTTAGCTTGCTGAGTGTACTCGGAAACGAAGCAAGGGCGCGACACTTGTCGCAGCTTACTTAAATCGTTGAGTGGACTCGAAGACAAGATAAGGGTGCGGCAAGCCACGGGTAGGTTCCTCCGCGCACAGGTTTTCCATACAAAGTGTGATCGTTCAAGGAAGACAACCAAAATTTAAAATTTGAACTGGTCAAATTCTAACAACTTATCTTTCATATGCTGCTTGCTCATGTTGTTTGCTTTCCGGTAAGGCTCTTCTTTCTTGAACGGCACTTAGTTCCTCCTCCATCTCCTTCCTCCCCGGCAAACTTGTGCGCGAGGAACGTTCCTTCTGCTTAAGAGAAAAAGGAAAAGGAGAGGGAAACAAGCATATTGCCTTTCGGCGTAATAGTGCTTACCGAATGTCTAAGTGTTGCATCAAATGCCAAATAAAACATGCAAATAGCAAAGAGAAGCATGCGAAAGGCAATCGATGCGAAAACACGGAATCTTTACTGATGCACGGGGTCTGCGCCCGGCTTTGTACAAAGGGTTACATGCAACAGCGGCAAGGCTTGTACAAAAGGTGGTTGCCGGAACGGATCACGGCAACCGCGCCTTAGGGGTGAAACTTGCGAAGATGCTCTATGTTCCAGGAGTTGCTCACCGGTAAGCCTTCTTCGGTCTCGAGGCGGACAGCGCCGGGCCTCGTAACTTGTCTCACCCGATAAGGGCCTTCCCACTTCGGCGTCAACTTGTTGGAATTCTTGGCGGACTGAACACGCCGAAGAACAAGGTCGCCTTCCTCGAGACTCCTGGCCTTGACTTTGCGGCTATGGTAGCGGCGCAAAGCTTGCTGGTATCGAGCAGCTCGTACAGCAGCCTGGAGACGTCCCTCCTCAAGGAGCAATGCGTCATCTTGCCGTAGTTGCTCTTGCTCGAGCTCATCATAAGCGAGCACTCGAGGAGATCCGTATACGAGTTCCGTGGGGATAACTGCTTCTGCTCCATAGACTAGAGCAAAAGGTGTCTGTCCGGTGGCTCGATTCGGTGTCGTTCTGATTGACCAAAGAGCCGCCGGGAGCTCCTCTATCCAATTCTTTCCGCACTTGCGCAGCCTGTCAAAGGTCCTTGTCTTGAGTCCGCGCAGCACTTCAGCATTTGCCCTCTCCGCTTGACCGTTGCTCTACTTGTCGCACCTAAACCACAGGAAAAGTTGTTGCTATACTTAGCGGCAACCAACCAGGTGGTTAGTGCTGCGTTAGTAGCGGAGAGGGAGTCCGACGAGGAGTCAGCATCGCCGGCAAGCGAATCTAGCGACAAGCAGGGGGCTGTCCCGACAAGCTCTGGCCCCGACAAGGAAGACTCTGCGCAGGAACAAGGAGAGGTGCGGAAGAAGATGGTGCAGCGCCCAGTGTATTTTGTAAGTTCCCTTCTCCAGGGAGCTAGGTCAAGGTACTCTGGTGTGCAAAAATTGCTTTTCGGCCTCCTCATGGCCTCGAGGAAGCTGCGCCACTACTTCCAAGCCCATGAGATAACGGTGGTCACTCGCTTTCCGTTGAAGAGGATATTGCACAATCCAGAGGCAACAGGCAGGATTGTCGAGTGGGCACTAGAACTATCAAGCTTTGGACTCAAGTTTGAAAGTACTTCAACCATACAGAGCCGAGCTTTGGCAGAATTTATAGCAGAATGGACCCCAACGCCCGATGAAGAAGTTCAAGAAACGAGTGTACCCGTGCAAGAAGCGACAAGTGAATGGGTAATGTATTTTGACGGTGCCTTTTCGCTGCAAGGCGCCGGTGCTGGCGTAGTACTCATTGCGCCCACCGGAGAACACCTCAAGTATATTATCCAGATGCACTTCCCAAGAGAGCAAGCGACAAACAATACTGCAGAGTATGAAGGCTTGCTCGCCGGCCTCAGAATTGCGGCTGAACTTGGGATCAGAAAGCTGATTGTACGTGGAGATTCTCAGTTGGTGGTCCGGCAAGTCAACAAGAGCTACCAGAGCCCTTTGATGGAAGCTTATGTAGATGAAGTGAGGAAGCTTGAAGAGCACTTTGAAGGTCTGCAGATGGAGCATGTCCCGAGAGTTCAGAATGAAATTGCAGATGGCCTTTCAAAGTGTGCTGCGATGAAGTTACCTGTGGAACCAGGGACCTTCCTGCTCAAGCTAACTCAGCCATCCGTTACACCATCAATCGGACAGTCTAAGAAGAGAAAGTTGGTCTCCGGCGACTACTTGCCGGCGGATCTTCCAGAAACCGCCGCCAAGGTCCCCAAGATCAACGACAAGAACGCTGAGGAACAGTTTGCTCCTGCAAGCCCTCGGGCTTGTGCAGTTGAAGCAAGTGTTCCCGACAAGCCTCGCCCCGGCGAGCTTGCCGGGGGACCGTCAGCTCCGACAGGACCAGAGGTCTTTGCCGTAGAAGCCGGGGTTCCCGCAGCGGCCCTCGAGCCTTTAGTCCTTGCCGTCGAGCCCCGAGCTCCGGCATGGGCACAGCAGATCGTCCGTTTTTTGCAAACTGGAGAACTTCCCGACGACCCTCAAGAGATAGAGAAGATAACCAGGCAGTCAAGTATGTATCAGTTTGTGGATAACGAGCTGTACAGAAGAAGACTCAATGGTGTCAGGTTGAAGTGCATCTCCAGGGAAGATGGACAGAAGCTGTTGGCAGAAATACACGGAGGCATATGCGGCCACCACATTGGCGCAAGGGCGCTTGCCGGGAAAGCTTTCCGGCAAGGGTTCTTTTGGCAAGAAGCCCTCCAAGATGCAACTGCACTAGTAACCAAGTGTGAAGCGTGCCAGTTTCATGCAAAGCAAATACATCAGCCAGCTCAAGCTCTCCAAACAATCCCTTTGTCCTGGCCCTTCTCGGTCTGGGGGCTCGATATCCTCGGCCCTTTCCCTCGTGCTGTCGGGGGCTTTGAGTACTTGTACGTTGCAATCGACAAGTTCACAAAGTGGCCGGAAGTGCAGCCAGTGAGAAAGGTGACAGCACAGTCAGCAGTCAGGTTCTTCAGGTCGATTGTTTGCCGTTTCGGGATCCCTAACAGGATCATCACCGACAACGGTACGCAATTCACTAGTCGCACCTTCATGCAATACGTCCAAGACCTTGGCGCCAAGGTCTGTTTCGCTTCTGTTGCTCACCCGAGGAGCAACGGTCAAGCGGAGAGGGCAAATGCTGAAGTGCTGCGCGGACTCAAGACAAGGACCTTTGACAGGCTGCGCAAGTGCGGAAGGAATTGGATAGAGGAGCTCCCGGCGGCTCTTTGGTCAATCAGAACGACACCGAATCGAGCCACCGGACAGACACCCTTTGCCCTAGTCTACGGGGCAGAAGCAGTTATCCCCACGGAACTCGTATACGGATCTCCTCGAGTGCTCGCTTATGATGAGCTCGAGCAAGAGCAACTGCGGCAAGATGACGCACTGCTCCTTGAGGAGGGACGTCTCCAGGCTGCTGTACGAGCTGCTCGATACCAGCAAGCTTTGCGCCGCTACCATAGCCGCAAAGTCAAGGCCAGGAGTCTCGAGGAAGGCGACCTTGTTCTTCGGCGTGTTCAGTCCGCCAAGAATTCCAACAAGTTGACGCCGAAGTGGGAAGGCCCTTATCGGGTGAGACAAGTTACGAGGCCCGGCGCTGTCCGCCTCGAGACCGAAGAAGGCTTACCGGTGAGCAACTCCTGGAACATAGAGCATCTTCGCAAGTTTCACCCCTAAGGCGCGGTTGCCGTGATCCGTTCCGGCAACCACCTTTTGTACAAGCCTTGCCGCTGTTGCATGTAACCCTTTGTACAAAGCCGGGCGCAGACCCCGTGCATCAGTAAAGATTCCGTGTTTTCGCATCGATTGCCTTTCGCATGCTTCTCTTTGCTATTTGCATGTTTTATTTGGCATTTGATGCAACACTTAGACATTCGGTAAGCACTATTACGCCGAAAGGCAATATGCTTGTTTCCCTCTCCTTTTCCTTTTTCTCTTAAGCAGAAGGAACGTTCCTCGCGCACAAGTTTGCCGGGGAGGAAGGAGATGGAGGAGGAACTAAGTGCCGTTCAAGAAAGAAGAGCCTTACCGGAAAGCAAACAACATGAGCAAGCAGCATATGAAAGATAAGTTGTTAGAATTTGACCAGTTCAAATTTTAAATTTTGGTTGTCTTCCTTGAACGATCACACTTTGTATGGAAAACCTGTGCGCGGAGGAACCTACCCGTGGCTTGCCGCACCCTTATCTTGTCTTCGAGTCCACTCAACGATTTAAGTAAGCTGCGACAAGTGTCGCGCCCTTGCTTCGTTTCCGAGTACACTCAGCAAGCTAAGTGCGTTGCGACTTGCTGCGGCGAGGTTGCTTACCGGCGAGGACCTTGGCCAGCAGGCTGCTCAGCGCTCAGCGCTCGCGGCAAGGGCCCCTTTCCGGCAAGCTCCCCGGGAGCGTAGGGTGAGGAACATACAAAGTCAAAGATTGGAACAAGGAAGATAACATTGCACTGATTGATTGAAGTAAAGCAAATATCTTACAAGGATAACTTGTCGCAATGGACTAATGAGTTCGTAACATAATGTGCAGCAACGAAAAGATAAAGATAAATGGGGCCCTAGTCTACGCGGTCGCCCTCCTTCCTGCCAAGCTTTGCCACCTTGGCGATGATATGGCTGACCTGCTCCTTCAGGGCCTCCGTGTCTGCATCTGCCGGCAAGCTGCAAAGAACGTTCTTGAGGTTGATCCCCGGGTTGCGGTACACGATCTTCGTCAAGACCCGCTCCAGAGTTCCTGCGCAGGGACGGCGCGACTCCTCGGCCAGCTGCGCGGGGATGCGGTTCCGGAGACCTGCAAGGGCCGGAGCGACGCCTCTGAAGAAGAGGCTGAGCTTGGCGCTGTGCGGGAGGTCTGGATCCGGCGAGTAGATAAGATGTTCGACCTTCAAGGCGAGCAACTCCTGGTCAATGTTGGATGCAGAAGAAACCAGCTCTTCGGTCCACAGCTCAATGTTCTTGCGGAAGAGCTCGGATGCCTTGTTGGCGCTGTCCACCAAGGTCCGCTCCTTGCGGAGCTCCTCCTTCAGCTTGTCTTCTCGAAGCTTGGCGGCGTCAATTGAATCCCTCAGAGTTGAGACTTTCAGCTCCAAGTCCTCGATGGAGTCCTTGGCGGCCTTAAGCTCATCGCCCCTCTTGGACAGATTCACTTGGAGCTCCGCGTTGGTGTGGGCGTCCTTCTCGCGCTCAGTAATGAGCGCGGCAACCTTCTCGGTACTCACCTTCATCGCCGCTTCTAGTCGTTCAACCTTGGCGGCAAGCTCCTTCTTGGCGTCTTCCGCGGCAGCAGCAGCGGCTTTCGCCTCCTTCAGCTCCCCGCCAAGGGCAGCCTCGCGAGCGGCAAGGTCCTCCTCATGGGAGTCGAGATCCACCTTCCGCTGCGCGATCTCTCCTTCTCGCCGGGACATCTCCACCCCGGCGAGCCGTTGCTGTTCTTCAGCCTCGGCTTTCTCCAAAAGCCACTCTTGATATTCACCGGCGAGACGCTCGCGCTCCTCCGCCACCTCGCGGAGGCCCGCCTTGTGGGCAGCGCTGAGCTCCGCCGCACGCTTCTCCATTTCGGCGGCGGCCTGGGCAGCAAGGGCTTCCCGGGAGGCAAGCTTCGCCTGCCTGGCCCGGTAAAGGGCCAGGAGTTGGTGGAGAAGCTTTTCCTCCTCGGGCCCATCTCCTTCGCCGGGCGCCTCGACGACTGTCAGACCCGCGGAGGCGAGGACTTCTCCGTCACCCCTCGCGGCACCCCTGCTTCCTCCGGCTGTGCCCTCCATTGCCGCGGCCTCCGTCGCGATCCCATTGATCCCGGAGTGCCTCAGCGAGGGGACCCCGGCGAGCGCGTCGGGAGGGAGCTCTAGCAGCTTGCGAATCTCCTCCTTATCCGCCTGGCTGGAGGCATCCGCGGCTTCCGCCTCCGCGGGTGTGTATCCAAAGTTTCCCGCCGCCGCGGCTGCGGCGACTTCTTCAGCGCGAGAAGCCATGTAAGCAATCTCTTGGTCGGTGGTGGCCCGCGTGTGCAGCTTGAGATCGTCCGTCTTCTCCAACACCTCCGCAAGGTTGTCGTAGAACTCGAGGACGTCGATAGGCTTGGGCGCAATCCACGTGCGCTCCAATCCATGAGAGTCGCACGCGGGCATCATAGCGACAAGGCGATCCCGGGCGCTGCTGGCGCAGAGCGGCACCACTCCCCGGGGAGCGCGGAAATACTCGGGGTGTGCCGGGTCGAACTTGAAAAGTTCCCTGACCATACCCCGCAGCTCGAGTGTTGTGAAGTTAAAATTGAGGCCGGGGCGCAGCCTCATGATGTCTGCCGGGCCGCCGTATTGCCACGCCGGCCTTTTCCGGTCTTGGAGGGGGGCGATCCGGCGACGAAGAAAGTCCGCGCCCACTTCAGCGACAGACAGCGGCGCCATCCGAAGACGAAGGATTCTGACGAGAGCGATATCCAGCTTGGAATCGTCGGAATCGAAATTACTCCAATCCCTGCCGCGCACGATGGGCGATGTGCGCGGCGCGGTGAAGTGTTGCGGCCGCTCCTCGACGACCCAGCACCACTCCGCGCGCCACTCTTCCCACTTGCCGCGGAGCTCCCCCGGCAAGTAGGCTGATTTCTTATTCAGCCTAAACACCCAAGAGATTCCTCCGGAGAGGGGGGCATCGGCCTCTACTCTGGGGATGAAGAAGTGCCTAAAGAGAGCTACGTTGGGCTGGATTCCTACGAAGTTTTCGCACATGTGTGCGAAAACGGACATGGTGAGGATGGCGTTGGGAGTGAAGTCGAGGAGGTGGAGGCCATAAGTATTCATGATATCGCAGAAAAAGTTTGAGAAGGGAGGGCACAGACCGCAGTGGAAGAAGGCTGCGAAAAAGTAATACCCGCCGGGGTAGTGGTCCTTGGCGACGGCCGGGTAGACGCGCGTGCGGGGGTGCGCTGGGGTCTCCTTGGCCCAGAACAAATAATATTTGTTCCAAAGCTCCCGCACGCCGAGCTTCGGCGCGAAGACAATGTGCTCCTTCCGGTACGCGGCGAGCTTCGCCGCCTGATCTGACTTCTCCCGCTTGGACTTCTCCGACTTCGCCTTGTCGGTCTTTGGGGCCATGGCGGACGCGGTGGAAAGAAGGGGACGAAGAGCTTGGTGGTGGCGGAGGAGTAGAGGCAAAGCGCAGAGGAATCTAAGGAAGAAGACGATGGCAATGAGTGCGCAGGGAGGGGAACCGCGCCGCTCTCTCTGCTTTTATGGGAGAGTGGGGGGGCGTTTCGCCCTTCCCATTAAAGAAATCGTGGGCACGTCCCATCCCACGGCGCCGCAATCGACGCGTGCCGTTGCCGTGGGGTGCGGCGGATATGGAAGTGGATTCGGCGCGCCGCGGGCCGCGGGTGCCCGTGCACTGTTTTGGGCCTGGCCCAACAGCGCTCGGCACCGTGTGTGGCCCAGGCCCGGGGGCTCCTGTCGGTGTACTAAGGTAGGGGTACCCTAGTACCCCAACTTGTGCACGGGCAGCGGCAGCTCCCCGCGGCAGGGTTCACCACGCGATTGCCGGAGACCTTCCTGCCCCCTATCTAGCCATTCAAAAACAAAGTATACAAGACAGAAGACCAAGACCCCGGCAAGAGGAGCTTGCCGGGAAGGCCGTCCCAGGCTCGAGATTGCTTAACTAGCACGAGGCCCTGGCAAGAGGAGCTTGTCAGGACGAATAGAAGATTTTATCTTAGAAGACCCGGCAAGGGCTCGGGGAGCGGCAAGCTTCCGGGCCCGGCAAGGTCGAGATCCCCGGCAAGGTGCTTGCCGGGGGAGGTGCGCTGTGTGCCCGCGCTCCAGCTCATCGGCCCACGCGTCGCCCTGGGGCCACTCCAGGGACGCGTGGCGGATGGCTGTGCAGCCTGGGGGACACGGTGGCACTCCACGGCAGTGGATCCATCGCCGTGGCAGACGGAGACGCAACGGCGGGAGCTTTTGGGGTCGACGGCGACGGGCATTAAATGCCCTTGTCCCCCACTGTTAAAGTAGGTATAGACCACTGTTCTGTACTGTAGCTCCACTGTTCCCGCACTGTTACAACTACCACCTCTTTTACATTTTTACCCCTTTCTCCTACGTTGACACCTGTCGGTGACCCCTTGCACTATAAAAGGAGGCCCATGCACAACGTGGAGGGGGTTGGGTTCGAAACCTAGATTACTCTCACGCACGGTGTAGCTGCTTCTTCAAGCTCCCGAGCGTTCAACTCAATACACAACCAAGCAGGAGTAGGGTTTTACGCATCCGTGCGGCCCGAACCTGGGTAAAAACTGCCCGCGCGTCTGCCTCGATCTGCTCTTCGTGCTCCCTCCGCCCTCGTACCGCACAGACAAGGGGCTCCGGTCCCATAGGTGTTCGTGGCGGACAGTTTCCCCCGACATCTTTGGCGCGCCAGGTAGGGGGCGTCGAGGTTGTGCGAACCTGATCCGGCGTTCGCGCGGGCGCATTCTCCATCAACCTCTCCAGCTTCATCAACAACTTCACCAGCGACAACTCCATGGCCCCGAAGAAGAAGCCTTCGGAGGTCGGAGGCCCGTCTGCGTCGCACCCGCCGCCACCAGAGCCAACGGTGGGCGGGGGAGACGCCGTCGGAAGGGTGGTGGCCGGCGAGGACACTCACGGTGCCACCAGATCCAAGAACAAGACGGACGACCGGACCTCGGTCTCCGTGGACGCGCCGCGTCCATCACAGCATACGACGACCCCGCAGCGCCATACCACGGGAGGTGGTATCCGCTTGCTGGGACAAGGTCATACTGGAGGTTCGCGGGACGCCCCGGACCCCCGTCCGGGCACAAGCAAAGCGAAGGCGCCGGCGCGGGACCCCGCTCCTTCTAACGTCGTTAGAAGTCCGAGCGTATCCCGCTCCTCGCACCGCTCGCCCGCGTTCCCCACTACTCCGGCAGAAGCGCTCGCAAGGGCGCAGCTGCTCCTCGATTTTCCTCCAGCGGCCGACAAGGCCGAGGAATGGAGGGCCACTATCCGGAGCCTGATAGACTTCGCCAACAACGACTCTCCGCAGCAGCCGTCGGCCTCACGGCCGCGGCAGGCTGAGAAGACGAAGGCTATCGGCGACAAGACCGCCGGGGGTGCGACAAGCGTGCACTCCCCGCCGCAGAAGCAGAAGACGCCGCCCCGCCGGAACAACCCCGACGACGGCCCCACAGCCTCGTCGGACCCGCGGGCCCGTCGGGACCAGCGCCAGGTCCTCGACGACCGGCGAGATGAAGACGCTCGGACCACGATCGAGCGCCGCCGAGAAGCTCGGCGACAATCCGACAAGAGAGCTGGGAACACTGTCGACGCACCCGCGCCCGGTGAACCAGGCGACTTGCCGTACGCGGCAGGCTGCCCTGCGTTCACCCGCGAGCTGCGGCGCGTCCAGTGGCCCAGCATGAAGAACTTTAAGCCCGACGTACCGGAGAAGTACGACGGCAAAACGCACCCCTCGGAGTTTCTCAGCGTCTACACTATAGCAGTGCAAGCTGCCGGGGGACGCGACGAGAAGATCCTAGCCAACTACTTCCCGCTCGTGCTGAAGCCGAACGTCCGTTCGTGGCTCATGCACTTGCCGGAAGGCTCTATCTCTTCTTGGGCCGACCTCTGCCATCAGTTTGTTGGCGCCTTCACCGGCGGCCACAAACCCCATGGCCAGGAGAGCGATCTCCACATTTTGGCCCAGAAGGAAGGCGAACCCCTGCGCAAGTATATCCAACGTTTCAGCCGGGTACAGCACAACATCCCCGACGTTCACCCTGCTGCGGTTATCAGCGCGTTCCATCAGAACGTGCGTAACCGCCGCATGCGTGAGGAGATGGCGATGACAAAGATCAGGGACGTCAGCGAGCTCTACGCTCTTGCCGACAAGTGCGCCCGTGCAGAAGAGGGGAGGAAACTCCCCGGGGAGGATGCTGGCGCAGGGGGAAGCGACAGCGACGACGCCGCCCCGGCAAAGAAGAGCCGGCGGCGGAACAACAGGAAGAAGGGCAAGAAGGAAGTGCTTGCCGTCGAGAAGTCCGGCAAGGAGGCCCCCGCCAAGCAAGCGCAGGCTGGCGGCTCCGGCAAGGAGCCTGCCCCTGCGGCGGCGGCCGACAAGCCGGGTAGCTCCGACAAGCAATACTGTAAGATTCACCGCACCAAGGGTCACGACCTCTCCAACTGTAAGCGCGTCGAGTACCTCGTCGAGCAGCAAAAGGCTGAGTACGAGAGGCGCGACAAGGAGAAGGCCCAAGGTGGTGGGGAAGAGCCCAGCAAGAAGCGGCCATTCAATGGCCGGGGAGGACGCCGCGGCAAGGCCAAGCAGCGGCAAGGAGATCGACCTCCCCGGGGCCGCGACAACGACGAAGACGACGATGAAGACATGGAGGACGACGAGAACAGCGAGCAGGAGTTCCAGAAGGCCACGGAGGTCCTGTGCGTCGACGGTGGCGCCTCCCTGCACACCTCCCACCGCCAGCTGAAACAGTGGGTGCGTGAGGTGAATGCAGCCGAGCCGCCCGTGGAGTCGCGCAGGCTCCTCAAATGGTCCAGCACGCCCATCATTTTTGACCTTGAGGATCACCCTGACCGCACCACTGCGGTCGGGTGCTTGCCGATGCTGGTCTCACCCACCATCCGCAACCTCAAGGTCACCAAAATGTTGGTTGACGGCGGGGCCGGGCTGAACTTGATCTCCTCTGCTGTGATCAAGAAGCTCCAGATTCAAGACGGCGAGCTCGAGGAAACCGGTTCATTCCAAGGAATCAACCCGGGAAGGAGCAAGCCCAAGGGAAAGATTACTCTGCCGGTGACCTTTGGCGGGGAGCTCAACTTCAGAACTGAGCGCATCACCTTTGACGTTGCTGATATTCCATTGCCCTACAATGGGATACTCGGCCGTCCCGCCCTCGCCAAGTTCATGGCAGCTTCCCACTATGCCTACAACGTGCTGAAGATGCCGGGGCCGATAAGCGTCATCACTGTCCACAGCGACAAGAAAGATGCGCTTATTTGCGCCGACAAGATTTACCGGGATGCGGCAGCTGCGGC
The DNA here is from genome assembly GCA_902687465.1 of Secale cereale. Classification (NCBI taxonomy): domain Eukaryota; kingdom Viridiplantae; phylum Streptophyta; class Magnoliopsida; order Poales; family Poaceae; genus Secale; species Secale cereale. Next base: position 801,032,020 of record LR738710.1, on the reverse strand, counting down.
CGAGAAGGATACTCTTGCCGCCGAAGCTCCCGGGGGGAAGAAGACGAAGACCAAGTCCGGCAAGTGCTCTGGGACCCACTCCGGCAACCGCACCTCTTCGGAGTGCTGCGTCGCCGTCGAGGACGTTCCATCGAGCTCCACCGGCAAGAGCAAGAAAGGAATGGCTGCTCCTCCGGCAACCAAGAAAGTGTCCGCAAAGGAGGATGGCACTGGTGGCACCTTCACCATCAGTGCCACCCTTGACAGCAAATAGGAAAGCGCGCTCGTCGCCTTCTTGCGGGCGAATGTCGATGTGTTTGCTTGGCAACCGTCTGACATCCCCGGTGTTCCCAGGAAGGTGATTGAGCACAAGCTTGCTGTCTGTCCTCATGCGCGGCCCATCAAGCAAAAAGTGAGGAAGCAAGCCGTGGAGCGCCAAGAGTTCATCAACGAGGAGATCAAGAAACTAGAGGCAGCAGGCCTAGTTAGAGGTGTGATCCATCCGACGTGGTTGGCAAACCCAGTCGTCGTGCGCAAGGCCAACGGGAAGTGGAGACTGTGTATAGACTTCACTGATGTCAACAAAGCATGTCCCAAGGACCCCTTCCCTTTGCCGCGCATTGACCAGATCGTTGACTCCACTGCCGGATGTGATCTACTGTGTTTTCTTGATGCATACTCAGGCTATCACCAGATTTTCATGGCCAAGGAAGATGAAGAGAAGACTGCATTTATCACTCCATGTGGCACTTACTGCTTTATCCGCATGCCGTTTGGACTGAAAAATGCAGGCTCAACTTTTGCAAGGGTAGTGTACACTGCTTTTGAGCCACAGATCCACAGGAATGTAGAAGCCTACATGGATGATATCGTGGTGAAGAGCAAGAGCAAAGAAACACTGATTCAAGACTTGGAAGAAACGTTTCAGAACCTGCGCAGGATACAACTCAAGCTGAACCCCGAGAAGTGCGTCTTTGGAGTTCCCTCCGGCAAGCTTCTCGGGTTCTTTGTATCACAGAGGGGGATTGAAGCCAACCCCGACAAGATCAAAGCCATCGAGCAGATTGAAGCCCCGAAGCGCGTCAAGGATGTCAGAAGGCTTGCAGGTTGCGTAGCTGCCCTCAGTAGATTCATTTCAAAATCCGCAGAACGCGCCCTACCTTTCTTCAAAATCTTGAAAAAGGCAGGTCCCATGAAGTGGACTCCGGAAGCGGAGGCGGCGTTGCAGGATTTGAAACGGTACCTGTCCTCCACTCCTATACTTGTCGCACCTAAACCACAGGAAAAGTTGTTGCTATACTTAGCGGCAACCAACCAGGTGGTTAGTGCTGCGTTAGTAGCGGAGAGGGAGTCCGACGAGGAGTCAGCGTCACCGGCAAGCGAATCTAGCGACAAGCAGGGGACTGTCCCGACAAGCTCTGGCCCCGACAAGGAAGACTCTGCGCAGGAACAAGGAGAGGTGCGGAAGAAGATGGTGCAGCGCCCAGTGTATTTTGTAAGTTCCCTTCTCCAGGGAGCTAGATCAAGGTACTCTGGTGTGCAAAAATTGCTTTTCGGCCTCCTCATGGCCTCGAGGAAGCTGCGCCACTACTTCCAAGCCCATGAGATAACAGTGGTCACTCGCTTTCCGTTGAAGAGGATATTGCACAATCCAGAAGCAACAGGCAGGATCGTCGAGTGGGCACTGGAGCTGTCAAGCTTTGGACTCAAGTTTGAAAGTACTTCAACCATCCAGAGCCGAGCTTTGGCAGAATTCATCGCTGAGTGGACCCCAACACCAGAAGAAGAAGTTCAGGAAACGAGTGTACCCGTGCAAGAAGCGACAAGTGAATGGGTAATGTATTTTGACGGTGCCTTCTCGCTACAAGGCGCCGGTGCCGGCGTGGTACTCATCGCGCCCACCGGAGAACACCTCAAATACGTTATCCAGATGCACTTTCCCAGGGAGCAAGCGACAAACAACACTGCAGAATATGAAGGCTTGCTTGCCGGCCTCAGGATTGCGGCCGAACTTGGGATCAGAAAGCTGATTGTGCGGGGCGATTCTCAGTTGGTGGTCCGGCAAGTTAACAAGAGCTACCAGAGCCCTTTGATGGAAGCATATGTCGATGAAGTGAGGAAGCTTGAAGAGCACTTTGAAGGTCTGCAGATGGAGCACGTCCCAAGAGCTCAAAATGAGATTGCAGATGGCCTTTCAAAGTGCGCCGCGATGAAGTTACCTGTGGAACCAGGGACCTTTTTGCTCAAGCTGACTCAGCCATCAGTTACACCATCGATTGGGCAGTCCAAGAAGAGAAAGTTGGTCTCCGGCGACTACTTGCCGGCGGATCTTCCTGAACCCGCCGCCAAAGTTCCCAAGATCAACAACAACGCTGAGGAACAGTTTGCTCCTGCAAGCCCTCGGGCTTGTGCAGTTGAAGCAAGTGTTCCCGACAAGCCTCGCTCCGGCGAGCTTGCCGAGGGACCGTCAGCTCCGACGGGACCAGAGGTCTTTGCCGTAGAAGCTGGGGTTCCCGCAGCGGCCCTCGAGCCTTTAGTCCTTGCCGTCGAGCCTCGAGCTCCGGCATGGGCACAGCAGATCGTCCATTTTTTGCAAACTGGAGAACTTCCCGACGACCCTCAAGAGATAGAGAAGATAACCAGGCAGTCAAGTATGTATCAGTTTGTGGATAACGAGCTGTACAGAAGAAGACTCAACGGTGTCAGGTTGAAATGCATTTCCAGAGAAGATGGACAGAAGCTGTTGGCAGAAATACACGGAGGCATATGCGGCCACCACATTGGCGCAAGGGCACTTGCCGGGAAAGCTTTCCGGCAAGGGTTCTTTTGGCAAGAAGCCCTCCAAGATGCAACTGCACTAGTAACCAAGTGTGAAGCGTGCCAGTTCCATGCAAAGCAAATTCATCAGCCAGCTCAAGCTCTCCAAACAATCCCTTTGTCATGGCCCTTCTCGGTCTGGGGGCTCGATATCCTCGGCCCTTTCCCTCGCGCTGTCGGGGGCTTTGAGTACTTGTACGTTGCAATCGACAAGTTCACAAAGTGGCCAGAAGTGGAGCCAGTGAGAAAGGTGACAGCACAGTCAGCAGTCAGGTTCTTCAGGTCGATTGTTTGCCGTTTCGGGATCCCGAACAGGATTATCACCGACAACGGTACGCAATTCACTAGTCGCACCTTCATGCAGTACGTCCAAGACCTTGGCGCCAAGGTCTGTTTCGCTTCTGTTGCTCACCCGAGGAGCAACGGCCAAGCGGAGAGGGCAAATGCTGAAGTGCTGCGCGGACTCAAGACAAGGACCTTTGACAGGCTGCGCAAGTGCGGAAGGAATTGGATAGAGGAGCTCCCGGCGGCTCTTTGGTCAATCAGAACGACACCAAGTCGAGCCACCGGACAGACACCTTTTGCTCTAGTCTATGGAGCAGAGGCAGTTCTCCCCACGGAACTCGTATACGGATCTCCTCGAGTACTCGCTTATGATGAGCTCGAGCAAGAGCAACTGCGGCAAGATGACGCATTGCTCCTTGAGGAGGAACGTCTCCAGGCTGCTGTACGAGCTGCTCGATACCAGCAAGCTTTGCGCCGCTACCATAGCCGCAAAGTCAAGGCCAGGAGTCTCGAGGAAGGCGACCTTGTTCTTCGGCGTGTTCAGTCCGCCAAGAATTCCAACAAGTTGACGCCGAAGTGGGAAGGCCCTTATCGGGTGAGACAAGTTACGAGGCCCGGCGCTGTCCGCCTCGAGACCGAAGAAGGCTTACCGGTGAGCAACTCCTGGAACATAGAGCATCTTCGCAAGTTTCACCCCTAAGGCGCGGTTGCCGTGATCCGCTCCGGCAACCACCTTTTGTACAAGCCTTGCCGCTGTTGCATGTAACCCTTTGTACAAAGCCGGGCGCAGACCCCGTGCATCAGTAAAGATTTCGTGTTTTCGCATCGATTGCCTTTCGCATGCTTCTCTTTGCTATTTGCGTGTTTTATTTGGCATTTGATGCAACACTTAGATACTCGGTAAGCACTATTACGCCGAAAGGCGACATGCTTGTTTTCCTCTCCTTTTCCTTTTTCTCTCAAGCAGAAGGGACGCTCCTCGCGCACAAGTTTGCCGGGGGGGGAGGAGATGGAGGAGGAACTAAGTGCCGTTCAAGAAAGAAGAGCCTTACCGGAATGCAAACAACATAAGCAAGCAGCAAGCAGCGTATGAAAGATAAGTTGTTAGAATTTGACCAGTTCAAATTTTAAATTTTGGTTGTCTTCCTTGAACGATCACACTTTGTATGGAAAACCTGTGCGCGGAGGAACCTACCCGTGGCTTGCCGCACCCTTATCTTGTTTTCGAGTTCACTCAACGATTTAAGTGAGCTGCGACAAGTGTCGCGCCCTTGCCTCGTTTCCGAGTACACTCAGCAAGCTAAGTGCGTTGCGACCTGCTGCGGCAAGGTTGCTTGCCGGCGAGGACCTTGGCCAGCAGGCTGCTCAGAGTCCAGCACTCAGCGCTCGCGGCAAGGGCCCCTTGCCGGCAAGCTCCCCGGGAGCGTAGGGCGAAAAACATACAAAGTCAAAGATTGGGACAAGGAAGATAACATTGCACTGATTGATTAAAGTAAAGCAAATATCTTACAAAGATAACTTGTCGCAATGGACTAATGAGTTCATAACATAACATGCAGCAACAAAAAGATAAAGATAGATGGGGCCCTAGTCTACGCGGTCGCCCTCCTTCCTGCCAAGCTTTGCCACCTTGGCGATGATGTGGCTGACCTGCTCCTTCAGGGCCTCCGTGTTCGCATCCTCCGGCAAGCTGCGAAGAACGTTCGTGAGGTTGATCCCCGGGTTGCGGAACACGATCTTCGTCAAGACCCGCTCCAGAGTTCCCGCGCAGAGACGGCGCGACTCCTCGGCCAGCTGCGCGGGGATGCGGTTCCGGAGACCTGCAAGGGCCGGAGCGACGCCTCTGAAGAAGAGGCTGAGCTTGGCGCTGTGCGGGAGATCTGGATCCGGCGAGTAGATAAGATGCTCGGCCTTTAAAGCAAGCAACTCCTGGTCAATGTTGGACGCAGAAGAAGCCAGCTCTTCGGTCCACGCCTCGATGGTCTGCCGGAATAGCTCAGACGCCTTGTTGACGCTATCCACCAAAGTCCGCTCCTTCCGGAGCTCCTCCTTCAGCTTGTCTTCTCGGAGCTTGGCGGCGTCAATTGAATCCCTCAGAGTTGAGACTTTCAGCTCCAAGTCCTCGATGGAGTCCTTGGCGGCCTTGAGCTCATCGCCCCTCTTGGACAGATTCACTTGGAGCTCCGCGTTGGTGTGGGCGTCCTTTTCGCGCTCAGTAATGAGCGCGGCAACCTTCTCGGCGCTCACCTTCATCGCCTTCTCCAACTGGATGACCTTGGCGGCGAGCTCCTTCTTGGCGTCTTCCGCGGCAGCAGCAGCGGCTTTCGCCTCCTTCAGCTCCCCGCCAAGAGCAGCCTCGCGAGCGGCAAGGTCCTCCTCGTGGGAGTCGAGATCCACCTTCCGCTGCGCGAGCTCTCCCTCTCGCCGGGACATCTCCACCCCGGCGAGCCGTTGCTGTTCCTCAGCCTCGGCCTTCTCCAGCACCCATTCTTCATATTCGCCGGCAAGGCGCTCGCGCGCCTCCGCCACCTCGCGGAGGCCCGCCTTGTGGGCAGCGCTGAGCTCCGCCGCACGCTTCTCCATTTCGGCGGCGGCCTTGGCGGCAAGCGCTTCCCGAGAGGCGAGCTTCGCCTGCCTGGCCCGGTAAAGGGCCAGGAGTCGGTGGAGAAGCTTCTCCTCCTCGGGCCCATCTCCTTCGCCGGGCGCCTCGACGACTGTCAGACCCGCGGAGGCGAGGACTTCTCCGTCAAACGCCTCGCCCTCCGCGGGAGCTCTTGATGAAGACCCCCAAGGCACTTGGATAAAGATGCCATTGGGGGCACGAAGATAGTAACCAGCTGGCTCCTCGCCGGCGGAGGGACCGGCGGCCGGTGCAGCATCTGATGCTCCCGCCACCTCCGGGTTGGCGGTGCGGTCGCCGTCCCCCTCCCCGGCCGCTGCATCGGCAGCCGGAGCGGACTCCTGCACGGCCGGCTCGGTGGTTTCGGCCGTCTCCGTGGTGGCCTCGGCCATCTCCACGACGACGGGAGCGTCATCGCCGCCGCCCTGCGCGCCCTCCTCATCCTCGATATTGATGACCTCGGTCTCCATCGGTGCGGGAGGAGGAGGAGGAAGATCTAAGAGAAGAAGAAAAAGAAGTTCAAAATCAAGCAAAGATCCAAAAAGAAGCAAAGTCAAGAAAACCAAGTACAGAACGTACCGTGGCGGACGTCCTCTGCGGCGGGCTCCCTTGCCGGGGAGCTCGGCTTTGGCGGAGTGGCCGTCCTCGCCGGGCTGCTCGCCCTCGGCGGGGTACTCTGCCTTGGCGGAGTACCCGCCCTTGGCGGAGCGCTCTCCCTTGCCGGAGAGTTTTGCCTTGCCGGGGACGGCGGGGCCTGCGGCTCCTCGGTGACGGCCTCCGGGCGCTCTTCCCGCTGCGGCTCCACCTCTGCACAAGAGAAGATAGAAGAACTAAGACATTCAGAGATCAAAGCCCTAAGCGCGCCCCGACGAGCAAAAAACAGTAAACCTCTAACTTACGCTGGGGGCTGCGCTGGGGGCTGCTCCCCGGAGCGGCGCTCGGGTCCGGCAAGCTCGGCTCCGGCGCGATCCCTGCTTCCGCGACGGATGGGTCTCCCACGACTTCAACTGTGGGCACCTTAACCCTCTTCGCGCGCTGCTCCAAGGTCCTGCAATCACAAGCAACAAGCAAAGTCAAGCGTCAGCAACAATCGAGATATAAAAATCAAGAAGGAGTAAGGTCTCGGGTCCTTACTCTTGGTCCTCCTCGTCGTCCTCGCTCAGCGCGGAGAAGTCGAACTCCACGGTGGGCGCGTCGGCGCGAGGAGCGGAGGATGAAGGTTCCCTCGCGCGTTTCGGAGCCACCGGGGCTGGGGGCTGCGTAGGCCCAGCCCCTGTGGTGGCCGGCGCCCGAGAAGGGGGCGGAGCAGCTGCTCCGCTCCGAGAAGATCCTTGCCGGCTCGGTGCCGGCCTTGGTCTTCGTCTTCTTCCCCCCGGGAGCTTCAGCGGCAAGAGTATCCTTCTCGGCCGCAGCTGCCGCATCCCGGTAGATCTTGTCGGCGCAAATAAGCGCATCTTTCTTGTCGCTGTGGACAGTGATGACGCTTATCGGCCCCGGCATCTTCAGCACGTTGTAGGCATAGTGGGAAGCTGCCATGAACTTGGCGAGGGCGGGACGGCCGAGTATTCCATTGTAGGGCAATGGAATATCAGCAACGTCAAAGGTGATGCGCTCAGTCCTGAAGTTGAGCTCCCCGCCAAAGGTCACCGGCAGAGTAATCTTTCCCTTGGGCTTGCTCCTTCCCGGGTTGATTCCTTGGAATGAACCGGTCTCTTCGAGCTCGCCGTCTTGAATCTGGAGTTTCTTGATCACAGCAGAGGAGATCAAGTTCAGCCCGGCCCCGCCGTCAACCAACATTTTGGTGACCTTGAGGTTGCGGATGGTGGGGGAAACCAGCATCGGCAAGTGCCCGACCGCCGTGGTGCAGTCAGGGTGATCCTCAAGGTCAAAAATGATGGGCGTGCTGGACCATTTGAGGAGCCTGCGCGACTCCACGGGCGGCTCCGCTGCATTCACCTCACGCACCCACTGTTTCAGTTGGCGGTGGGAGGTGTGCAGGGAGGCGCCACCGTCGACGCACAGGACCTCCGTGGCCTTCTGGAACTCCTGCTCGCTGTTCTCGTCGTCCTCCATGTCTTCATCGTCGTCTTCGTCGTTGTCGCGGCCCCGGGGAGGTCGATCTCCTTGCCGCTGCTTGGCCTTGCCGCGGCGTCCTCCCCGGCCATTGAATGGCCGCTTCTTGCTGGGCTCTTCCCCGCCACCTTGGGCCTTCTCCTTGTCGCGCCTCTCGTACTCAGCTTTTTGCTGCTCGACGAGGTACTCGACGCGCTTGCAGTTGGAGAGGTCGTGACCTTTGGTGCGGTGAATCTTGCAGTATTGCTTGTCGGAGCTACCCGGCTTGTCGGCCGCCGCCGCAGGGGCAGGCTCCTTGCCGGAGCCGCCGGCCTGCGCTTGCTTGGCGGGGGCCTCCTTGCCGGACTTCTCGACGGCAAGCACTTCCTTCTTGCCCTTCTTCCTGTTGTTCCGCCGCCGGCTCTTCTTTGCCGGGGCGGCGTCGTCGCTGTCGCTTCCCCCTGCGCCAGCATCCTCCCCGGGGAGTTTCCTCCCCTCTTCTGCACGGGCGCACTTGTCGGCAAGAGCGTAGAGCTCGCTGACGTCCCTGATCTTGGTCATCGCCATCTCCTCACGCATGCGGCGGTTACGCACGTTCTGATGGAACGCGCTAATAACCGCAGCAGGGTGAACGTCGGGGATGTTGTGCTGTACCCGGCTGAAACGTTGGATATACTTGCGCAGGGGTTCGCCTTCCTTCTGGGCCAAAATGTGGAGATCGCTCTCCTGACCATGAGGTTTGTGGCCGCCGGTGAAGGCGCCAACAAACTGATGGCAGAGGTCGGCCCAAGAAGAGATAGAGCCTTCCGGCAAGTGCATGAGCCACGAACGAACGTTCGGCTTCAGCACGAGCGGGAAGTAGTTGGCTAGGATCTTCTCGTCGCGCCCCCCGGCAGCTTGCACTGCTATAGTGTAGACGCTGAGAAACTCCGAGGGGTGCGTTTTGCCGTCGTACTTCTCCGGTACGTCGGGCTTAAAGTTCTTCATGCTGGGCCACTGGACGCGCCGCAGCTCGCGGGTGAACGCAGGGCAGCCTGCCGCATACGGCAAGTCGCCTGGTTCACCGGGCGCGGGTGCGTCGACAGTGTTCCCAGCTCTCTTGTCGGATTGTCGCCGAGCTTCTCGGCGGCGCTCGATCGTGGTCCGAGCGTCTTCATCTCGCCGGTCGTCGAGGACCTGGCGCTGGTCCCGACGGGCCCGCGGGTCCGACGAGGCTGTGGAGCCGTCGTCGGGGTTGTTCCGGCGGGGCGGCGTCTTCTGCTTCTGCGGCGGGGAGTGCACGCTTGTCGCACCCCCGGCGGTCTTGTCGCCGATAGCCTTCGTCTTCTCAGCCTGCCGCGGCCGTGAGGCCGACGGCTGCTGCGGAGAGTCGTTGTTGGCGAAGTCTATCAGGCTCCGGATAGTGGCCCTCCACTCCTCGGCTTTGTCGGCCGCTGGAGGAAAATCGAGGAGCAGCTGCGCCCTTGCGAGCGCTTCTGCCGGAGTAGTGGGGAACGCGGGCGAGCGGTGCGAGGAGCGGGATACGCTCGGACTTCTAACGACGTTAGAAGGAGCGGGGTCCCGCGCCGGCGCCTTCGCTTTGCTTGTGCCCGGACGGGGGTCCGGGGCGTCCCGCGAACCTCCGGTATGGCCTTGTCCCAGCAAGTGGATACCACCCCCCGTGGTATGGCGCTGCGGGGTCGTCGTATGTTGCGATGGACGTGGCGCGTCCACGGAGACCGAGGTCCGATCGTCCGTCCTGTTCTTGGATCTGGTGGCACCGTGAGTGTCCTCGCCGGCAACCACCCTTCCGACGGCGTCTCCCCCGCCCACCGTTGGCTCTGGTGGCGGCGGATGAGACGCAGACGGGCCCCCGACCTCCGAAGGCTTCTTCTTCGGGGCCATGGAGTTGTCGCTGGTGAAGTTGTTGATGAAGCTGGAGAGGTTGATGGAGAATGCGCCCGCGCGAACGCCGGATCAGGTTCGCACAACCTCGACGCCCCCTACCTGGCGCGCCAAAGATGTCGGGGGAAACTGTCCGCCACGAACACCTATGGGACCGGAGCCCCTTGTCTGTGCGGTACGAGGGCGGAGGGAACACAAAGAGCGGATCGAGGCAGACGCGCGGGCAGTTTTACCCAGGTTCGGGCCGCACGGATGCGTAAAACCCTACTCCTGCTTGGTTGTGTATTGAGTTTGGGCGCTCGGAGCTTGAAGAAGCAGCTACACGAGCGTGAGAATGATCTAGGTTTCGAACCCCCCCCCACGTTGTGCATGGGCCTCCTTTTATAGTGCAAAGGGGTCACCGACAGGTGTCAACGTAGGAGAAAGGGGTAAAAATGTAAAAGAGGTGGTAGTTGTAACAGTGCGGGAACAGTGGAGCTACAGTACAGAACAGTGGTCTATACCTACTTTAACAGTGGGGGACAAGGGCATTTAATGCCCGTCGCCGTCGACCCCAAAAGCTCCCGCCGTTGCGTCTCCGTCTGCCACGGCGATGGATCCACTGCCGTGGAGTGCCACCGTGTCCCCCAGGCTGCACAGCCATCCGCCACGCGTCGTTGGAGCGGCCCCAGGGCGACGCGTGGGCCGATGAGCTGGAGCGCGGGCACACAGCGCACCTCCCCCGGCAAGCACCTTGCCGGGGATCTCGATCTTGCCGGGCCCGGAAGCTTGCCGCTCCCCGAGCCCTTGCCGGGTCTTCTAAGATAAAATCTTCTATTCGTCCTGACAAGCTCCTCTTGCCAGGGCCTCGTGCTAGTTAAGCAATCTCGAGCCTGGGACGGCCTTCCCGGCAAGCTCCTCTTGCCGGGGTCTTGGTCTTCTGTCTTGTATACTTTGTTTTTGAATGGCTAGATAAGGGGCAGGAAGGTCTCCGGCAAGCGCGTGGTGAACCCTGCCGCGGGGAGCTGCCGCTGCCCGTGCACAAGTTGGGGTACTAGGGTACCCCTACCTTAGTACACCGACAATCACTTCTTGAGATGGACAAGTTTCGAGGAACGGCTCCCGAACGAGGACGATCACATCCTCTTAATCTCCTTTGTTTATCACTGCCAAAGTTTTCTGATTTCTCATGAACAAAGCGTGAAGGAGGGTTTGTTTGTTATATTAATTTTGAGCCGGGCGCACTCAATGCCAGTTCCTTCTCGTATTATGGGTTTGCACATTATACATGCAATCCCGGGGTGAAGCTTGTCCAACTTAAAAATATTATGAATTAACTACTACTTCCTCATGGGCTTACAACAGAGGCACAAAATAGGAATGCATTTTTCTTTGAATAATTTAGAGATGGTACATGCATGTCTCCGTTAGGAATGGCAGGTAAATACCATGTAGGAAGGTATGGTGGACTCATATGGCATAACTGGTTTAAAAGAATGTGGATGCACAAGCAGTCAGTCCGCTTAGTACAGATGGAGGTTAGCAAAAGACTGGGAGCGACCAACTAAGAGAGCAATGACGGTCATAATCATGCAGAGCGACAAAGCAACATTGAATCAGGCATGGAAGTTATATCGCTACTCAGAAACAAAAGATCATCAAGGCTTGACAGACTTTCTTTACAGTCTTAAATATGCGTGAGCATACGCCAAGTCAATCAAAGTAAATTCTCGAAGGAAGATATTACTAAACCATACCACATCATAAGCAAACAAATCATGTTGGTACTCCAATAACACATTGGGAACCCCCCAGCTATTTGAGACTAACCATAAGAAAACATGAACTACTAAGCGCCATTATGCACGTAGCATCTTTATCATAGACATATCAACCAATGCAACGGAAGCAAACTCTCTTAATAATATAAGCATGATAACTAAAGAGAGTTCAAGCAACCAACTAAACGAAAGCTCTTTAAAAAGATAAGCATGAAAGCTAAAAGCTAAGCATGATAGTAGCTATTGAAAGACAAAGAACACACACAGCAAAGATAGACATGAAAATTCTATATTATGTTCTAGGTAGAAGTGGAGCGTGTTTCTCTCCCACATAAAGAAAGCTGAGTTCCGACTCGTTATGAAAAGCTAAAGAAAACTAAAAAGGAAAACTAGAAGCAAGACGCTCCAAGCATAGCACATAACACATGAAGTGATTAAAATATAGTGGAACGAAAGACGAACTGATAATGTTGATGGAGAAGGGGATGCACGGGGGCATCCCCAAGCTTAGACGCTTGAGTCTCCTTGAATATTTCTTGGGGGTGCACGGGGGCATCCCCAAGCTTGAGCATTTGACACTCCTGGATCTTTTTATCATCTTCCCTCGCACACTTGAAAACTCCCTTCATACATAACTCATCATAATCTGATTAGCGAGGTTAGTACCCATAATAAAATAATTGTTCCTTGCTGGAAATAAGGATATTCTTGAAGGTCTACTGTTTCTCAAGATTGCCAAAAGGTTTTTGCAAAGAAAAAGCAAGCTCATGGTTTGCAAAATGAAGGAAAGGCAAAACAGGACAGATTCTGTGAAAAACAGACCAGCGGGTAGTAAATGATTTTTTCGGGGCACTTCTGCAACTCTAATCAAAAAACTCAGAACATACGCCCGAAAGACAATTGTATAGAGCACGCTGTCGACAAAATTCAGACCAAAAAGATGATCTGGTGATTTTATACAAAATTTTCTATCCAAGGACAGAATCTGTTTCCTGGACAACACGTCACAACTTTTGAACTTTCTTGCAATCAGAGGCTACACTTGGCACAAAGCTGAAAAGTAAAGATACAATGATGATGCTACTGTAGTAACAACATCAAGACACAACAAAAGCAAAATAAAATTTATTCGTTGTGGGCTGCCTCCCAAAAGCGCTTTCTTTTATGCCTTTAAGCTAGGCATGAGACTTTAATGATGCTCTCGTAGGAATAAGAGTTGAAGAACAAAAGAGAGCATCAAGAAGCAAATACCAAACACATTTAAGCCTAACATGCTTCCTATGCATAGGAATATTGCAATAGAATAATTCATTGAAGCATAAAGCAATAAGCATAGGAAGGCAAAACAAGTGTAGCTTCAAAACCTTCAACATAAAGAGAGGGAACTTGATATCATTGAAATATCTATAAGCATATGTTCCCTTCTCATAATAATTTTCAGTGGGATCACGAATAAACTCAACAATATAAGCATCACATAAAGCATTGTTACCATGATCCACATGCAAAAAAGTGTTATTACTCTTCATATAAGCAAAATCTTTCTTATTAGGAATAGTGAGAGTAAAGCAATCATAACCATCATGGTAATCATTGTATTTAGGAGGCATATCATAATCATAATAAATTTTATCCTCAATAGTAGGTGGACTGAAAACATCATATTCATCATTGTAATTATCATGTATAGGAAGCAAAGTATCATCAAAGTAAATTTTCTCTTCAAAAGTTGGGGGACTAAAAATATCATGTTCATCAAACGTGTCATCCCCAAGCTTAGAGCTTTCCATGTCATTAGCAATATTGATATTCAAAGAAATCATACTAATAACATCACCACCATCATGAATGTTATGCATATAATAAAGTTCCATAGGTTTTTTAATTTTCTCTTCAAACACATCATGTCCCAAAGCAAGGTAGAGCTTATAAAGCTCTCTCATATTTTTGTTGTTTTCCATTAAGCAAAACTAGTGAAAAGACATAAAGAAAACTGAAAGGTAAACTAACAAGACTAAAAAGCAAAGATAATAGATAGCGTGCAACTCCGCTATCTTGAAGAGTGGAGTCCCCGGCGACGGCGCCAGAAAACTTTGCTTGATGGCTTCTCTCCCCTCGTTGGTTACCCCAAGTGGAAGGTTTGAGATGCAGTGTAGCGGAAGTTTTCCCTTGGCAATACCAAGGATCGATTTCCCTGAGACTCCCAGTTTCAACAAGAAGGTGTCAACTACTAACGGCGCCAGATATTAGCAATCAACGTGGACCTGCACACAGATACAAATAACTTTGCTCCCAACGAGTACAGAGAGGTTGTCAATCCCTCCGACCTTGTAGTTTACAAAGGATCAAACGCAAGTGATAATAATGATAGATATAATTGCAATAGTAAATAAAAACGGAAAGTAAATAGCGGATGTGATCAATGATGGTAATATGGACCGGAGTCCCATGACGTTCACTAGTGATGTCTCTTTCCCAAAAGACGATAAAACAGCTATGTGAGGTAAACGAATTACAGCTGGGCAATTGACAGGACCATGTGCGCAAACCAATGCTGACTAAGTTGCAAGAAAGGTAGAGGTTCAAAGCATGGGCGGTACACCGAGGTAAGTAGACCGAAATCCATCTGCATCTACTACTAATCATCCACCTTGAGATATCTATCCAGAACATCTCGCTGGTATTAAGTTGCGAGTCCCACCCATAGTGTAAACTCAAAGCAATAGACAACTGCATTAAAAGAACTTTGCGTAAAGTAAACAATCCTTGCACCCGCGGTTACAAGCACCGTTGTTTTCCCTCTTGTGGCAATAGAACATCCCCTAGACTCATGTTTCTGTCACTCAAGCTAGTCATCGAGGGGCATGAACCCACAATCAAGCATAACGTTCCCTCTTGGAGTCACTACCTACTACTTGGCCAAAGCAATAAATAACAACGGAGAACATGCAAGAATTACTTACGAACATAAATATAAAAGATGTGAATCAAATATATTACTCAAACACAATCTGAACATAATCTCATAATCCATCGGATCCCAACAAACTCATCATAGCAACAGCATAAGGATTACATATGTGCCTCGATCATGTAGGGCAGCTCACGAGGACTAATTAGTGAAGCACAAGAACGGGAGGAGAACATCACATAGCTACAGGTCATGGACCCATGGTCCAAGGGAGACTACTCACAACTCGTCCGGGAGGCGTCCATGGTGGTGGAGAAGCTCCCGGTGGTGATCCTCCCCTCCGGCAGGGTGCCGGGAAGAGTTCTCCTGGTGCTCCCGATCTTGGAAGCAGCGGCGGCGACAGAACAGAGATGAGATCGCGAAAAAGAGTTCCCGTCTTGAGGGTTTCGGGAGACGGTATAAATATATGCCAAAGGGGGGCATCAGACGAGGCTCGGGGAGCCCAGGCGCCCCCCCGGCGCGGCCAGGGGGGCCGCGCCACCAGGGCGCCTGGAGCCCT
>LR738710.1:800970622-801007087 GCA_902687465.1 Secale cereale | reverse complement strand
CGGCGGTGGTTGAGTAGGGGAGGGGTACGGGGGGTCGGCGGCGGTGGTTGAGTAGGGGAGGGTGTGCGGGGGGTCGGCGGCGGCGGCCGGTGGACCGGGGGGTGCTCGGCGACGAGGGGGATCGAGATCGAGTGTCCATGAAATTTAAAAATATTCATGATAGTTCAAAAAGTGCCCATGAAATACAATCGAGAAATGAAGGCTACGATTTAAATACAAACGATCTTAGCTAGCTATCTGTTCACAATCTTCTTGCCCTTCTTTTTCGCAAATGGAGTTCTTCTGTGGAACGGACGTCCTTTAGGTAGGGTGGTCCTGCTTCTTCTTGTGGTGTATGATGCTACTTCATCATCGACGTCATGTTCGATCCTCGGGTCGCCGTACTTGTCGAAGTCTTGCTCATTGGCTAGTCCATCCATTCCGATGATCTTCCTTTTGCCTCTCCTCACGACAACACGACTGGGCTTTCACGGGTCGGTAATGAAGAAGCATTGGTCAACTTGGGAAGCCAGTACCCATGGCTCATTTTTCGCGGTGACGTTTGCGCCCGCGGTCTTGGATTTGGCTTCGGGTATAACCATGGTGGTGAAATACCGGTCTTCTTTTAGGACGCTCTTGGCCCATCTGACACGGAACATCGGGACCTTCTCTCCAGCGTAGCTCAGCTCCCAGATCTCCTCGATCCTTCCGTAGTATATGTCCTTGTCATTACCGGTGAAGGATTCCATCTTTACCCAGGAGTTTTGATAACCATCGCTCTTCATGTCCTTGGCCTCGGTGTAGAATGTGTAGCCGTTGATATCGTACGCCTCATAGGTCATCAAGTTGTGCTCGGCGCCCTGTGACAAGGCGAATATGAGTTGTTCTTCCGCGGAAGAATCATCATGTAAAGGGTACGATAGAAGCTTCTGCTTGAACCAACGCGTGAAACATGAGTTGTGCTCTTTGATTATATCTCCGTCCGTCCTCTGTTGGCCTCGGTCATTGTATGTCTTCTCAATAAAGGTTTTGTGCTGAACCACCCAAGGATCGACCACGTCTATGTGTTGTAGCGCGACTAGGTTTGCTCTTTCAAAGTCGGCGAGTCGACCCTCGAAGTCGACATGCATTTCACGGCGACCCTCACGGTGACCCGATCCAGCGAGCCTGCCGAGGTGCTTGTTGACGGGCAGACCAACGGGGTTCTCGATGCCTAGATAATTCGTGCAGTACGAGATGCACTCTTCGGTCAGAAAGCCCCTGGCTATGCTTCCCTCTGGATGTGACATGTTGCGAACGTATCCTTTGATGACATCATTCATCCTTTCGAACGGCATCATGCTGTGCAGGAACATCGGCCCGAGTTGGATGATATCGTCCACGATATGGACCAGCAGATGCACCATAACATCGAAGAATGCGGGCGGGAAGTACATCTCAAGCTCGCATAGTATCACCACGATCTCTTCCTGTAGCCTTCTGAGTTGCCTCACGCCAACAGACTTCCGAGAGATGACGTCGAAAAAGTTGCATAGGCCAAATAGGGTTTCACGGACGTGCGCGTCCATGATACCACGGATTGAAACTGGAAGTATCTGCGTCATTAGCACGTGACAGTCGTGAGACTTCATCCCGCTGAACTTCAGCTTCGCCCGGTCTAGGTATCTGATTATCTTCCCCGCGTAACCGTAAGGAAGTTGTACTCCTACGAGGCAGGTGAAAAACTGCTCGATCTCCTCCTGACTTAGAGTGAAGCACACAGGAGGGTAGTCATTTCCGGTCTTCTTGGCCTTTTTGCCTTCGCGACGACTTTCCGTGTCCTGCTTCGCCTCATCATCATCATGATCATCATGATCATCATATATAGCGCGAAGCTCCTGCCTGATGCCCATTGATTTCAAGTCTGCCCTTGCTTTCGGCCCATCTTTGGTCCTCTCTGGCATGTTGAGCAGGGTACCAAGCAGACTCTCGCACACGTTCTTCGTGATATGCATTACATCAAGGCTGTGAGGCACACGGTGGATCTTCCAGTACGGCAAGTCCCAGAAAACAGACCTTGTTTTCCATACCTTCAGCAGCGGCTCTGGCGCCTTTCGCTTCTTTCCCGGCTCTGGCGCCTTTTGCTTCTTTCCCGGCAGTGGGCAATCTTTCCAATTTTTCAACAGCTCATCTATTTCCTCGCCGCTCCTCGTACGCGGGCGTCCTCGGGGTTCGGTTTCACCATCGAACAGATCCTTGCGTTTTCTCCACAGGTCATCGTCGCGAAGCCACCTTCGATGTCCCATGAACACGGTTTTCGAAGACCCGGGATCTCTATCTAGCTGGCGATACGTTGTGTCATCCATGCACCTGACGCATCCAGAAAATCCGTGGAACACCTGCCCCGCGACATATCCGTAACCGAGATAGTCGTGCACCGTCGTGAGCAGCGCGGCTCTCATAGGGAAATATTCTTTCTTTGCGGCGTCCCACGTATTGGCTGGCGTTTTCCACAACGTGCCTAGCTCCTCTTTCAGCTGCCCCAGATACAGATTGATGTTGTTCCCTGGTTGTTTCAGTCCTTCAATTAGCATACTCATCTGAATGTACTTCCTCTTCATGCACAACCAGGGGGGAAGGTTGTACATCCACACAAACACAGGCCAGGTGCTATGTGTGCTTCTCTGGCTGCCAAACGGATTGACTCAATCGGTGCTCGCGCCCAGCACGATGTTCCTTGGATCGTTCCCAAATTCTAGGTCTTTGAAGTTCAACGCTTGCCACTGGCTCGCATCCTTAGGGTGACTCAGCATCTTGTCTTTTTTATCTATCTCCGGATCATTTGCGTCATCTTCTCGCTTCTTCTCCTCCCTATCCGCGTGCCAACGCAGGAGCTTTGCTACCTTAGGGTCCGCGAAATACCGCTGCAGACGAGGAGTGATCGGAAAGTACCACACCACTTTTCGAGGAGCTTTCTTCCTCTTCTTGTATCGAGTGACGCCGCACACCGGACATATGGTAGACTTCGCGTGCTCGTCCCGATAAATGATGCAATTGTTCATGCACACATGGTATTTCACGTGCGGTAAATCCAGAGGACACACGATTTTCTTCGCCTCCTCCAAACTAGTGGGCACTTGTTCCCCTTGGGAAGACGTTCGTGCCAGAATGACATGTTCTCGTCGAAGCATGCGTCGGTCATTTTGTGTTTTACCTTCATCTCCAGAACCATGAGCGTTACTTTCAGGCGGGTATCCTTGGGCCTGCATCCTTCATACAATGGAGTAACCGCGTCTAACTCAAGTTGATCCATCTTGGCTTTCTCTCGGGCGGCAGCTCTTGCGTTATCGGTCTGCTTGAGAAGCAGCTCTTGAATATGAGGGTCCTGCACCCAGCCCATCGATGGTTCAGCGTCTTCTCCGCCGGCATCATCATCTTCATGATCATGCCCGTCGTCTGCTCCGGCATCTTCCTCATCATCATGTCCTGCATCTTCTACATGATGACTGTGTACAGCATCACCGTCGTGATCATCTCCTGGGGATTCTTCGTCTTCTCGCCCGCCCGAGCCGCGGTGGTTGTCTTGCTGCCCTTCCTCATTTCTTGCCCGGCCCCCATGGACGACTTCGTAGTCATCTTCATCACCTTGCCACCGATAGCCATTCATGAAACCACGCAAGAGCAGGTGGTCCCGCACCTACCCGGAATCCGGGTCCGCAATAAGGCTCTTCAGCTTGCATCTTCGACACGGACATCTTATCTCCGTCTCGTTCTTTTGAAGCATCTCGGCCTTCGCAGACCTCAAAAACCTATTCACGATGCCTTCGGTCATCGTGCGCACCATGGTCGCCTGCGGGGTAGAGCAAAACGATATTTTAGAACCAAGGAAAAATTTGCCATGACTTTCCCTAAAATAGGACAAAACTGAATGCTTAATGCCAAAATTCTCACCGAAACGGAAATGAATCAACATTCTGGGAAAATATTGGCAACTATCGCATTTCAAATACCGGTACACCTCCAAACACAAACACATATGCAACACAACAAACATATGCAACACCACAAACATACATAGATCTAGCTAGGCCATAAAAAGTGCATGTGCACATTGTTGTATGGAGAACAACATAAATATAGCTTCCCCCCTTACTTACCTATCAAAACAAGGTAATTTAACCACTTAATTTGAATGAATATATGGTGGAAATGAGGTGAAAAAGAGGATGGACCCGAGAGGAGAGGAGGTGGAGAGAATGAAGAAGTGGGGGGGAGTGAGTGTGGTAGGAGAGGCTGTCCAAAATATCTTGTTGCTGCCCGCTTACTAATGGCGCACCAACTATAAATGCGCCATTAGTAATCAAGGTTACTAATGGCGCATTTATAGTAGGTGCGCCATTACTAGTTTTGCAAAAAAAAACATACTAATGGCGCACTGGCACATAGTGCGCCATTACTAGTTTAAACTAGTAATGGCGCACTCTGGGACAGTGCGCCATTAGTAGTTTTGTAAAAAAAAGAATAAAAAATATCATAAAAAAAGAGCATTAATGGCGCACTTTACTGCTGGTGCGCCATTACTAATTACAACTAGTAATGGCGCACTTTGTCTGGATGCGCCATTAGTATGTTTGGACAGGCGCGCTAGTTCAAAAAAAAACTGCTTCATACTAATGGCGCACTCTG
The DNA here is from genome assembly GCA_902687465.1 of Secale cereale. Lineage (NCBI taxonomy): Eukaryota > Viridiplantae > Streptophyta > Magnoliopsida > Poales > Poaceae > Secale > Secale cereale. Next base: position 801,002,443 of record LR738710.1, on the reverse strand, counting down.
GGCAAGGTGCGCCATTAGTAGTTCGAAATCTAATGGCGTATCTGTTGCTGGTGCGCCATTACTATATACTAATGGCGCACTGCTTGTCTGGTGCGCCATTAGTATCAATTCCATCTATAGCCCTTTTCCTAGTAGTGATAAGTTCTGCTATGTCCTCCGTTTAATGTTCCCTTGTACTAACAACGCTACTGAGTATGAAGCTCTCCTCCATGGTCTGCGGATGGCCAAGGAAATGAACTTGAGCCGAGTCAAGTGTTTTGGCGATTCAGATCTGGTGGCACAACAGGTATCTAGCAAGTGGGATTCCAAGGATCCGCTCATGGCAGCATATCGACGAGAGGTAGACGCCGTCGCTGGATACTTCAAAGGTTATCAGGTGGATCATATAGACCGGCGGAAAAATGAAGCAGCTGATGCGTTAAGCCGGCTGGGTTCCCAGCGTAAACCGGTTCCACCTAATACCTTCTTGGATGAGCTGCATAATCCGTCGGTGCAGATACCTTCAGAGGAAGATTTAGCTGTTCCTGATCCGGAAGCACAATTGGTCACGGCACTTCATGTTATTCCGGATTGGACGCTCCCTTACTTGGCATACCTGAACCGAGGTGAGTTACCAGAGGACGAAGTCGAGGCCCGACAGATAATCCGGCGGTCTAAATCTGTGACTATTGTCAATGGAGAACTTCATAATCACAGTGTTTCTGGAGCTTTTCAGCGGTGTGTATCATCAGAAGAAGGCGGTGATATCCTTAGAGAGATTCATGAAGGGGATTGTGGTCATCACGCCGGTTCAAAATCTTTGGTGGCTAAAGCTTTTCGTCATGGGTTCTACTGGTTAACGGCTCATGCCGACGCAGAGGATTTGGTCAGGAAATGTGATGCTTGCCAGAAATTCTCACGGCGCGCTCATATACCGGCGCAGGAGTTAAGGATGATCCCAATTACTTGGCCGTTTGCGACTTGGGGGCTTGATATGGTTGGACCCTTCAAGAGATCCCAAGACAAGAAACCCCACCTGTTGGTAGCAGTGGACAAGTTTACAAAATGGGTTGAAGCGGAGCCTGTCAGTAAGTGTGATGCAGCAACAGCGGTTCCGTTCATCAAAAAGGCGATTTTCCGGTTTGGCTTTCCACACAGTATTATAACTGATAACGGCACCAATCTATCCAAGGGGGCTATGGAGGAGTTCTGTCAACAAGAGCATATTCGTCTTGATGTTTCATCAGTAGCTCACCCTCAGTCTAATGGCCAAGCTGAAAGAGCCAATCAAGAGATCTTGAGAGGCATCAAACCCCGGCTTATGGTTCCTTTACAGAGAACACCGGGTTGTTGGGTGGAGGAGTTACCTTATGTCTTATGGAGCATCAACACTACACCTAAGAGATCTACAGGGTACGCGCCTTTCTTCATGGTATATGGAGCTGAAGCGGTCCTCCCTAGTGATATCTGTCATGAATCGCCGCGGGTGGCGGCTTATGTTGAAGCAGATAATGAACAACCAAGACAAGACGCCTTGGACCGGCTGGACGAGGAACGGGACACGGCAGCAGCTCGATCGGCGATTTACCAACAAAACCTGCGTCGGTACCACAGTCGTCGGGTTAAGTCCAGGACATTTCAAGAAGGAGATCTGGTGCTCCGGCTCATCCAAGATCACACGGACATGCACAAGCTATCCCCACCTTGGGAAGGACCCTTTGTGGTCCGCAAGAACCTGCACAACGGATCATACTACCTCGTCGACGTTCGAGAACATAAGGACTCACGCACGGCAAAGGAGGAGACCAAGCGGCCGTGGAACATCGCTCTTCTTCGACCTTACTATACTTGAGCTATCGGCTCCGCTTTATGTACAATGTATATATTATGATTAATAAAATAAACTTGCTCCCCGGTAAACCGGGGAATCAGCCATCTTTTTCATAAGAGTATCACATGGGGGCTTCCGTGGGCAAGGGAGTTTTCCATGGCCTCTTAAACCGGCTGTGATAGTCTGGCTTATTAGGGATGATAGATTACTCATATCAATAAGGAATTCCTTCTTTTCCGGGAGCCCATTCGGATAGAACTCCAAAGTTAAGCGTGCTCTGCTTGGAGTAGTTTCAGGATGGGTGACCGACCGGGAAGTTGCTCCCGGGTGCGCACGAGTGAGTACAAAGTGCGCAGAAAAGACTAGTATTGATATGTGAGGCCAGTCTAGATCCCGCCAGGAGTAACGACCACCGGCGGGTGTGTCCGGGGCGTTACAAGTTGGTATCAGAGCCGACCCTCGTGGTTACACGGATATTTGTGGACAGGTGCTCGGTCATGTTGTTCATGACGTTTGTGACCTGTCGTGGCACACGGCATGGCACATGTATCGGACTGGATGCACAGACGGTTGTGCCAAGAGGGAACGTTCCTGTGGCCCGACGAGGACGTCGATTCCTCTGAGTGGGGATGTATGTGATAGTCTGGCTTATTAGGGATGATAGACTACTCATATCAATAAGGAATTCCTTCTTTTCCGGGAGCCCATTCGGATAGAACTCCAAAGTTAAGTGTGCTCAGCTTGGAGTAGTTTCAGGATGGGTGACCGACCGGGAAGTTGCTCCCGGGTGCGCACGAGTGAGGACAAAGTGCGCAGAAAAGACTAGTATTGATATGTGAGGCCAGCCTAGATCCCGTCAGGAGTAACCACCACCGGCGGGTGTGTCCGGGGCGTTACACCGGCGCCCTTGACAAATCAAGGAATCAGCCGTCCTTTCTGTACAATAAAGAATCACATGGGGGCTTCCGCGGGCAAGGAAGTTTCCCATGGCCTCTTAAACCGACAGCCATATGAAGACCATCATAAGAGCACTGCTCTGGTTGCTTCAGCAATTTCCACATGATGATGAGGGGCAAAATAGGGTTTGATGCCTAGCACAAGTCAAACATATGCCCCGACGAGCAATGCTCACACGCTACCTGGGGGCTCCTGATGCACAAGTTCATCAGCGAGTTGAAAACTCTTGTAGTGAACACGGCTTGGAAGCCTGGTGTATACACCTAAAACCCCGGATTAACCTACCTGCATCAAGTAAATCGCGCCGTCCAGGTAAACCTGGTATGACCCGTTGAACGTATCACAAGTCAATCCTTCGGGACCCTGAACTTGGTCACGTTAAATTGACGATCATCAAGTGATTACACAAGCCAAAATCTTTATGAGATTTTGAACATTGGTTGCATTTGACATTGATGATTTGGTTAAAGATTGCGGATCATCTTAACAAGCTTTGCTAAAATGGTTAATGACAGTAGCCTGGCAGCTCATAAAAAGCCTCGAATTTGGAGCCTGGCAGCTCGTATAAAGCCTCGACTACATGGTCTTATTTGCCCAAAAACTTTATTTTTCATTTTTTATGTTTTCTCAAATCTTTATCTTCAAGGTTAGTGATTTTTCAACCAAGTCCATTGATTCAAGACTAGATAACTACAAAGTTGTCAATACATCTGTATTTACAGAGTTATAGTCTGGGTCATGAACACCAGTACTAGTTTACAGCTAAACCGGCGTTCATTGTAACCCGGATCGGCCTTCATAATAAGCTGACTAAGAGCCAAGGGAATCATCAACACTCACGCCTTGGATTGTTCCTACTGGGTTAAGGTTTACATATACACTTAATCGCAGGTACGGCACGTGTTTCTATTTTATACACAGTTCAAGTTATTTACTTAGATCATGTGTTTGGGCAGTATAACCCGTCCGGTGATAAACTGCCAGGATATTTTTAGCTTTGTTCATGCAGACACAAGTAATATGAACTGTCAAAGCATTGCAAGCAGGAGATAATTTAGGAGTTGCCAAGCAGAATAATGTCGTGACACAAAGTGTGGGACAAAGATAGTATTTCAACTATTCTATTACAAGGCACTTGCAGGCCCAAAAGAATTATCAGTTTTTTGCACCAAGTATTCAACATATGAAGATAAACCGGACCGTCTTAAGACTCTGCTTCGGCTCGCTGTGAAGACTGAGGGTCAGCTTGTTCCGGGTCTTCGACGACTTCTGGCAGCTGCTGGAAATTAGGGGTGCTCCAGTCAATCTTGGCAAGGGCGCAGAAATATACTTCATCGTTTATAAGTTCTGATGGTTCAATGTCAGGAGCGAAGGTATGCTTACGAACGGGTGGAATCAGATTTTTTATGTCATAAGACGGCCGCTCCACCTGCACATTCTCCAGGCCATAACCCGGATGATACCTTGACAAGTCCGCTTCATCAGCAAGCTTACTGGCAAGAGGCCGCATGTCTTTGGTTAAGGCGTGCAGATCTTCAGCGGAGAAAGCTGACCCGTCTTCTTTCATACTGGGATAACCATTCATGGGCTCTGCTGGATCAAAATCGGGAACCCATGCCTTGGCCCGGGTTAACGCCATGAGGGAACCAGCTCTTGCAGAAGATTTCTTCACTTCAACAATTCGGGTAGGAAAGATGGATAATTTCTCTAGAGTACCTTGCATGGTGGTTGGCGCCAGTTTATTATGCGAAATAGCACTGATGGCTCTCTGAGCACCAGCATAGAGTTGTTCCACCAAGGTATAAGCAGCCTTCAGCTTCCTCCGTACATCATCCCCAAGATGAGTCACGCGCCTCCCTGTGTACAAGTGATGAGTTAAGCCAGAGCAGTATAAGATAGAAGGGATAAAGCGTATGAAAACAAGTACTTACCAAAGATGGCAGATGTCATATCGTCTATAGGCTGCCTTAACCCGGATAACTCCTCCGTCACCGGGTTAAGAGCAGCCTCAGCTTCCTTGGCTCTTTTCTCTAAGGCAGCCTTCTGTACCTCCCAAGTGGACTGCTCCGCTTCGAAATCTTTCTTGAGCTTCTCAATACTAGCTAAAGCAAGGGTAAGTTCCTCCTTGGCTTTAGTCGAAGCAGTTTCTCGGAAGGTCAGGCTATTCCGGAGCTTGGTTATCTCAGAAGCCCTCCGGTTTAAGTCAGTCTGCAGAGGATATAACATATATCAGATATTCATGAAGACAGTTCAATCAAAAGTCTCAAGCCCACAACAAGTTATGCACTAGACACTTGGGGGCTAATGTACAATTGAAGTGAAAGAAAGCAACTTTTTCAGACAAGTCCCAAGCACATAACAAGTTATGTCTTTGACACTTGGGGGCTAATTTAAGGTCATTCTCAAACATAAGAGAAGTCCCGGTTCACCCGCAATGAAGTAAACCGGCCCTTGGGGGCTACACGTGCAAATCAAAATATTCCAGTTGATCTATCAAAGTCCCGGTTCACCCTAAAGGCTAAACCGACACTTGGGGGCTATGATAGCCGAACGGTACAGCTACAAGATACAAGCAGAAATGAAAGGCAAAGGGAAAGAAGTTACCTCATATTTTCCTTCATCAAGTTTACCAAACCGGCCTCATGGTCGCGGCTGGTGAAGAGCCGGTTTAAGTACCCAGAAGGAAGCTCCTGGGCACTAAGCGGGGCATAGCTAGACAGGTCAGTTCTCCACTTGCCTTCATCCTTCTGAAGAACTTCTTCCTTGGCAGTGTGTCTGGCCAAGATAACAGGCTCTGCGGGAGCAGTAAAGCCTATCCCTGTGATCTCGAGGCAGCAGTTGGCCTGGGGGGATCAGCGGCAGCAGTGGGATTGGTCTGCACCGGACTGACAGGAGCCGGACTAGCCCGAGGAGGACTAACCCGGACAGGGCTGGCCGGTTCAGCAGTGTTCTCCATAGCGTCACCCCCGGAGCAGCAAGATCTTCGTGATCCATAAGGGAAGGATCATCGTGCTGTACTTCAACGGTTTCTTCCAGAGGATTGGCAGCTTCACGATCTTCTGCTGGTTCAGCGGTGGTGTTTTCGACCGCCGGTTTATTCAACTTTGCCTTCTTGCTAGCCTTGGGCATACTGAAAATATTAAAGGAATAATGAAAATCACAAGTCAAAAAGGAAAAGATAAACTGGACATACTGAAAGACGGCTTACCCAGGAACGGTCTTGAGCACCGGGACTTGGGTGGCAGTTGACTCACCAGAAGAAGATAGAGGAGTTTCCTAATAGTTTGGATCAGACGGTTTAAGAGGTTTACGATTAAGACCTGCTTTTGGATGAAGAATGGTTGGAGTAAGCAAAACCTCTGAGCGACGTCTTCGAGCCGGAGTGTGGGTTAATCCGGTTGATTCGACCACGTGACCACTATGGCGTGTGGTCCGGCGAGCCTCAGGTTTCTGCTTCTTGAAAAGAAAATGGGGATCCAGTTGAGCATTGGGGTGAGAAAATGGATATTTTCGGGCTACCCGACGAACTTTGAGTGGTAATGGTTCTGAATCAGAGGAAAGAGAGATTACCTCAACCTCATCCGCTTTACTCCCTTCCGCCGGATCCTGGGAAAGGTCATTGTTAATATAGATACAGACAAGGGAAAGTTTAAAGACATAAGAATCAAGCAATACCTCAGAGGCCGGATCATCTTCTTCAGCATTTGAACCGGAAGCAGCGGCAGGTCTGTTTTTATGCTTCTTTACGGCCAGACTCTTCTTGCAAGATGGCTTCGCCGGTTTGTCTTGGGCTTTCCACTTCCAGAAGGGGTCATTGGCCTGTGTAAAGGAATAAAAATATGTTGAAGACAAGTAATATGGATGGATTAAAACAAAGAGAAAATGAAAGAAGAATCTTATCGATGGCGGTTTATTATTCACGCAGAAGGGTGCTAAACCGGTCCGGCTGCACTCCTCCAAAGGAATATTCAACATCTTCTTAGCAGACTCAGTAACTTCATTTTCTGGAAGCACCGTAGTTGTGTGACGCTGAGGGTCCTTCGGATTACCGGTATAGTCACACATTAAGCCGGAACGCCGGCTTAACGGGAGAATGCTCCAAGAGAGCCAGCAGTGGACAAAGTCAACCCCGGTTAAACCGTTGGCTACAAACGCCCTGAGTTTGGAAAGTTGGGGGGCATATCGAGCCCGGTCTTGGGCACTCAAACACTGCGGGAAAGGGTGATCCGCTGTCAAACGATAAGGGCGGTAACCCTGCAGTGGATTCTCTCCCTCTGGTGAAGTGTCGATGCAGTAGAACCAGGTCTGATTCCACTCCTTGGGATGGCTATGAAGAGTGGCGTGAGGAAAACTGACATATTTTCTCTTTTGGATGCTCATACCGCCAAGTTCAGTATTGGGCCCGTCATGGAATTCAGTCCGGCGATTCAGATGGAAGAAGTCCCAGAATAACTCTATGGATGGTTCCTCTTGCAGATAGGCTTCTGAGAAGACTTGAAAATTGCAAATGTTTGATATGGAATTGGGACCTATGTCTTGGGGGTGGAGCTGAAAGTCTGCTAACACGTCGCGGAATTTTTTTGACCCTGGAGGGTTAAAGCCCCGGGCCAGGTGATCAAAAAAGACTATAACTTATCCTTCTTTAGGCTGAGGAGGGCACTCTTTCCCAGGAGCCCTCTAGTGCAGAACCTCCTTGGGGTCTAAACCGCCAATTGAGGCCATCTTTACTAAGTCATCCTCGGTAATCCGGGATGGGACCCAGTTGCAAGCAACAAACTGTTTAGCCGCAGAAGTTATTTTTTTCAAAGGGGGAATGCTGAAAAATACAATACAAGACCCGGTTTATGATCCATGCAAATATAAACCGTCATGTTCTATGAAGGCATTGATCTAATGGGCAGTTTAAATAGGGGACTAATTGTATCTACTGATCCGGAACAACTATGAATGAGACAGCTACCGGATTATGAAGCTTAGAAGGGAAAAGTGAAACCGCCAAACACGGGCAGGTGAAATACAGATCTAAAATTAAACCGTCGACATAGGCAAGTGAGACGCAGATCTAAAGTGTGGGAAACAACTTTAACATGAGCAGCAGCAAAATATGGATCTACAGCATGTGGGAAACTCAAGATAATTCAAGTCATATTCATTGAAGACAGCGAAGGTTTCTACAGATCCAGCCTAACTAGCAGTATTGGGGGAACTAAGTTTATAAAGACGGAGCGGAATCATGCGCACGAGATTTGGCCTAAATTTTTTTACGTCTACAGCTAAGAACTGCCTATGGTGAAGAACTGCGAAGAACAAGGGTTCGTGGGCGAGCTCCCGAGGAACCCTAGAACTAAGATCTACAGGGAAGAAGGAATGAACATACCTGAGGCAGCAGGAGTAGAAGGACGGCGGCGAAACTCAAGACATGCTCAGGTTGATGCACCGGTCGGGCTTTGTGAAGACGACGAGCTCGAAGAGCGGTGGCGGAGCTTGAGCGCTGGAGGTTAGAGGAAGAAGAAAGCGAAGGGGGATAAAGAGATGGCCCTCGGCCCTAATTATAGGCCGAGGAGATAAAACGGCAAGCACGGGAATCGACGAGACCAAAAATCGGATATGGATCGAGCTGTCGCCTCGATCTTCGGAGCTTTAATAAGTAAAGGTAAAAAGAACACGTACATGCATTAAATGCGCAGATGACGTCCGACGGTTTAAAGTGACTCGAGGGGATGACGTCATGCCGGTTTACCAAGCATATTGAAGCTGCAGAAAGGAAAAGATGTATAAGACTTTGGAGATTGACATGAACAGATTCAAATCAATCTGGGTCTAATGTCAGGGATATTACTACCAGATATAAACCGGCCAGGAGGGTCCGATTTAAGTCATCAAGATTATATTATCAGAAGCCCAGCGGAGTATGAAGTAAAAGATTGTAGCCCAAGAGGCTTAGAGCCCATATGTTAGGGCCCATAATTTGTAAACCGTCATACTATGTAACTTGGGATGTAATATAGAAAGAGCAGACACCGGGGCAGACATGTTTATGAGCCGGCCTCGGGACTCTGTAAACCGGACCAGGCGTCACCTCTTATATAAAGGGACGACCCGGCGACGGTTCAGGACAAGAAACAAGAGCTCGAGACACAGGCAAAGCGGATTCGCTCCCTGGTCATCGAAGCCCAAGCAATACCACACCAAACTAGACGTAGGCTTTTACCTTCATCGAAGGGGACGAACTAGTATAAAATCCTTGTGTCCTTCGTCCGCTTTAACCCCTTTGAGCTAACCCATAGCGATGGCCTCACGACTAAGTCCTTTTGCTAGGACATCTGCCGTGCTAAATCCACGACAGTCACCGTCACCATGCCATCGTGCTGACGGAACTCATCTAAATCCACGACAGTCACCGACACACTCTCCCCCCTGTCGTTGCTATGCATCTCCTAAATAAATCTTGCGTGAGCGTAGCGTCACGTACCAGTAGCTGTTGTTGGACCGGTTCTAGAGATGGGTCTCGTACATATGCCTGGCAAGTCAAATATTTGAAATCATCAATAAAGAATGGTTAGATGATATATGTATATATGCATGTGTTTGAAATGCCCATGGATGTTTTTATAATCTTACCTGGTTGGTGCTCATTTCACCTTTGTCAACCTCATAGGCCATGAAGTTGCTTGAGGACTGGTAGTGGCTATTCCAGCTAGTCATGGCGGGAACTTCAAAATAATAACAAGTATAGGTTATTATGACAAAGAACCAAACACACACCTAACTTGGCATGTGCCAATATACAAGCAACATGGCAATATACAAGCAAGACCAAGACCAAGCAACATGGCAATATACAAGCAAGACCAAGACCAAGCAACATGACAATATACAAGCAACATGGCAATATACAAGCAAGACCAAGACCAAGCAACATGGCAATATACAAGCAAGACCAAGCAACATGGCACAATAACATAATTAAAGTGCATATGCATGGCATGTGGGTGGACTATGCTAGATGCAAAGCAATTCATCCAAAGGTTCACGTTCATTAGCATCATGGAGTATGCTACATTAGCAACCTGTTATATATATTCATCAAGGGTAAAACAGCAACAATATATCATAGCATGTGGATAGAGTATGCTACATGGCAAGTTTTAATTCTACCAGTTTCAGAGTTGGCAGAATTCATCAAGGGTAAAACAACAACAATACATGTGCATAACTAGCTTTGGACAACAACAATATAGCAAGAACCAAACACACACCTAATAGCAATGAAGTGTAGTATATGTATGCCATTTTTTATATATACGAAGTGTAGTATATATATGGCAAGAACCAAACACAAACCTAATAACTTGGTCAAACTGGCCTAACTTGAGTTGTGACAAAGTTTGGCAAGTTGTGGCTTGAAACCAAACAACCCCTATAGCCTTGTTTGGATTGTGACTATATTTGCCATACTATTTTGCCACACCTAACTTGGAGCGTTACTTTCGAGTGGAAATTTTCTTTGGACACTCAACTATTTTGCCACACCTAACTTGGAGCATTACTTTCTAGTCGAAATTTTCTTTGGACACTATATCTACCACATATTGCCACATTGGCATTCAACTATTTGAATTAAACCGAAGATTCAATGAGAAGCTTGTGATATATGTGAGATGGTGAAAAAGTAGTACACACCAGCAACTCAAACACTTTGTCATGGATTACAACAGCAACTCAAACACTTTATTATGGGCTACAACTACAACAAATTGTCTTTGCCTAGCAGTGATGAACCCCAGCGATGCAAATAAAAAAATTGACATTGGTAGTGACCTAGAGCAAAATAGGGAGGGATGATATGCTTGCCTGGGTTGGAGCCGAGGACGATGAAACTTAGCAGTGATGAACCCCAACAGCAACTCGCCGTCACCTACTGCCGTCGCCTACTACCGTCGCCGAAACCCTAACATAGGGAATGTGAAACACACCTCTAATTAAATATCCTAATAAACCAGATGAGAGTGGGAGGCTCGGATGTGTACCTTAGGACCGAAGAACGACGACAATCGTCTGAATCAGCCGGAATCAAAGCGACGATGACGAGCAGCGACAGAGGTGGAGAGAAAGGGAAACGAAACAGAGCAGTGCATGGAAGAGAGAGGGAGTGGGTCGAGGGGGCCGTTGCCGCCGTTGGTTTTGACCCCCACGGCATCCTAATCCTATTTGGGCTAGCACAATAAGAAAAAAGGCCACCACCTAAGAAATGTCATTTTTCCATTCATAAATAATAGAAATTTAATAGAAGTAAACTATGATATACTATAAAAAATATCACCACATAAAAAACTAAAAAGGAAAACATTGAAAGTGTCAAACTACATATTTGAAGGCTTAAAACTATATATTTCTAGTCTTAAACTAAAAAGGAAAAAAGTAATTAGCATTGACAAAATAACAACACTAGCGCCAGAACAAACAGCACGCCACAACTAAGTATAATAGTATTGGCGTTCCATGCTACTCCACGAGAGCACTATATTAAGCCTGGTACAAATTGTTGATCCCATATACTTCTGACGCTACCCTGTTTTCCAACACCACCACTATGCCCCTACTAATGTCCTACCAAAAAAGCCAACGCCATCACTATTCGAAAAAATAGTGGTGGCGTTCGTTATAAATGGCGTGCCACAACTTTTTAGCACCTTTTCCACTAGTGTTCTGAGCAATAAAAGTAGTAATTTCAGCCGACTGTTCAGGAGAGAAGATTTTGCTTACAACCGGCTCTACCTGCTCATTGTGAAAAGGAGGAAACTTGTTTTCTTCAATTGAAGTGATGTTTCCTTGGCGATCCTATTTGAACGTAACAATGAACTCCCGCATTTCGTTCTCTTCACGCGTCTTCTTGCACTCCTCATAAGCTTGGCGATGTTCTGCCAATAATTCCTCAAAATTGGCCTTCATGATGTTATCGGCATCCACTTCAGATGGATTGCGAAGATGGAACATGATGGATGATGATTGTTTTTTGGTCCCCAGCGGAGTCGCCAAAAAGTGTGTTCAGACATGAACACGTGACCGTGTACCCTCAGGGCCGAGCACGATACGCAAGACACGTCACCGAAGGAGGCTCACCGGAAGCGTGATACGCAAGACAATCCGTCGAGCGCTTTTGAAGACCCGAAACCCCACGTGTCGGGAGAGACCCTGTCTATACGCACGGCGGTGATGTGCTGCCCAAGGTAGCTTCGCCCGCCCCCAGGATTTCTTAGATCAAAGTTCTCCGAAGCGAAGAACACCTACAATCGAAGTAGAAAACCAGGGTAGGAGATGGAAGTTTGTAGATGGGTTTTGCGACTGTGTGTTGTTGTTTCAATCGGCCGCCATCCCTCGTGTAAATAAGAGGCGTCTGGACTTCCCGTGCAAGGAAAGGTTAGGATTCACGTCTAAAACCCTAATTTGGGTCCAATTCGGATTGTTTGGTTCAAACTTTCCAACATTGTTCGGTCTAAAAATTGGGTGCACCTTGCGGGTCATTTTTGAGGTAGTAGACGACCTCAGATGAAATTCCCGTATGAAGAAAATTTAACCGTTTCGGCAAGACGAACAACTTTCATATTGAACGTTTTTCGATTCGAGGCCATTTTTAGGGCCGAATCATTCGCGCAAAACAGACTGTTACTCGCGCTACCAATCAGACATCATGACTGATGGGGCATGTCACTTTTTGGCTCGTGACAGGACCGTATCCAAGTGTCTCTAACTTTTAGATACGTTCTTGGATTGAGGCGATTTTTATATCAAAATCGACCGTTTCGATGAGATGGAGACAATTCGTGTACAAAGTTTTCTCATATGAGGCCCCCTTGAGGCGTAATTGGCCTAACAGTGCTCTGGATAAAAAATCTCAGTAAACACAACTTCGGCCTTCGAGATGAGATCAGATGGCGATGGCCCAAACTTCAAAGATGTTTGTGTCGATAATACGGGACCTTCTCATATAGATCACTTCTCAATTTGAGACGATCTTAATTGCATTTCATACCATGCCAAAATCTGGTGTCAACACAAGCTTCGGCCCAATAAACATAGGTGGTTCATCCAACCATGATTGGACTTGTCCGTCATGATCATGCCTAGATAGAGTATCTACGACGGACATGGAGTATTTGCTTCCGAGATCAAATGCTCCATGATGAACAGTAAAATTGAAATATAGTAAAAAAATGAATATTTTTGTGATATACTTTAACAAATGTTTTGTCTGATTGCAAAATTTCAGCGCGAAATGACATTCATGGAAGTCATGTAAAAGAACAAAATCGATGCTCGAAAAATGCTAGGTTTGAAAACTTTTTGGAGTGCTAATTTTGTCTATTTTGCCAGACTTTCATAAATGTCATTTCATGCTAAAATTTGCTAAGTATTCAAAGAATTTGTCAAAGTTTACGACATGAAACTTCCAAATATTTTGATTTTTATTTACTATTTAAATTTTTACTGTTCATCAGGGCGTATTTGAGCTTGGGACCAAATAGGACTTTCGATCTGCGAGCTCATTTGCATATTGAGCACAAGTAGAATAAGTTACTTCCGCGAACTCATTCATGAGCACCACACAATCTGCAAAATTTGGTGCATCTAGACTCTAGAGTATGGGAAAGACCGATGTCATCTCACCAGTTCGGATCTGTAGAAGGGCGCCAGGTATCACTACAAAAAAAGACACATCCGTGACATTTTGTGCCGAACAAAACTTTTTTCTGTCATACTTATGACACTTCTATGACAATAATTGTGACAAAACATGGTATCATCATAGATGTGGTGGGGTCCTACTTCTATGACAAAAAATCATGACAGAAAATGGGATTTTCGTCCTGGGCGGGCCGGAGACGCAGCTGCATGACATTCTTTGGGCCGTCCATGACGGAAAAAACCGTGGTAGAAGTGAGGGCGAGGAAAACATCGGGGTGTTTCCGGTTACGCTGGGTGGTCGGGGCCAAGCGATGCGCGTTTCTCTCATACACGCACGCGCGTGGGTGCGAGGCGTTGGGCTCTAACTGAACCCGAGCGAGGCATTGGGCTCTAACTGAACCCGAGCTATTGCACTGCAGGCTACGCGTTACTAAACCCGAGCGATCGATCGATGGTTGTTAACTGAACCCGATCGAGCGATTCCTTCGCTACTGCTGCTAACTGAAGCCGATCGATGCTGCCTTTGCATGAACAGTGAGCGTTGCTGGGGGGATTGGATGAACAGTTCCCGGTAGGGGTGGCTGAACAGGACCCCGTGGTGTTGACTCTGCATGAACAGGACCCTGTTCGATCGAGCCAGTTGGGGCTGCATGAACAGGACCCTGTGGTGGGATGCATGAATACGACCACCCCGTGGAGGGCTGCATGAAGAGTAGACGGTGGGGGGCTGGATGAACAGTAGCCCGTGGAGGTGTGGTTGAATAGGAGCCCGTGGAGAGGGCTGGTTGAACAATAGCCGGTGGAGTAGCGCGCGGTGGAGGCTGAACAGTCGTAGGTGGAGGCTGGAGCAGGTCGACGTTGGATGAACAGTAGCCCGTGGAGGCTGGAGGGGGTCGACGGTAGTGATGAACAGTATCTCGTGGAGTCCCATTTTGCGGTACGCCACACCCCTCCCGATGAACAGGACCCCTGTTTCGACCATAGCGCTCCAACACAAGTCCGTTTCCTCCGTTTTGCGGTACGCCACACCCCTCCCCGATGAACAGGACCCCCGTTTCGACTGTAGCGCTCCAACACAAGTCCGTTTCCTCCATTTCTTGCGGTACGCCACACCCCTCCCGATCAACAGGACCATCGTTTTGACCGTAGGAGGTCTGTATTCTCTGTTTTGCGGTACGCCGGACCCCTCCCGATGAACAGGATCCCGTTTCGAACGTGGCCGGTCGAACACAAGCCGTTTCCTCCGTTCTGCGGTACGCCAGACCTCGTTTCCATCGGCTGTTCCGTCCAAGCCCTCCCGACGAACACGATGACGCATTCCGTTCCGACCCAGCCGGTTGGCTCCCCATGAACACGACGACGGTGTTGTTTCTCCGTTCCGACCCAGCCATGTACACGAGCCCTGGACGTACTTATGCACGAGTAGGCGTTTGAGACCCTGCCCATATGTACGTACGTGGCCGTATTTTCTTTCTTGCACACTGGCCGCTGTACGTACGTGTACATGCTACGTGCGCGCCTCTACTACGACACGTGCGCGCCTCTACATCCACTAGTATGTACGTACACGTTCGCGACCAGAATGTCAACGCTACGTACGCTTCGACCAGGTGGGTCCCGACTGTCAGGCACTTCCTTGCATGCGCAGATGTAGCTGGTGGGTCCCAGCAATCAGGGGGCGAATCGTTTTTTTTTGCACGGACGCACTTCCTTGCGTGCGAAGATGTAGCTGGTGGGTCCCAGCAATCACGGGGAAACGTTTTTTTGCGAAATATGGTGGCCCGTTCGGTGGGTCCCCGTTGTCAGGTGGAGGAATAATTATTTTGCACGCAATAAGGAGGCACTTCCTTGCTGCGGCCGTGGACCCAGCTGTCAGCCTCTCCACGTACAGTACTCTTCCGATGGAAGCCGTTCCTTGACCACATTGACCACGCCACGCCGAGAGCACCAGGGCAGTGGACGACAGCGAGGCCTAGGAAGGGGACGACGCGGAGCCAGGGAAGACGCGGCAGTGGATGCCCGCGCGAAGACTACGACCGTTGGATGGACATCGTACAGTCACTGGAGCTAGAATCGTTCATATTGACTAAGTTGACAAAACACTCCATCTCCGTCAACTTAGTAGGCCCACAAGTCAGCCACCCACCAAGGTGGGTCCTAACTAGCAGGGGGTATTCATTTTTTGTGCGTAATAAGGAGGCACTTCCGGTGGGTCCGAGCTAACAGCGGGGGGAACGTTTTTTCGCAAAATACGGTGGCCCGTCTGGTGGGTCCCAGCAGTCAGGGGGGATCGTTTCTTCGCCCAATACGGTGGCCCGTCCGGAGGGTCCCTACTGTCAGGTGGAGGAATGATTATTTTCCGCGTAATAAGGAGGCACTTCCTTGCGGCTGTCGTGGACCCAGCTGTCAGCCTCTCCACATACAGTACTCTTCCGATGGAAGTCGTTCCTTGACCACGTTGACCACGTCGCGCCGAGAGCACCAGGGCGGTGGACAACGGCGAGGCCTAGGAAGGGGATGATGCGGAGCCAGGGAAGACGCGGCAGTGGAAGCCCGCGCGGAGAGGAGTACGAGGGTTCACTGGTTCGGCTGCGCTGTGAGGCTGTCGTCGCCGCAGGGCCTGGCCAGCGGTGGGAATAGTAGGGGGCGGTGAGAGCTCCGCGGCATCACAGCCGGCCATGGGAGGCAGGAGCACGAGGCACGACCGGTGCTGGTTTGGGCGGCTGGAGCAAGAAGACCAGAGGTTGAAGAAGCACTACCGTCGTTGGATGGCCATCGTACGATCAATGGAGTTAGAATCATGCATATTGACTAAGTTGACAAAGCCCTCCGTCCCCGTCAACTTAGTAGGTGCACAAGTCAGCCTCCCACGATGTTGGGTTCCAGCTGGCAGGGGGAGTATTCATTTTTTTGTGCGTAATAAGGAGGCACTTCCAGTGGGTCCGAGCTGACAGCGGGTGGAACCTTTTTTTTGCGAAATACGGTGGCCCGTCCGATGGGTCCCAGCAGTCAGGGGGAAAACGTTTTTTCGCCAAATACGGTGGCCCGTTCGGTGGGTCCCCGCTGTCAGGTGGAGGAATAATTATTTTCCGCGTAGTAAGGAGGCACTTCCTTGCGGCTGTCGTGGACCTAGCTGTCAGCCTCTCCACGTACAGTACTCTTCGGTTGGAAGTCGGTCGTTGACCAGATTGACCACGCCGCGTCGAGAGCACCAGGGCGGTGGACGAAGGCGAGGCCTAGGAAGGGAACAACACGGAGGCAGGGAAGACTCGGCAGTTGTTTCCCACGCGGAGGGGAGTACGACTGTACGAGGGTTTACTGGTTCGTCTGCTGTCGCTGGAGAATAACAGTAGGTGTGGGTGAGTAGAGGGATGGCTAGGCTAGCGATGGGAGTACGGTGGGGCAGTGAGTCCTGCGCGGCAGCACAGCCGGCCACGGCGAGGAGGGAGAAGGCAGTCCCGCCGGCGCTTGTTTGAGCGGCTAGAGCAGGAAGAGCAGAGATTGAAGAAGCACGACGGCCGTTGGATGGACATCCAACAGTCACTACTTGTGCGTCAACCTTTTTTTAGGAAGGCCTCAAATCTGTGGAAAACATCATACAACCCATCTGCCATTATTTCTAACAATTTACAGCCCTTTTGCTAATTCTTATGGTTTTTTTGAGCCCGTATTCTTTTTGTTAGCATTACAGCCCATATTGTGGCCAAGGTTAAGAAATTATATGAAATTTTGCATATTTTGGTTCGGTCTGAACTATTTTTAATCCTGAAATTTTGAGTCACATTCAAACTGATTTTAAAAATATATGCATATCAACTCGAAATGAAAAAGGATATTTGAAACTAATTGTCGATTTGATGTGTTTTAAAAATGTACAGCCCATTTCTCATTACTGATAGGCCATTTTCTCGGCTAGCCGAATGAAGCTCTACTCGTCTTGAAACATTTGCAGCCCAACAGGCCTGACAAAGCGACTTATTTGGCAAATCACAAAAAACTAGGCTGTGGCCATGGACCCAGCCGTCAACCTCTCCACGTACAGTACTCTTCCGATGGAAGTCGGTCGTTAACCAAATTGACCATGCCGCGCCGAGAGCACCAAGGCGGTGGACGACGGCGAGGCCTAGGAAGGGGACGACGCGGAGCCGAGGAAGACGCGGCAGTGGATGCCCACGCGGAGAGGAGTACGAGGGTTCACTGGTTCCCTGCGGTGTGAGGCTGTCGTCGCCGCAGAATAACAGGGGGTGTGGGTGAGTAGAGGGATGCAGGAGCACAGCCGGCCACGGGAGGCAGGAGCACGCGGCATGACCGGCGTTGGTTTGAGCGGCTGGAGCAAGAAGACCAGAGGTTGAAGAAGCACTACTGCCATTGGATGAACATCGTACGGTAACTGGAGCTAGAATCATTCATATTGACTAAGTTGACAAAGACCTCCGTCTTTGTCAACTTGGTAGGCCCACAAGTTAGCCTCCCACGATGTTGGGTTCCAGCTGGCAGGGGGAGTATTCATTTTTTTGTGCGTAATAAGGAGGCACTTCCTTGCGTGCGAAGATAGCTGGTGGGTCCGACCTGTCGGCGTGGGGGCACGTTTTTTTCGTGAAATACAGAGGCCCTTCCGGTGGGTCCCAGATGTCAGGTGGAGGAATCAAAGACTTGATAAGGCGTACAGAAGAAGCTAGTGTACCAGTAAAGAGACATTGCTGAGTTTTAGAAAAAAGAGAGACGTGCTCCTGTAGTTGGTTCGAATCCAAACCTAGACTATGACTATATATGGTCCTATGCTACTCTGCAAGTAATGAAACTGACATATCCAACGTTCGCTTCTCCTCTTCTCTACTTACTCTGCCTAGCATCAGAAGCTTTGGCTGCAGCAACAATGTCCGATGGCTGCTCATCCACCTGCTCTTCAGCAGGCAACAACCAAATATGCATTGAGTCGCCACCCGTACCATCGCCTGTGGGTCTCATCACACCCCCGTCGGCACGCGCACCGCAGCCGGTTTCTTATCGCAACCCGCTGCCGTTGGTGTGGTGCCACTACTGCAAATCACGCAAAGTCATACGTCGCGTCTCAACCACAATCCTCAACCCTGGCCGAGTCTTCTACAAATGCCGGAATCATTGGGTAATAATATGTTTAAGTGTTGTTATGCTGCTTTCAGTTACTGATTTTTATAATTGTTTGGTTGATGATCTTCCAATTTGATTCGTGCAGAAAAGGGAAGATTCGTGTGATTTGTATTTCTCGGAAGTTGCTAATGTGGGGGAGTGCAACTACGTTGAGTATTTGGTTAGCCGAGGGATCCTGATGGCTTCTCGTCCCTCGTTGGTTACCCCAAGTGGAAGGTTTGAGATGCAGTGTAGCGGTAGTTTTCCCTTGGCAAAGATACCAAGGATCGATTTCCCCTGAGACTCCAAGGTTCAACAAGAAGGTGTCAACTGCTAACGGCGCCAGATATTTAGCAATCGACTGGACCTGCACACAGATACAAATAACTTTGCTCCCAACGAGTACAGAGAGGTTGTCAATCCCTCCGGCCTTGTCGTTTACAAAGGATCAAACGCAAGAGATAATAGTGATAGGTATTGCTGCAACTAGTAAGTAAAACAGAAAGTAAATAGCGGATATGATCAGTGATGGTAATATGGACCGGGGTCCCATGATGTTCACTACTGATGTCTCTCTCCCAAAAGACGATAAAACAGCTATGTGAGGTAAACGAATTACAGCTGGGCAATTGACAGGATTACGTGCGCAAACCAATGCTAACTATGTTGCAAGAAAGGTAGAGGTTCAAAGCATGGGCGGTACGCCAAGGCAAGTAGACCGAAATCCATCTGCATCTACTACTAATCATCCACCTTGAGATATCTATCCAGAACATCTCGTTGGTACTAAGTTGCGAGCCCCACCCATAGTGTAAACTCAAAGCAACAGACAACTGTATTAAAAGAACTTTGCGTAAAGTAAACAATCCTTGCACCCGCGAGTACAAGCACCGTTGTTTTCCCCCTTGTGGCAACAGCACATCCCCTAGACTCATGTTTCTGTCACTCAAGCTAGTCATCGAGGGGCATGAACCCACAATCAAGCATAACGTTCCCTCTTGGAGTCACTACCCACTACTTGGCCAAAGCAATAAATAGCAACGGAGAACATGCAAGAATTACTCTAGAACATAAATATAAAAGAGGTAAATCAAATATATTACTCAAACACAATCTGAACATAATCTCATAATCCATCGGATCCCAGCAAACTCATCATAGCAACAGCATAAGGATTACATATGTGCCTCGATCATTTAGGGCAGCTCACGAGGTCTAATTAGTGAAGGACAAAGAGGGGAGGAGAACATCACATAGCTACTGGTCATGGACCCATGGTCCAAGGGAGACTACTCACAACTCATCCGGGAGGCGTCCATGGTGGTGGAGAGGCTCCCGGTGGTGATCCTCCCCTCCGGCAGGGTGCCGGGAAGAGTTCTCCTGGTGCTCCCGATCTTGGAAGCGCGGCGGCGGCGGAACAGAGATGAGATCGCGAAAAAGGGTTCCGTCCTCGAGGGTTTCGGGACGCGGTGTAAATATATGCCGAAGGGGGGCATCAGAGGAGACCTGGGGGGCCCAGGCGCCCCCCGGCGCGGCCAGGAGGGGGGCCACGCCACCAGGGCGCCTGGAGCCCTGGTGGCCCCCCTCCGGCCCTACTTTGGCCGCAAGGAAGCTTCCGGAACGCTGATTTTTTATATATTTTTCCCGGAATTTTTCTGGCAGTTTACGTAATGGGAAAACCTGAAATACAAAAACAGCAGAAAACAGAAACTGGCACTGGGGTGCACTGAGTTAATAGGTTAGTCCAAATATGATCAAAAGTGTATGGAAGTGTATAAATATCATAGCAATATCACACAAAAGAGGCATGGAGCAAGCAGAAATTATAGATACGTTTTGGACGTATCAACATCCCCAAGCTTAATTCATGCTCGTCCTCGAGTAGGTAAATGATAACAAGCATAATTTCTGTGGTGACATGCTATTAACCATATAAGAACTTTTCACAGTCACATGACAAGTGCTTACTGAGACAATGAATCTGTAGTTATTAAGTTGCCTCATGAGAAAATCACAAAGAACTGAAAGTTTTACAATATGAAACTGAAACATCAAATAGATTTGTAATGAGCATGGTGTGCAAATATGATAAAGTGGTATCTCGCTTGCCCCCTTTAGTGAAGCAAAACATAAATGCAGGGGCACCTCCAAGGTTTAAGTGACGACTAGATACAATGATTTCAAAATAAACGATATCATAATCATGCAAAAGACAATGCTACTTTGGGACAATGCACATTACACTCAGAATGACAATCATGCTCTCAATAGTTGGTGCTTTAAAGAAGGTGGAGACTCTCGAACCGTGGCTTTTGTTGGCAAGTTGAAAACCCGTGGTCGGAAACAAAAACAAAACATGTACCAGAGCTCTTGGTTTTAAAAACAGAGGCAATAATTATTTTTTTGGATATGCATGTTTCGTCAGCGAATGCTAGCAGATAACTCAATCACTTCTTGAGATGGACAAGTTTCGAGGAACGGCTCCCGGATGAGGACGATCACATCCTCTTAATCTCCTTTGTTTATCACTGCCAAAGTTTTCTGATTTCTCGTGAACAAAGCATGAAGGAGGGTTTGTTTATTATATTATTATTTTTATGAGCCGGGTGCACTCTATGCCAGTTCCTTCTCGTATTATGGGTTTGCACATTAGACATGCAATCCCGGGGTGAAGCTTGTCCAACTTAAAAAGATCATGGATTAACTACTACTTCCTCATGAACTAAAACAGAGGCACAAAATAGAAATGCTTTTTTTTGAATAATTTCGAGATGGTACATGAAATTCTTCGTTAGGAATGGCAGGTAAATACCACATATAGGAAGGTATGGTGGACTCATATGGCATAACTGGTTTAAAGGATTTTGGATGCACAAGAAGTCAGTCCGCTTAGTACAGGTGGAGGTTAGCAAAAGACTGGGAGCGACCAACTAAGAGAGCAATGACGGTCATAATCATGCAGAGCGACAAAGCAACATTGAATCAGGCATGGAAGTTATATCGCTACTCAGAAACTAAAGATCATCAAGGCTTGATAGACTTTCTTTACAGTCTTAAATATGCGTGAGCATACGCCAAGTCAATCAAAATAAATTCTTGAAGGAAGATATCACTAAACCATACCACATCATAGGCAAACAAATCATGTTGGTACTCCAATAACACATTGGGAACCCCCCAGCTATTTGAGACTAACCATAAGAAAACATGAACTACTAAGCACCATTATGCACGTAGCATTTTTATCATAGACATATCAACCAGTGCAACAAAGCCAACTCTCTTAACAAGATAAGCATGATAACTAAAGAGAGTTCCAGCGACCAACTAAACAAAAGCTCTTTAAGAAGATAAGCATGAAAACTAAGAGCTAAGCATGATAGTAGCTATTGAAAGACAAAGAACACACACATCGAGGATAGACATGAAAATTCTATGTTATGTTCTAGGTTGAAGTGGAGCGTGTTTCTCTCCCACACAAAGAAAGCTGAGTTCCAACTCGTTATGAAAAGCAAGCAAAGGTAAAGAAAACTAAAAAGGAAACTAAAAGCAAGACGCTCCATGCATAGCACATAACACATGAAGTGATAAAAATATAGTGGAATGAAAGACGAACTGATAATTGTGGATGGAGAAGGGGATGCACGGGGGCATCCCCAAGCTTAGACGCTTGAGTCTTCTTGAATATTTCTTGGGGGTGCATGGGGGCATCCCCAAGCTTGAGCGTTTGACACTCCTGAATCTTTTTATCATCTTCCCTCGCACACTTGAAAACTCCCTTCATACATAACTCATCATAATCTAATTAGCGAGGTTAGTACCCTTAATAAAATAATTGTTCCTTGCTGGAAATAAGGATATTTTTGAAGGTCTACTGTTTCTCAAGATTGCCAAAAGGTTTTTGCAAAGAAAAAGCAAGCTCAAGGTTTGCAAAATGAAGAAAAGGCAAAACAGGACAGAATCTGTGAAAAACAGACCAGCATGTAGTAAATGATTTTTTCGGTGCACTTCTGCAACTCAAATCAAAAAACTCAGAACAGACGCCCGAAAGACAATTGTATAGAGCACGCTGTCGAAATAATTCAGACCAAAAAGATGATCTGGTGATTTTATACAAATTTTTCTATCCAAGGATAGAATCTGTTTCCTGGACAGCACATCACAACTTTTGAACTTTCTTGCAATCGGAGGCTACACTTGGCACAAAGCTGAAAAGTAAAGATACAATGATGATGCTACTGTAGTAACAACATCAAGACACAACAAAAGCAAAATAAAAATTTATTCATTGTGGGCTGCCTCCCAAAAGCGCTTTCTTTAATGCCTTTAAGCTAGGCATAATGCAAAGAGATCAAGTTTTATCAAGAGTAAAAGAATAGCTAGCCCGTATAACGGACTCAAAAGGTAACTTAATCTTCTTTCTAGGGAAGTGTTCCATCCCTTTCTTGAGAGGAAATTGGAAATTTATATTCCCCTCTTTCATGTCAATGATAGCACCAACGGTGCGTAGGAAAGGACGTCCCAAAATAATTGGACAAGAAGGTTCACATTCAATATCCATAATAGTAAAATCAACGGGAACGTAATTGTCATTGACAATGATAAGAACATCGTCGATCCTCCCCAAAGGTTTCTTTATGGAAGAATCAACAAGACGAACACCAAAAGAACAAGAATCAAAAGGTTTCAATTTAAGCATATCATATATTCTTTTGGGCATAACGGAGGTACTAGCTCCAACATCACATAAAGCATAGCAAGGGAAGTTATTCAACTTAATTTTAATCATAGGATCCCAACCATATTCTAGCTTTCTAGGTATGGAGGCTTCTACTCTAAGTTTCTCCTCCCTAGCTTTGATGAGAACATTAGTGATATGCTCTGTGAAGGCAAGGTTAAGTGTGCTAGTGCGGGGATCTCTAGACATCTTGTGAAGGAAATCAATAACTTCGGTAAGGGTGCAATTATCAAAATCAAGGTCACTACTATCAAGTAAAGTGGTAGTGGTGTCCTTTAGGCTCACTTGTTTGGTAGTTTCTATGGTCATGGCATCACAATTAATAGGTCCAATGGGACCAGGAGTGCATTGGGTGCTAAGAGTTTGGATATCCTCAACAACTTGGATAGTAGCAACAGTGTGGTGGGTAGGAAGGTTCTTAATTCTATCTTCTTCCTCCTTTTGGGGTGCAACCACTTCGGGTTTAGCTGCCATTTGGTTTATCAAAGTGGCTTGTGTGTGGGACATATTGGAAACTTGGGTCTCAGTGATAGTGAGCCTAGTCTGGAGGTTAGAAATCTCAATATTTAGGCTCTCTAGTTGTCTACCAATGTCTTGCAAGATAGCAGTATGCTCATTTAATTGCCTCGAGAAGGTTTTGTTTTGTTCATATAGGGTGTGCATGTAGTTCTTAGTGGCCTTCTCTATTTCTAGAAGTTTCTCATAACCAGGCATGTCTCTATCTCTTTGGGTGGAGTTCTTGGTGCTAGGATAAGCATTGTTGTTCCCATAGGAATTAGAGGGGAACGGTCTA
Source organism: Secale cereale (assembly GCA_902687465.1). Taxonomy (NCBI): domain Eukaryota; kingdom Viridiplantae; phylum Streptophyta; class Magnoliopsida; order Poales; family Poaceae; genus Secale; species Secale cereale. The sequence continues at coordinate 800,978,350 of LR738710.1, read as the reverse complement.
GGATTGCTACCAAAATTACTCCTATAAGCATTGTTATTAAAATTGTTTCTAGAGATAAAGTTCACATCTACTTGTTCTTGAGCAATCAAAGAATTTAGAGGAACATCACGAGGATCAACAGAAGATTGCTTCGAAAGTAGAGACATGATCAAGTCAACTTTTTCATTTAGGGAGGAAATCTCCTCGACAGAGTTTACCTTCCTACCTGTTGGAGCGCGTTCGGTGTGCCATTGGGAATAATTGGTCATCATTTCATCGAGAAGCTTCGTGGCAGCACCAAGTGTAGTTGACATAAAGGTTCCTCCCACGGCCGAATCTAGCAAGTTCCGCGAGGTAAAGTTCAAGCCTGCATAAAAAGTTTGGATAACCATCCAAGTAGTCAAACCATGAGTAGGGCAGTTCTTGACAAGAGATTTCATACGTTCCCAAGCTTGGGCAACATGTTCATTATCCAATTGTTTAAAATTCATTATGTTACTTCTTAGTTGGATAATTTTAGCAGGTGGATAGTATTTTCCAATAAAAGCATCTTTGCACTTGTCCCAAGAATCTATGCTATTTCTAGGCAAAGATTGAAACCAAATTTTAGCTCCTCCTCTCAAGGAGAAAGGAAAAAGCTTAAGCTTAACAATATTACCATCTATTTCTTGCTACTTTTGCATATCACAAAGTTCAACAAAATTGTTTAAGTGTAAAGCAGCATCATCTCCAGCACCGGAGAATTGATCTTTCATAACTAAGTTCAGTAAAGCAGGTTTAATTTCATAAGAAGGTGCTAAAGTGGCAGGTGTAGTGATAGGCGTGCAGATAAAGTCATCGTTGTTATGACTAGTGAAGTCACACAACTTGGTGTTCTCGGCGGAACCCATAGCAGCAAGCAAGCAAGATAACTATTTTTGTGATTTTTGATAAAAGGTACTAAAGCAAAAACTGAAAGGTAAACTAACAAGACTAAAAGCAAAGGTAAAAGATAGTGTGCAACTCCCCTATCATGAAGAGTGGAGTCCCCGGCAACGGTGCCAGAAAACTTTGCTTGATGGCTTCTCGCCCCTCGTTGGTTACCCCAAGTGGAAGGTTTGAGATGCAGTGTAGCGGTAGTTTTCCCTTGGCAAAGATACCAAGGATCGATTTCCCCTGAGACTCCAAGGTTCAACAAGAAGGTGTCAACTGCTAACGGCGCCAGATATTTAGCAATCGACTGGACCTGCACACAGATACAAATAACTTTGCTCCCAACGAGTACAGAGAGGTTGTCAATCCCTCCGGCCTTGTCGTTTACAAAGGATCAAACGCAAGAGATAATAGTGATAGGTATTGCTGCAACTAGTAAGTAAAACAGGAAGTAAATAGCGGATATGATCAGTGATGGTAATATGGACTGGGGTCCCATGATGTTCACTAGTGATGTCTCTCTCCCAAAAGACGATAAAACAGCTATGTGAGGTAAACGAATTACAGCTGGGCAATTGGCAGGACTACGTGCGCAAACCAATGCTAACTATGTTGCAAGAAAGGTAGAGGTTCAAAGCATGGGCGGTACGCCAAGGCAAGTAGACCGAAATCCATCTGCATCTACTACTAATCATCCACCTTGAGATATCTATCCAGAACATCTCGCTGGTATTAAGTTGCGAGCCCCACCCATAGTGTAAACTCAAAGCAACAGACAACTGCATTAAAAGAACTTTGCGTAAAGTAAACAATCCTTGCACCCGCGAGTACAAGCACCGTTGTTTTCCCCTTGTGGCAATAGCACATCCCCTAGACTTATGTTTCTGTCACTCAAGCTAGTCATCGAGGGGCATGAACCCACAATCAAGCATAACGTTCCCTCTTGGAGTCACTACCTACTACTTGGCCAAAGCAATAAATAGCAACGAAGATGATGCAAGAATTACTCTAGAACATAAATATAAAAGAGGTAAATCAAATATATTAGTCAAACACAATCTGAACATAATCTCATAATCCATCGGATCCTAGCAAACTCATCATAGCAACAGCATAAGGATTACATATGTGCCTCGATCATGTAGGGCAGCTCACGAGGTCTAATTAGTGAAGGACAAAGAGGGGAGGAGAACATCACATAGCTACTGGTCATGGACCCATGGTCCAAGGGAGACTACTCACAACTCATCCGGGAGGCGTCCATGGTGGTGGAGAGGCTCCCGGTGGTGATCCTCCCCTCCGGCAGGGTGCCAGGAAGAGTTCTCCTGGTGCTCCCGATCTTGGAAGCGCGGCGGCGGTGGAACATAGATGAGATCGCGAAAAAGGGTTCCGTCCTCGAGGGTTTCGGGACACGGTGTAAATATATGCCGAAGGGGGGCATCAGAGGGGACCTGGGGGGCCCAGGCGCCCCCCCCCCCCCCCCCCCCCCGGCGCAGCCAGGAGGGGGGCCGCGCCACCAGGGCGCCTGGAGCCCTGGTGGCCCCCCTCCGGTTCTACTTTGGCCGCAAGGAAGCTTCCGGAATGCTGATTTTTTATATATTTTTCCCGGAATTTTTTTGGCAGTTTACATAATGGGAAAACCTGAAATACAAAAACAGCAGAAAACAGAAACAAGCACTGGGGTGCACTGAGTTAATAGGTTAGTCCAAATATGATCAAAAGTGCATGGAAGTGTATAAATATCATAGCAATATCACACAAAAGAGGCATGGAGCAAGCAGAAATTATAGATACGTTTTGGACGTATCAGATCCCAATGCCAGCAGGTTGGGGTGTTGGAGAAGTAACTGAAGGAACGGCAGAAGAGGAAGATGCAGAGCAGAAGGTTAAAGATGCAGTTCCTCTGATCATGGACAAGCAACAGCTGCTGAACGGCCTTGACAGCAATGAGGAGATGAAAGACCTTGTGAAGATAATGGTAAAATCGATGTGCTCTGTAGGATGATTGTCTCTTTATTTGCAGTGTATGTAGCACTCCTGATGTATTTAGTGGCTATGACATGAGCACTTTGCTGAAACTAGTAATGAATGAAACCTGTGTAGCAGGCTGGGCGTAGTGTTGTGAACATCTAATGATTTCTATTAACGAAAATCAGGGGGTATCCCCTTTTGCTCATAAACAAATAAATAGCATAGGCCCTTTTGGTAATAAATAAATAAATTAGCGGAGGCCATGTCGGGTCAGCTTTGTTCTCATTCGAAGACGTCGAGCAAATTGCAGTCCAACATCAAACTATGTCATCAAATTCAAGTTTCACAGCCAAATATGAGTACAACTAAACAACAATGTCATCGTGGTTTAGTCATCATAGAATCACCAAACACAAATCGGCATACATAAAAAGTGATGTTCTTACATGAAAATACTAAACAACATGTCAATCAGGTTTCAGTTGTCATAGCAAACACAATTTCACATAGTAGATAAAAAACGTCTCATGATAGGCAAATACGACAAAAGCAATGTAATGATCATCCGCAGTAGCAGCATCAACATCTTTGCCATGTGTATCAGTCTGAATTGTAATTCCCCACGGTGTCATCTTCTTCTTCGTCCTCAACATCCTCGAACGTTGGCTTCTTCTTGATCAACTCTTGTATGTCCACAACACGACAAGCAATCTTTTCGCCGGCGTCATTGACGTGATGCTTCTCAAAGATATTAGAAACATCTGTGTTATCGTGTACATCAGGAGCAGTGTAAGCATCATCTTATTGTGCAACTTCATTAAACGAATTCATCTGCTCAAACCTTTGCAATAATCTCCAGTCATCGCTACGTGAAAATGTGTCTTCCAAGAAAAATATATGTGTTGCTTGATTTGCCAAAATAAAAAGCTCATTGGTCTGGTATGCCGCCTTGACATTGATGGATTTGAAATAATCATCAGCTCTGGGTTTTGCGATCCTGGAAAACAGGTTATATTAACGATAGCACAACAGAACCACACACTGATGATCCTCGAAACTGGAGATATACTACAACTGAACAATGTCGGTTATGTTAGCATACATTTCAGTTGTCTCTTTGTCATACGTATCCATGCTCATGATGGCACTACTTTGTGTCTTCCTGCCTTCGTCTCATGCAAGGGTGTTGTAGCACACATCTCCAACAACGCAAGATTCATAATGTCTTACCCGAGTATCAGGACCCATTGCTAGTGAGTAAAGGGCATCATCAACTGCCTGCCCATCCTCCCGCATCTTCTTAACCTATGGTTAGAAAATAGACAAGCTGATCATCTTATGTACTCAATATATTAGAAAAAACTGATAGTGCAATTCAAAAGCTTACATGGCTCATGAACCATTTCGCAAATCCTACCATAACTAGTTTGTCAATGTTTCTTGGATTTTGCGGCAGTAACTCCTTTTTGTAAATGCTGCACAACATAGTGATCGCGTCAAACATCTAAATATATAAGAATGTGCTGCAAGTTTAGTAGATTACGATATATAAGTTGCAGTACTTAGCACTTACTTGATATAAGGTAGTATCTCGGGACAATTATTCAACACATACCAAACCATTTTGTCCAAATCTTTAGGTTTGTCCTCTTGTCGACTCTTCCCTGTAACTCGAATAGAATAATCAAAAACATTGATCCCGGGATTGTCTTCATCCACCTCTTTGCTAAGTTGATCAGCTGTTTCAATGTATTTTGAGCAGAATGTCAACGCTTCTATAGCAATGTAGGCCTCTGCAATGGAACCCTCGGGTCTAGCTCTGTTCCTAACATAACCCTTGAAAGTGCCTAGCCACCTTTCAATAGGGTACATCCAGCCATACTGTACTGGACCTCTAAGTAGTGCCTCATCAGGTAGATGAACAGCCAAATGCACCATCACATCAAAGAAGGCTGGAGGATATATCTTCTCAAGGTCACATAGGATAGTTGGTATCTTGTCTCTAAGACGCTCCAAAGCATCTATCCTGATATTTCTACTGCAGAGTTCCCTGAGGAATTGTCCCAACTCTACAATTGCCCTGTATAAGTCAGGGCGGCCCAATCCTCTAAGGATAACAGGTAAAACCCTTTGAAGTAGGACGTGGCAGTCATGAGTTTTCAACCCTTGTACCTTGTTTCCATCTGCACTGACTCTCCTTTCAGGGTTGGAAGCAAATCCATGTGGGAATCTCACACGTGACAGGACCTCGCAGAATTCTTTTCTTTTTACCTTGTCCAAGACGTACACAGTTGGTGCCATATCCTGTGGTTTACCTAAATCTTGCACCTGCAAATCCTCTCTGATACCCAGGTGTGTCAAATCAATCCTATATTTTAAGGTATCTTTCGTCTTGCCTTCAATATTAAGAAGTGTGCCGATAATGATGTCACATATATTTTTCTCGATGTGCATCACATCAAGATTATGCCGCAGATCCAAATCTTTCCAATACTCCAAGTCCCACAAAGTGGACTTACGGGTAAACAATAATCTCTCTTCTACCCTGCCACGCTTCCTTTTCCCGCTACCATTATCAGGATGGTTTCCTGGTGTAATATTCCTTACCTTCTCTAATTCCACTTGAAACTCATCGGCGGTGAGCCTCTTTGGCGCATCACGGTTTTCATGCTTTGCATTGAACACATGTCTTCGGTATTTTCTAGGATGAGGCTTGTCCTTGGCAAGGAAACGGCGGTGTCCAATGTAACAAATCTTGCTAAGTATTGCGTATGACAGCGGATTCCTGTCACAGCAAACACATGCATTGTAACCATGTGGCGTTCGCCCTGACGTAGTGCCCAAAGCCGGATAATCATGGATGCACCAAATTGTAACAGCACGCAGAAAGAAATCAGCTGGTGGGCTGCTATATGGGTCTCGAGTGAGAACACCCCTCCAAAGTTGTTGAAGTTCCTCCATAAGAGGCTCCATGAACAAATCAAAATCCTTTCCAGCACTTTTTGGACCTGGGATGAGCAAGGCCATCATGTGATTCTTTGGTGCAGACATTTGGAGGCATGTTGTAAGGGATAACAAGCACTGGCCACATGCTATATGTGGCGCTCTGGTGGCCAAATGGGTTAAATCCATCTGAAGCTAAGCCAAGTCTAATGTTTCTCGGGTCAGCAGGAAACTTTTTGTGCTTCTGATTGAAGTTTTTCCACTCACTACCATGTGATGGATGGCTCATTACATTCTAATATATGTACTCCTCGTTCCTAGAATGCCACAGTACATCCTCTCTTGTTTCAGCATCATGAAACAACCTCTGCAATCTTGGTGTAATTGGAAAATGTCTCAGAACATTATGAGGAATCCTCTTCACAGCATCGCCATCTTTCCATCTTGATGATTTGCATTTCGGGCATTCACTTAAGTTAGCATAATCCTTCTGAAACGGAACACAATTATTCTTACAAACATGGATCATATCATATCCAATTCCAACTGCACGAAGGAAATTCTTCATTTTACTGTAGGTGTGTGGCAGCTCAGACGCATCTGGGAAAGCTTTGCGGAAAGCAGCCAACATCGCATCGAATGATTTGTTGGTCATCCACTCAGATGTCTTCACCTGAAGAAAGGTGACCATAGCTGAGAATACTGGCAGCTTATTTCCTGGGGTGACAGCCACGTTGCATTGTTCCAACATGTGGGCCCACCATTTTTCTTCTGCATGTGAAAGTTCACGGAATGCACAAGCATTTCGTAGCATTGTTTCAATGTTGGTCAAACTCACTGGCTCCTCCACCACCTCCTCCTCCTCCTCTTCCACCTGAGCATCAGGCAGATCAATCTGCTGCTTCCACGTAGTCAATAACATTGACATTCACAGCTTAACCATGATGAACCCACCTCGTATATGTGACCGACATCCCATACAAGTGTATATGATTTTGCATAGTTGACTGGGGTCTTGTAAATGAATTCATACAGCTGCTACACGGGCAGAGCACATCTGATTTCGGACCACCGTACTCAGCTCTGATAAAATTCATGAAGTTTTCAACCCCCTCGACATATGCAGCGGAGAATCTTCGAGTAGAAGTTATCCAAGTCATGTCCATCTGTTAGACATACAAATTAGTTCTTCTACTAGATATTACAGGAAAAACATATGTTCTTTTTTATGAAGTCCAGAAGAAAATACCTAGGTCGATGTCTAAAGCTATGGCAAGATATTTGGACGAGTAGATCTAAGTAACGAAATATATGTATAGCTAATTCAGCAAACAGATTTGAGTGCTAAATTATGGTAGGCTGTTTCAGCAGTCAATGAGACCGAGCACACAAAGATCGAGTATAAAACGGTGTAGAGCTATTTCACCTAACAGATTGGCTACTAGACCATGGCAATCTACGTCACAATAAATATATGGCAGGATATTTTAGCAACTAATCAGCCTTGGCATGCCATCTCAGCTAAGCAGATTGAGTGCAGAACAGGGCGGAAGATTCTTAAGCAGAGCATATTGACTGTAAACTACTTCGGCAAACAATGAGATTAACAACGTCTATCAGCTAACATTCAGCACTACACCGACATGCATGGGGCCTCAGTCTAGAATGCGCGTACCGTGTGAGAAGTTGACCGCCGTGCGTCTCCACACGAACGTCGCCAGCGGTGGCGGCACTGACCGCCGTGCGCCTCTACAAGAGCGTCGCCAGCGGTGGCGGCGCGGCTAGAGGACGACAGTCTACGAGAGCATACTATGGGAGCGAGAGGATCGCCTTGGGTCCCCTCGACGAACCGCGGCACCGACGTATTGACGTGGCGGGGAGGACGGCTTTGGTGGAGCAAATGGAGTGGAGGTGGATGGGGGG
>LR738710.1:800949013-800959879 GCA_902687465.1 Secale cereale | reverse complement strand
GACGCCGTCCCCCTTCGCCCTCGCCGACCGCCGGCCTAGCACCGTCGCCCCGGTCGACCTCCGCGCCCCTGCCGGCCGCCGGCGCCGTTCCCCGTCGCCCCCGCCCTCCGCAGCCATTCGTCTTCAAAACCAGCGCCACCAGGCCGGACCCCGTCCCCCTTCGCCACCGCGGGCCGCTGGCCTGACCCCGTCGCCCCAGCATGCCTCCGCTGGCCCCGGCCCGTCGCCCCAGCATGCCTCCGCCCGCCCCGGCCCTCGACGCCGCACCATCTCGGCGGCGGACGACTTGAGCTACTCGGGCGTCCATCCTTGCATTAGTTCTCTTGTAATCTGTGTAATCCGTCTGTGTGTACTGTGTGTAATTTATTGGTGTGTAATCTGTTCATCTTGTGAAATAGAGAAGTTTTATATTGTGAAATTCATTCGATGGTCGTTGATTCTTGGAACAACAAGTGTTGGATACTGTGGTGCTCGTGGTCCATTTGTTCATTTTTTTAATATAAAAAATTCTTTGCCGTATGTGATTTAGGACGATGACGGCGAAGATAGATCCTGGATGACGGCGAATATACTTTTCTTTGACGTATGTTATTTATACGGTTGACGGCAAAACTTTAGTTTAGTTGACGGCAAATTTTTTGCCGTCTGGTCGATGAAAAGCAGACGGCAAAGTACCCTTTGCCGACTAGGCTTTGCCGTCTATGTTTGCCGTCTGCCAGGTGACGGCAAACTTTTTGCCGTCTGTATTACAGCCTTTGCCGTCTGTACTTGCCTGACGGCAAACTGTCTGATTCCTGTAGTGCTAGCACCTAGACGCAACAGGAAACAAACATCAGGGATAATGCTCGATAGGTTAATTAAATCTAGAGGAGGAAGAATGGAGATCCGTTTTGAGGCAGGTTTAAAAAGGCCACGTGATGCTACAGAGTCAGCCAAGTTAGTATCAGAGGCAGCGGTTGTTGTTAGGTGTCATGTACGTATCCTCCCAACATGGATTCAGTACAGGAATGACAAAGACGAAACCCAGTTCAACACCTTCCTCGACCATTTATCTGTAAGTATGGTTATGTATGGAAACTAGTAATATTGTCTTGCTCTATCCAATACTTTCTAGGTTGCTAATAATGAGACTCTCATAACTTTCAACAGATGAGGTTCAAGTTGCATAGCCAAGATGATGCAACCAGACAAACTTGCACCCATGTTTTCAAGTCTGCTCTGCGACAGTATCGGTATAACTTGAGGAAAACTCACTTTGAAGGCAAGGCTAACAGTGAACTTGCCCAAACATCTCTAGTGGAAAATATATGTGATGAAGACTAGAGAGGCCTTGTTAAACACTGGTCCAATCTGAAGTATCAGGTACATTATATATATATATATGTGATCAGATCACATGTTGAAGTCCAATTTACGCATGTGCCACACAAATCTATCTTCTTGTAGGTGAACTGTTCAAAGAACAAGGCCAACTATACGAAAGTGAAATTCCAACAAACGACAGGATCTCATAGCTATATTGCACACTGCGAGGCTCTTGTAATTAGCTGATGTTTCACTCTTTTCGCTGTACCATATTATCAGATATATATTGACTTGTTCCAAATGCAGAGGAAAGCCCGCAAGGACCAAAAAGTACATGAACCAAATGTTGTGGAAATCTTCAAGGACTGTCACACCAGCAAGAAGAAGGGCATGACTACACCAGTCAAAGCCGTTGTTGTAAGTCCTTAATCCTCATGCCTTTTAACTACTACTAACTCTGACTTGTGCCTTGAACAGCATGGTTTGCAGCCAATGTCTATTACTCTTTTCAATTTTATACACAATTGTCTTAGCGTATCAATGCACCTTACAAGGTTTAAAAGTGAGGAGTGATGTTCCTTTGATCTTGACCTGTAATCTAGTTCCGTGCTGGACTTGCCAACACAACATTACAATTGCATGTTTGTCTGTTCTCAGTTGTTTTGTGATATGAATGATGTCATACTATGCTTACCATATTATAAACTTCGTCTCTTTATCCTTAAACCTCAATACAATGTGAAGAAATAGACAATACATTAGCGATGGTACATGGTCATATGTTTGGAACCTGGTTTTATTATGTACTTTGCAATAAAATACAACTATTATTTTACATGGGTTCACCAGAATAACTTCTGTATATAGACCAAAGCTATTTTGTTTGGTTTTGCTGCCTCCTTAATATCTTCTATTCTCGTACTACTAATATAAAACCTCAACTTTTCAGCGAGATATGGAAAAAATGGTGGAACCACCACCTTCTGAAGGTGGCGAGGCAACTATAACCGCAATGTCAGCTCTTGCTGTAGTGGGTCAGTACCTGTCCACTAACAGTGCCAAAAGCACATTCCTGCGTAATACTGGCTTGGTTGTTTTGGCAATCTCATCCAAACTGTCTCATGATCAAGATATGCAAGCTCAAAACAATGTTGTATCTGCGCTCCAGACACAAGTCCGTTCCCTAACAAAGACCCTTTGTGAAACAAGGAGAGACATTGTTCGATGTTGTCAAGATATGAATGGTTTTGAAACCAGACTATCAGACATTTGCTATGTTGTTCAGGAGCCTAGGAGAACTGAAGGCGAAGTTTATGGTGCTCCATCAGACAATACAACATGAAAACATGACAGTCAGGTCAAATGAACTGAGCTTCTGAACTTCTGGTGGTGCATTTATCTGCTAGACTGTTAACTTTTATGCCAACCTTTCTTTTGTTTTATAGTTGTAATTTGTTTTGGTGCGATACAAAATTTGTTCTTAACGTGCAGCCACCGACTAAAGAAAACAGCAAGCCATTTTTGTATAGTGTAGGGTGTTCCATATATTTGCACTGGTGGCGAACTTTGATGCCCACCGGTTGTAGTCAGCATGGGCCTCCTACGGGCCGTAGAAACAATGGGCCTTCTAAGGGTTGTAGAAACAATGGGCCTTCTTTCTTTCAAAAAAATAATGGGCCTTCTACGTGGCGTAGAAACAATGGGCCTTATACGGGTTGTAGACACAATGGGCCTTCTATGGGCCGTATCATCAATGGGCCTTCTACGGGCCGTATAATCGGTTGGCCAAACATGGGCCAACAACAGACCACATTATGGTCGTAAATGGGTTAGAGTTGAAATCGTCCGTTCATGGGCCGACCATAACGGGCCGTTGTTAATCGACCGTATTTTGATGACGCTATGAAAACGGCCCAACGTACTAACGGGCCACAAACGGGCCGACTGTAACCACGGGCTGAATTTGGCCCACAAGCAGAAAATGACATTAACGGGCCGTAATTAAACGAATGTGGAAATGAGCCCAAGAATAAATGGGCCCCGAGAAGGCCAAAAGATAACATGGGCTGGAAACAGCCCAACAGAATAATGGGCCGTTAATGGGTATAAAGTGATACACTGTTCATTACGGGCCAGTTTCACCACTTGTCGTTAATGGGTATAAAGTGATACACTGTTCATTACGGGCCAGTTTTACCACGGGTCGATAATGGGCCGAGAGTAATAAGGGTCTCATATGGGCCGAAAGACGTCATGGGCCATACATGGGTCGGAAGTTAAAACGGGCTGGAATTATATTGGACAGCCCAGATGACGCTACTGGGCCTAATTTGGATAGGCCGTAAGCGGGCCCTCTGTTAGCGGGCTGTAAATGGGCTATATGCGAACAGGCCGTTTAATAGGCTTGCTGTGGGCCGGCCCGCCAGCTTTTGACCAAGTCAAACGGGCTGGCGTTTTCACATGAATGGGCCTTTGTTGGGCCATGCCATGTGTCGACGTATCATAGGCGCTTTGGGTCCAATGAGTGGATGACATCTATCCCAACAGTGAGCCGACACGTGATTCCTCCAGCCAATGATGATTTTACACGTGGAAAATCCACATTGGTCTGGGCTGTTAGTGGGTTATCGGATCCAAAACCGGACCCAATAGCTTAACGGCGTTCTATTACGGTGGATGCCACGTGTCGGTCACCCTTGACGAAAGCACTTCTGTGACGCGCGATTTATCGTCATGGAAGTGGACACTTCCGTGATGATAATTTTGGTAATGTCATGGAACACTTCTACGACAGCACAGGTATGACTATCTTCATTCTGTCATAAATTTGTCATGGATGTACATGCATGACAAAAAACGCGACCTACTATGACAAACACGTATCATCACGGAAGTGTATTTTTTTGTAGTGTATATCCCGCTTATTATTCGCTGACGACACCAATTTGTTTTTTGAGGCCTCTAGAGCCCAGGGGGAAAGTGTAAAGGTTGCACTAGATATGTATGGTTCTGCTACAAGCCAACGCCTTAATTACAACAAGTGTTCAATTTTCTTTGGTGAGACTTGCCCTGCGGCTGTACAAGAAGAAGTCAGAGAGGTGTTGAATGTTACCAACTTGGTCTTCGAGGAAAAATACTTGGGCCTTCCCACATCAGAGGGCCACATGTCTAAGGGCAAGTTTCAGAATCTTCAAAGCAGCCTTACTAAAAGCCTCATTCCGTGGGGTGATGGTCACTTAGCCCAACCAGGAAGAGAGGTTTTGGTAAAGTCAGTAGCCCAAGCGTTACCAACGTACATCATGGGTGTGTTCAAACTGCCCTATTCGGTATGCGAAGACCTCACATGGATGGTAAGGAATTTCAATTGGGAATCGGAAAAAGGCAAAACAAAGGTTCATTGGAAAGGTTGGGATCATGTGCTGCAGCCAAGAAAAGGGGTGGCATGGGTTTCCGGAATTTCTGTTTATTCAATCAAGCTTTACTAGCTCGTCAAGTGTGGCGATTAATATCCAGACCGGACAGCCTATGTGCGCAAGTTCTCAAAGCACGGTACTACCCGAATGCCAAGTTTGAGGATATTGTATTCACGGGTAATGTATGTCTTCATGGCAAGCAATTAGCCATGGTTTGGATTTGTTAAACAAAGGATTAATATGGCGTGTTGGGAATGACAGAAGCATAAGAGTGTGGCGTGACAATTGGATCCCCCGACCTTTTCAGTTAAGCCAATCTCACGGCAAGGCCTGTGTCGTATCCGTTTCGTTTCGGATTTTTTGAATGATAATGGTTCATGGAAGGTTGAGCTGCTTTTTCAATATTTTGTACCTGCGGATGTAGAAGAGATCCAAAAGATCAGAGCTTTGCCCAGATTGGAGGATGATTTCCTTGCATGGGCACCTGAAAAACTTGGAATTTTCACAGTTAGGAGCGCCTACCATCTGGCATTTGATGAGCTGCACCGCGGTTCTACGGCCTCCTCCAGTACAGCGACGACGGGAGGTAGGAGTTACTAGAAATTCATTTGGGACTGCGGTGCACCGCCAACTATCGCTAATTTTGGATGGCGAGTGGCAACGGATAGTCTACCGGCCTGGAAAGATAAGTGTAGGATCGGTCTCGAGCTTACTAGTATATGCCCAGTGTGTGGGGTTGAGCCAGAAGACAATTTCCACCCTTTTGTGAAGTGTCAGTATGGCCGGGACCTCTACAGAGCAATGGCAAAAGTATGGCATCTGCCCAATATGGATTCGATCATACCTACTGGCAAAGAATGGTTGCTACATGCCCTAGCTCACTTGAGCGATCTTGAACGATGCATGATGTTGATGATCTTCTGGAGATGCTGGTATGTCCGGAATGAGCTAGTACATTCAAAGCCTGCCCCGCCAATGGAGCCATCCATCAGGTTCTTGCAAATCAAAGATCTCACGTGAGGGACGCGTGGTTGATAAATCAAAGATCTCAGCTCACGTGATAGAGCACGACTTGTTTCCTGCTGGTCGCCTCCAGGCTCCAGGGATCACCCACGGGACCACCAACATCGCTTCTCGAAGATAGCCACAGGCCCACAGCCCACAGCGAGCGAACGCACGTGTGCTATGCGATTGAGCGCTTTGACGATGCAATGGCGGATTTGCCTTCTGTTGCAAACTCCGTCTAGATTTTTCAAACTTTGTGTATAACCTTTAATTTGTGCCAGAATTTCTACCTAAAACAGATATTTAGCCCAAACATTCTGTGAAAAGTGTGCAAGTGCAATACGACATACAAAAATACACTAGGTAAACATTTGAAATTATAAATTTGAGTACTACGTTAGATGTCTTTTTTGTGTGTGAATGAATGCTTGTTGTCGCACGAGCTTGTGGATCTTGCAGGAGAATTACAATGTGACAAAAAATTGAACAAAGACAAGGATATAAATCTGATCCATCACGTCCACCCCGACATCCCGACCCATGTTTAAAAAAATCAACCAAACCCCTCTTGTCCCACAATGCACTCCTCTGTTCTCTGACCCCACACCGAGATCGCAATGTCACCCCCCTAGGTCATGCTGAATCTTCGACGCTCCACCTCGTTGCATGGGCGGCAAGCCATCACCAGGAGCAAAAAATGGATTAAAAACAGAGTAGGAGATGGAAGGTCGGACAAGTAGGGAAAATTTTGGAGCTACAATAACGTGTCTATGGATTAATGGAGGTGACCGTTTGATGTTTCGACTTGGAGATGCCGAATGCTCGCGGCGAAGACGGGATAGCCATAGTTCATTTCTACTAGTATTCGGCTTCAACGCTTCGGGACCATTGATGCTAGTAGTACGCTTGGTGCCACGCCTTCAAGTCGGTTTGTTTGATCGTGAATGCACTGACCATACGCCTTCATTTCTCAGTCGAACAAAGTAATGAGGGAAAGTATGTGTCTGGTGCAAACAATTTGCAGTGCGGATTTTATTTATTCATTTTGGCAGTTAAAAAATTTGCGCTGTCGCCGGCCGCGGCTGCAACAAATATCAGCAGCCGGTTGAATGCCTATGCAATGTCCGCCAGCGAAACATGTGCAATCAAACTGGAACGAGAAGACATCACGCAAAAAGAAAAAAGAACAGTTTGTGGAACGAGAAGACACTCCAGGAGCTTCACCTACTATGTGGTGTCACAAAAGATCTGGGGGCTCACGTGCTGGCACTACAGTGGCTTTTTTTCTGCGGCGTGGTCTTTCCATCTCTCGTACGGACATGGGAACAACACCCGAGGCCTCCTTTTTCGGAGGAAAGGATCACTCAAAATGCAAGTCGGTTCACCGTTGATTCTCAGCACTCTAAAGCCTCTTTTGATTCATAGGATATGATTATCATAGGGATAGGCAATTTGTAGGAAATGAGATGACATGTATCTCAAATTCTATGAGTAGGAATAAGAAAAAAAAAGTCATTTGGTTCACACCAAAGGAATATTGTCGTTGAATCTAGGCTCATTTTTATTTTCCTATGAAATGTGAAGGATAGGAACCAATCCTATATAAGAATAGGAATCCATCCTACAAACCAAAGGAATCTAAAGAAAAAAGTCATATAAGAATCATATCCTACAGAATTTCTATAAAATTCCTTCAAATCAAAGGAAGACCAAGACGGTAAATCAAGAGGATAAGAGTAAACCAAAGCAAGATGTACAGGTCTCACGTGCTAGAGCTACAGTTGTTTTCCGTCATGGTGCGGTCTTTCCTCCTCTGCGTACCGATAGGGAACAGGACCCGAGGACTGACTTTTGGAGAAAAAGTATATGTCCTTGCTCCAGGATTGCATTCAGAAATAGGAAAAGGAAAGAGAGCAACAAATGGAATTTCGTCTTCATCTATTCAGGTATTTTGATCAAAAAAGCGCACATATGTTTTCGAGAGTACAGGAAAAACATATGTCGATGCACGGAATCCCTAGTAATCTTGAACAGATCTGACTCGCTTTTGCAATGCAAAACTCACACCTAGCTACTACTTCATCGGGCCGAACGAACACATCCTCGGATCTACTAATAGAAGCGGCCACTGGCAGAACGGAATCTCCCCGACAACAGAAGTCCGACGACAGAACGCATGAAGCCTCGACGAGATCCTCGCCGGAGCCGCCCAACGCATGAAATCAAAAGGCGCACAACAACCAACAAATTCATTGATTCATCAAGAATATCACACAAGGACAAAATCGCTGTAGCGTATAGATCTACCCACGGAATTGACATCTCTCAAGTTTAGAAATCTTAGCTACTAGTACTAGTTCATACGGGAACGGGAACACAGCACGACGAGATCTAGGGAGTACTCGAGAATCCATAGCGGGGAGACGTAGGGACAAAACAATCGATCAAGTCGAATCGGGCCCATAGAAAAATAATTCGACGAAATTTCCGAAATTTCTCGAAATTTCGCTCATTTCGAGGGTCCTCGAAACATTTACGTTTCGTTTAAATTATTTCGGTATTTTAAAATCAATATAAGAAAGACCTGGAATCAAACATTGTTGTATTCATATGCTTAGCCGAGTGGTAGGCTGGTGTTACTTAAAACTTTAGGGCCTCGGTTCGATTCCCATGGGCGCATATTTTTTTGTACTACTTTACTACTCCTGCTATACGAAAATTTGAAAAAAAAAATATCACTAGGATTCGAACCTGGATCTACAAAGACTGAAGTAGTGATCGCACCATTTGGATAAACGAGTTCTGACGAAAAATTCGTGCTAATAAGTTACTTATTCAATACTTTGTGTTCGAATTTATTCAAATTTAATTAAAAATTTCGTTAATTTGCTCGAAATGGTTTTCGAAATTTACGAAATTTCCGAAATTTCGGTGCTTTCGAGGGTGAGCGAAAAAGTTTTGATTTCGAAAGTGAAAACTATGATCGGGCCTCCGTCCATGCTGTTCATACCTCGCCGACGCCGGCCTTGCTCGGCGAGGCCTTCCCCTCGTCGCCGCCCTGGCTAGGCGGCCAGGGCAGCCTCCTCCGCTGCCGCGCCCTGGGCCGAGCCATCCGCTCCACCCTCCGCGCCCTGGGCCGCGCCGTCCGCTCCAGCCGCCGCGCCTTGGGCGTCGCCGTCAGGTGCACCCGCCGCCGCATGCTCGTCGTCGTCGCCGCCGTCGTCGTCCGCCGGGGCGAGCGGCCCGAAGCGGTTGATCGGAGTGAAATCCGCCTCGCGCGTCTGACCGCGGGAACGTCGTCGCGGCCGCCGGATGGGTACACGATAGAGACAACGAGGCGCGGCTCAGGCATGCGCGCGAGCACCGCGCGAAGATGAGCCGCTCCGGGCCCGTTCGCCATGGGAAGGGGAGTGGAAGGCGGAGGTGGGCTTCGCTCTGGACTCTGGCTCTCGCTTGCTTTTGGCAGGCAGGGCAGGTGGTGTTCGCTCTGAGAGAAGAGAATGGGATGGAGGAGCGCTGCGCGAGGTGGGTGGCATTTTATACACGCAGCGCTGCGGCGGACGGGGCATTTCTGGAAGCATCTCTCTCGTTCTCACTACGTTAAAGCATTTCTAGTAGAATCCTTAAACCCTTAAATGTAAAATCAGTTTTAAGGGTTAAAAATTACTCATTTTAAACATTTTTAAGTATAGAAACACATCAACCCCAAACCTTAAAAATGTCATTTCATATATCACACATTTCATCACATTTCATCATATGATATATCACAAATTCAATCACATTTGACATAAAACAATAATCATTCTAGTTATTATTACAGCACCGAATAAAACAATAATCATTCAAATTATTACAACAATGTTTGAGCAAATTACAACATAAAACAATGTTTGAGCAAATTACAACAATTGTTCGAATCAAATAGGACTAGTGATAGATGCCATCGGTGAGATTGTATCCCATTGAATACTCATTGTTCATGATTTTGTAGTTGCAAGCTGGAGCATCCCCAGAAATTAATCTTTTGAACAATGGAGATCTATTGAGGACATTGATATCATTGAGTGTTCCCGGCAACCCAAAGAATGCATGCCAAATCCATGTGTCCTTCGATGCTACGGCCTCAAGCACAATGGTAGCATCACGGCTTTTACCGCAATACATTTTGTGCCATGCCTTTGGGCAATTTTTCCACCTCCAATGCATGCAATCAAGACTACCAAGCATCCCCGGCCATCCCCTTTTTTCATTCATTTCCATTAATCTCTTTGTATCTTCCTCGTTTGGTGCCCGAAGATACTTCTCACCATACAACCAGATGACCAACTTGGCAAACCTACGGACGGACTCCGTGGTTGTATCTTCCCCAATGCGAAGATACTCGTCGGTATAATCCGCGGGTATGCCATAAGCGAGTACCCGCATTGCCGCCGATATCTTTTGATATGCACTAAACCCCATGATACCGGCGGCGGATCTACGACGTTTAAAGTAATAGGAGGCAGCCTCACAATCGTTGACAATCTTCACAAACAAACTACGACGCATTCGGTACCTTCTGCGAAAGAGACGACGAGGGTATGTAGGTACCTCCGCGAAGTAGTCTTGCATCAAATGCTCGTGTCCGAGAGCACGGTTCCGGTAGATGGTGAGTCGCCCCATCGTCGACCCTCTCCTCTGATCCATAAGTTTCACGCGGTCTTCAAACGCTTGCACGTCGACGAGGAGGCTCATCATCTCAACGTCGTCGTCTTGCAACAACTCGTCAATGTCCGAATCGTCGGATGACGACCAATCCGACGCATCGGACAACGAGTCCATGTCGGCGTTGTTCACCTCCATCTACAATGTGAGTGGCAACAATTGTGAGTGCCAAAATATAAAAATGAAGAAAAAAGCAAAAATGTAAAAATGAAGAAAAAAAATGCAAACCTGCTGGAGGGCCGGCCGGGACGGGGCGGCGGCGCTGGGAGGGGTGGCCGGCCGGGGCTGCGGAGGGCCGGCGGGGACGGGGCAGCCGGGGAGGCGACGCTGCGGAGGGCCGGCGGGGACAGGGCAGCCTGGGCGGCGGCGCTGCGGAGGGCCGGCGGGGACGGGGCAGCCGGGGTGGGGCGGCGGCGGGACGGCCGGGGCGGGGCAC
>LR738710.1:800936633-800947743 GCA_902687465.1 Secale cereale | reverse complement strand
ATTTAACTTACCTGGCTAGCATTTGAGTCATGTCTGCATACTCCTCGGGATCTTTACGTTTAGAGTCGAAGACAGTTACTACTCCCTTCTCAAGCTTAATCTCTAAGAGAATATAGTGGAAGCTGCGCACGAATGCATGAGATCATCAATTACATCACTATAACCTTGACTGATATATAAGGGAAACCAAATATGCACAAGACATTAACACTCACTTGAAGTTGTAAGGAAAGAGTATTATATCTTTGTTTTCATTTACCACCAACGATCGTAGCAAGTTGGTCTCGGTATCGTCGGGACGCAATTTAACCTCGGTTGCATCTATGAGGTATGTGTTAATAAACCCAATATCACCTACTTGTCTTTTCTTCAATTCGACGATCTTCAATCTGCATAATATAGTGAGGATAATTATAAATACATGCAATGAAGATCAGCTATATAGAGAGACTTAATGACAGAAGTAGTACTACTTACAGACAGTAGCAGGTGACTGTCGCTTTAGCGAGGGCCAATTGATTGAAAAACTGATAGAACTCCTCAAATGGAACAGGCAACAGGTCAATTCCAACGAGGTCATGCTCCGGTTTAACTGTCAAATACAAGTTATTCCTCCCCCCAGACTCTCTACAGATTTTCAAGTACCAATCATGCAATCTTCGCATATTCGTTGATAGAGATCTTTCATTTTTGACGAGAGGCTTCCCGTACTCGTATCTTTGCATCTGCACTTCCATGAAATCATAGTGGACATCGTCGGACGCGTAATCTGCAATATTGGTATAACCGGGCACCATCCTCGGATCATTAGCGACCATGTCGCTAGACACCTTGAGCGGGGGGCACGATTGGTTCGCTTGTTCGCCGAGCTGGGCAATTTGTTTCCCAGCTCGCCCTTCTGCTAACCTCTGATCACTTTTTGTACTTCCGGACCGCTTGGCATCTTGAAATGTCTTTTGAATAATGCGGTCATAGTTGCCCTTCGGCTTACTTTTCGCTGGTTGCTTCAGGGCAGCAAGAGTGCGCTTTGCTTTCACCGCATCTATCTTCTCCTCCGGAGGTGGATGTCTCTGTGCTTTCAACCCTTCAAAAAAGTCCTTCACTTCGCCTTCAGTGATCTTCGTGTTTTCCTCGTCGGACCTCTCGTACGGTAACTTCTCTAGAGGCGTGAGAGAAGGACCGAATCTGCATCGCCTCCCGCCTCTGGTTGTACTGGTAGACATCGCCGGACCAGACGAAGCGGCTGTCTTTTTTACTTGCTTAGGCGCCGGAGCAGGAGCAGCCGGAGCGGCGGCAGGTCTCTTCCGCCCTTGCTGATTAGGCGAAGGAGGAGCTGGCTGTCTGCTCGGGCGCGCCGGCGGCTAAGGAGGCGGAGTGCCGCCACGCGCCGGAGAAGGAGCCGGAGTGCCCTGATGGTCACTCGCCGGAGAAGGAGCCGGAGTGCCCTGATGGTCACTCGCCGGAGGAGGAGGCGGTGGAGGAGGCGGAGTGCCCTGACTCGTCGTCGTCGGAGGAGGAGGCGGGGGCGTCCAGTTCAGAATGTTGATTAGGTCCTTCCGCCATAGGCATGGAGTCTTCAGTGAAGAACCCAGCCGAGTCTCCCCTTCACCGGTAGGGTGGTCAAGCTGGAGCTCCTCAAATCCCTCCGTTATTTCGTCTACCATCACCCTAGCATATCCTTCTGGAATCGGCCGGCAGTGAAAAGTGTCGTCTGGTCCAGAAGGATAAACAGAGCCTGCAGCCGCCTTGACCTTCAGATTCATCCACTGTGCCATAAGGTGGCAATTTTGTGCCTGCGTGATAGCATCCACAGGATTCCTGGCAGTAGCCGTCAAGGCAAGCTCTGGCTGAAGCAGCTCGGTGGAAGCCACGCTGCTTCTCCACTGAGATGGCGGGGTAGCTTCGGGGGAAGCTTCGGCAATTCTTTCCCGATCTGCTTCCCGTTCCTCTATCGCTTGTATTCTGGCCCGCAGCGCCTGGATTTCGGTCATCTCCATTTTCTTCCTCCTGTCGTGGCATTTGTAGCCTCCTGCGTCCGGAAACCCAGCACGCCACGGAAGGGAGCCTGGCGTGCCTCGTGTCCGTCCAGGGTGCTCAGGATTCCCGAGGGCCATTGTCAGCTCGTCGTTCTCTCTGTCGGGGATGAACGTCCCTGCATGCGCTGCTTTGATATACTGCCGCATCTTCCTGAGTGGTGTTTCCAATTGCTTGTCCGTCCAAATGCACCACCCTGTTACAGGGTCCAAGGATCCGCCAGCCCCGAAGAACCAAGTCCGGCAACGTTCTGGCCAGTGCATTCTCTCTGGTTCGATCCCTTTCTGAAGCAGATCATTCTCAGCCCTGGCCCACTTAGGCCGGGCTACGAGGTAGCCACCCGACCCCGTGCGATGGTGATGCATCTTCTTTGCAGCATTTATCCGATTTGTCTCCGACATCTTCTGACTCTTTTCCGACTTCTTATGGGCCACAAATGCGGGCCAGTCATCTTTGATCTTCTCATATATGCCCACGAATTCTGGAGTCGTTTTCTCTCTGACAAACGTATTCAGTTTTTTCTTCCATGCCCTGAATTGGTCTGCCATCTTCGAAAGTGCATAAGACTTGATTAAGTCCTCTATAACTGGCTTCGCCGGATCAACCTCTCGCGGTAGGACGAAGTTTGACTTCAGCTCAGTCCAAAGATCTTCTTTCTGCATATCAGTGACATAAGTCACCTGAGCGTCTTTTGCAGCCGGCTTTAACCATTGATGGATGCTGATCGGGATCTTGTCCCTAACCAGAACCCCGCACTGATTAACAAATGCGTTCTTTGTGTGGATGGGTGCAATCGGCTCGCCGGAGCGCGAGATTTCTGAGATCTCAAACTTTTCATCCGGCCTCAACTTTTTCTTCGCTCCTCGTCTCTTTACCGAAGATTTGCTCGATCCGGAGGGCTAGAAAAGGAACAAAGACGAGAGTTAATGAATGAATCAATTAACTAGTCAGCACATGCTTAACTAACATATATACCTCCTGGCCGGACTCGGTTCGGTCACCGGAGCCAGCATCACGGTCTCCTTCTTGCACAGGCATTGGGTCACCGGAGCCGTCCTCACGGTCTACTTCTTCCATGTGCATTGGGTCACCGAATTCATCAATATCATAGCCTAGATATTCCAGCCGCAGCTCTTGTTCGACCTGCTCATCGGTGTCGTTGAGAAACGACCTGACGGCATTTTGTCCGTCTGCGATTATGTCCATCAACATCGCTTCTTGTGCTAGGTCTCGGGTGTTGTCGTCCATTGTTTCTACAAATATTTACAACATGCCAATTATTATTCAAACATGACAGATGGATATATTAATGGCAAACGTAGAACTAGCTTCAACCCTCGACTACTCGGCGATCCACAAACCCTAGACCCCCTCATGTCACATTTTGTCTAGCTAGTGTCAAAGGATTCAACAAAACCAATACTTCATCATTAGGCGAAAGTAACAGTAGAATGATGGTACGAAGCTCTCCAAAGTTGTTTTGGAACGGAGTCCCAGATAAGATAATCCGTAACAAAAGACGGATTAACCTATCAGCAACTCCGTTCCAAAACATCTTTGCATAACTTCGTACCAACATGCCCCGGTTACTTCTGGCAAATGATGAAGTCATGGAATTTTTCAATACTTTGACACTAGCTAGGCAACCTCTCTCGACCCCTCGACCCCCGACTGCTCGGCGATCCACAAACCCTAGACCCCCTCATGTCACATTTTGTCTAGCTATAGTGTCAAAGGATTCAACAAAACCAATACTTCATCATTAGGCAAAAGTAACAGTAGCATGATGGTACGAAGCTCTCCAAAGTTGTTTTGGAACGAAGTCCCAGATAAGATAATCCGTAACAAAAGACGGATTATCCTATCAGGAACTCCGTTCCAGAACATCTTTGCATAACTTCGTACCAACATGCCCCGGTTACTTCTGGCAAATGATGAAGTCATGGAATTCTTCAATACTTTGACACTAGCTAGGCAACCTCTCTCGACCCCTCGACCCCCGACTTCTCGGCGATCCACAACCCTAGACCCCCTCATGTCACATTTTGTCTAGTGTCAAAGGATTCAACAAACCAATACTTCATCATTAGGCGAAAGTAACAGTAGCATGATGGTACGAAGCTCTCCAAAGTTATTTTGGAACGGAGTCCCCGATAGGATAATTCGTAACAAAAGACGGATTATTCTATCAGGAACTCCGTTCCAAAATATCTTTGCATAACTTTGTACCAAAATGCCCCGGTTACTTCTGGCAAATGATGAAGTCATGGAATTCTTCAATACTTTGACACTAGCTAGGCAACCTCTCTCGACCCCTCGACCCCCGACTGCTCGGCGATCCACAACCCTAGACCCCCGACTGCTAGGCAACCTCTCGACCCCTCGCCCTTCGGCCTCTCGATCGGTCCCTCGACGACCCTCGACCCCTCGACCTTCGGCCTCGGTCCCTCGACGACCCTCGACCCCGGCCCCCCCTAATGTCGAAGTTATCGGGGAGAGGGTGTATATCGACATAGACATATCCGATAAAAAAAGAGGAAGAAGAAGAAAAAAGGAACCGCTAGAGGAGAAGATCGAAGAAAAAAAAAGAAAAAAAAAGGAGAAGAAGAAAGGAATAGAGGAGAAGAAGAGAAAATTTCTCTTCTTCTCCTCTATTCCTTTCTTCTTCTCCTCTTTTTTTCTTTTTTTCTTCTTCTTATTTATTTCTCCTCTTCTTCCTCTCCTTCTTCTTCTTTCTTTCCTCTTTCTTATTTTCTTCTTTCCTATCCTTCTTTTTCTTTTTTTTCTTCTTCTTATTTATTTCTCCTCTTCTTCCTCTCCTCTTCTTCTTTCTTTCCTCTTTCTTATTTTCTTCTTTCCTATCCTTCTTTTTCTAAGTTTGTAACTTTTGCATATATATATAAAACTTTCTATATATATTTAGCATATATAAACAAAAAACTATATAGCCACATACACATATATATACATCACATATACACACATCACATATATACATCAACTTCCTAAGAAAAAATATATTTATATACACATAAATATATATTTAACATATATATTTAGCAAATTCCTAAGAAAAAAAAAGATATACACATACATATAAATACAGCAACTATATATACAACAACTATATATACTGCAATTTATATAAACATAAAAAAAATACACATAAATATACTGCAATTTATACATATATACATAGCAACTATATATATATACAGCAATATTAAACATAAAAAAAAGAGCCCCTCACATCGGCAGGGCTGGGCGGCGCGACGGCGGCGGGGCGGGGCGGCGACGAGGCGGCGTCGAGGCGCGGCGGCGCGACGGCGGCGGGGCGGGGCGCGCGGCGGCGCGGGGCAACGGGCCGGCCGGGGCGCGGCGACGGCGCGGGGCGGGGCGACGGTGCGGGGCGCGGCGACGGCGCGGGGCGGGGCGACGAGGCGGCATCGGGGGCGACGGCGACGGCGACAGGGCGACGGGGGCGACGGCGACGGCGACGGGGCGACGGGGGCGACGGCGACGGCAACGGGGAAGGAGCAGATCGAGGGAGGCGTCGGGGCGGGGAAGAAAGAAACTGCCCAAAATTTCGCAAGTCCTGGTTATATAGGAGGGGCATTAGTCCCGGTTTCAGCCACCAACCGGGACTAATGCCACCCTTTAGTCCCGGTTGGTGCCACCAACCGGGACCAAAGGCCCTGTGCTGGCGCGGGTGCGGTGGGATGTTTAGTCCCACCTCGCTAGCTGAGGGAGCTCGAGAGTGGTTTATAAGGGCTGCTGCTCCCACCGTCTCGAGCTCCTCTCAAATGCAGGCTTCTGGGCCTAACTCTGCGCGCTGCCCTGTGAGCTTGCTGGGCCTTATATTACAGGTGGATCCTGTGCTATAGGCCTTGCAGGCTCACTGGGCAGCGCCCAATTTTTTTTTTCCTTTTTTGCTTTATTTATTTCTAAGTTGTTTTTTGCTGTATTTAGAGTTGCTTTATTTATTTTATTTTCTTTGTTTATTTCTAAGTTGTTTTTTGCTGTATTTAGAGTTGCTTTATTTATTTTACTTCCTTTATTTATTTTCTTTGTTGCTTTATTTATTTTATTTTGTTTCTTTTCAGCAGCCCAAAGGGCGGGAAGGAGGGGCCTTTAGTCCCGGTTGGTGGCAGCAACCGGGACTAAAGGGGGGCATTAGTCCCGGTTGGTGGCAGCAACCGGGACCAAAGGCCCTGAGCTGGCGCGGGTGCGGTGGGATGTTTAGTCCCACCTCGCTAGCTGAGGGAGCTCGAGAGTGGTTTATAAGGGCTGCTGCTCCCACCCTCTCGAGCTCCTCTCAAATGCAGGCTTCTGGGCCTAACTCTGCGCGCTGCCCTGTGAGCTTGCTGGGCCTTATATTACAGGTGGATCCTATGCTATAGGCCTTGCAGGCTCACTGGGCAGCGCCCAATATTTTTTTTTCCTTTTTTGCTTTATTTATTTCTAAGTTGTTTTTTGCTGTATTTAGAGTTGCTTTATTTATTTTATTTTCTTTGTTTATTTCTAAGTTGTTTTTTGCTGTATTTAGAGTTGCTTTATTTATTTTACTTCCTTTATTTATTTTCTTTGTTACTTTATTTATTTTATTTTGTTTATACTTAATTACAACAAAATACTTATTGTTGCTATTTATTTCTAAGTTGTTTTTTGCTGTATTTAGAGTTGCTTTATTTATTTTATTTTCTTTGTTTATTTCTAAGTTGTTTTTTGCTGTATTTAGAGTTGCTTTATTTATTTTACTTTCTTTATTTATTTTCTTTGTTGCTTTATTTATTTTATTTTGTTTATACTTACAACAAAATACTTATTGTTGCTATTTATTTTTCAAGTTTGTTTTGTTAGTGCAAGTAGTATTGAAATTTGAATAGTACAAACGGACAATGGTATCATACTCGTTTGTTACAAAGTTGGCATGGTATCATCATAATAGTTGCGGAAATAACTCTTCACTTTTTCTTCGCTTGTGTCATTTGCTTATTGCGCCGTAACCATGGATAATCTTCATCGTTTATCAAAATGCTTGGGTCAGCCTTGACTTTGAAGGGAGGAATTTCATGAAACTTTTCATAATCTTCAGACATGTCTGTCTTGCCCTCCACTCCCAGGATGTCCCTTTTTCCTGAAAGAACTATGTGGCGCTTTGGCTCATCGTATGATGTATTCGCTTCCTTATCTTTTCTTTTTCTCGGTCTGGTAGACATGTCCTTCACATAGATAACCTGTGCCACATCATTGGCTAGGACGAACGGTTCGTCAGTGTATCCAAGATTTTTCAGATCCACTGTTGTCATTCCGTACTGTGGGTCTACCTGTACCCCGCCTCCTGACAGATTGACCCATTTACACTTAAACAAAGGGACCTTAAAATCATGTCCGTAGTGAAGTTCCCATATGTCCACTATGTAACCATAATATGTGTTCTTTCCCCTCTCGGTTGTTGCATCAAAGCGGACACCGCTGTTTTGGTTGGTGCTCTTTTGATCTTGGACAATCGTGTAAAATGTATTCCCATTTATCTCGTATCCTTTGTAAATCAATACAGTCGAAGATGGTCCCCTGGACAACAAGTACAACTCATCACAAACAGTGTTGTCACCTCTGAGACGTGTTTCCAACCAACTGCTGAAAGTCCTGATGTGTTCACGTGTAATCCAGTCGTCGCACTGCTCCGGGTGTTTGGAGCGCAGACTGTTCTTGTGTTCATCGACATACGGGGTCACCAATGTAGAGTTCTGTAGAACTGTGTAGTGTGCTTGAGACCAAGAATAACCGTCCCTGCATATTATTGAGTCCCTTCCAAGCGTGCCTTTTCCAGTCAGTCTCCCCTCGTACCGCGATTTAGGGAGACCTATCTTATTAAGGCCAGGAATGAAGTCAACACAAAACCCGATGACATCCTCTGTTTGATGGCCCATGGAGATGCTTCCTTCTGGCCTTGCGCGGTTACGGACATATTTCTTGAGGACTCCCATGAACCTCTCAAAGGGGAACATATTGTGTAGAAATACGGGCCCCAGAATGACAATCTCGTCGACTAGATGAACTATGACGTGTGTCATGATATTGAAGAAGGATGGTGGGAACACAAGCTCGAAACTGACAAGACATTGCGCCACATCACTCCTTAGCCTTGGTACGATTTCTGGATCGATCACCTTCTGAGAGATTGCATTGAGGAATGCACATAGTTTCACAATGGCTAATCGGACGTTTTCCGGTAGAAGCCCCCTCAATGCAACCGGAATCAGTTGCGTCATAATCACATGGCAGTCATGAGACTTTAGGTTCTGGAACTTTTTCTCTGCCATATTTATTATTCCCTTTATATTCGACGAGAAGCCAGTCGGGACCTTCATACTGAGAAGGCATTCAAAGAAGATTTCTTTCTCTTTTTTCGTAAGAGCATAGCTGGCAGGACCTTCATACTGCTTCGGAGGGATGCCGTCTTTTTCGTGCAAACGTTGCAGGTCCTCCCGTGCCTCAGCTGTATCTTTTGTCTTTCCATACACGCCCAAGAAGCCTAGCAGGTTCACGCAAAGGTTCTTCGTCACGTGCATCACGTCGATTGAAGAGCGGACCTCTAGGTCTTTCCAGTAGGGTAGGTCCCAAAATATAGATTTCTTCTTCCACATGGGTGCGTGTCCCTCATCGTCATTCGGAACAGCTAGTGCGCCGGGGCCCTTTCCGAAGATTACATGTAAATTATTGACCATAGCAAGTACGTGATCACCGGTACGCATGGCGGGCTTCTTCCGGTGATCTGCCTCGCCTTTGAAATGCTTGCCTTTCTTTCGACATTGATGGTTGGTCGGAAGAAATCGACGATGGCCCAGGTACACATTCTTCCTGCACTTGTCCAGGTATATACTTTCAGTGTCATCTAAACAGTGCGTGCATGCGTGGTATCCTTTGTTTGTCTGTCCTGAAAGGTTACTGAGAGCGGGCCAATCGTTGATGGTCACGAACAGCAACGCCTTTAGGTCAAATTCCTCCTGTTTGTGCTCATCCCACGCACGTACACCGTTTCCATTCCACAGCTGTAAAAGTTCTTCAACTAATGGCCTTAGGTACACATCAATGTCGTTGCCGGGTTGCTTAGGGCCTTGGATGAGAACTGGCATCATAATGAACTTCCGCTTCATGCACATCCAAGGGCATGCATGTATCTTCTGCACCTCCAATCCTAGAGGGCATACGACCTTCTTTGCTGCGTATGTACTGTCGGGCAATTCGTTATCCTTCGGAAGCTTCTTCTTCAATATTTTCAGTAGCTTCTCAAATCCTTTGTCAGCCACAGCATTCTCTGCCTTCCACTGCAGCAATTCCAGTACGGTACCGAGCTTTGTGTTGCCATCTTCGCAATTGGGGTACAACCCTTTTTTGTGATCCTCTAACATGCGATCGAACTTCAGCTTCTCCTTTTGACTTTCGCATTGTGTCCTTGCATCGACAATGACCCGGCGAAGATCATCATTTGGTTCCTCTTGATCTTCAGCAGCTTCACCCGTTGCAGCATCATTGGGCACATCGTCTGGTTCCTCTTGATCTTCACCAGCTCCCCCAATTGCAGCATCACCGTATTCAGGGGGCACATAGTTGTCATCGTACTCTTCTTCTTCGCCGTCTTCCATCATAACCCCTATTTCTCCGTGCCTCGTCCAAACATTATAGTGTGGCATGAAACCCTTGTAAAGCAGGTGGGAGTGAAGGATTTTTTGGTTAGAGTAAGACATCGTATTCACACATTTAGTGCATGGACAACACATAAAACCATTCTGCTTGTTTGCCTCTGCCGCATTTAGAAACTCACGCACGCCCTTAATGTACTCGGAGATGTGTCTGTCACCGTACATCCATTGGCGGTTCATCTGCGTGCATTTATATATAATTAAGTGTGTCAAAAACCATTACAAAACATCATAAATAGATAATTAAGTGACCAAATGGATAAAAGTTCATCATCACATTAAAACCAAAGTACATACATATATAGTTCTCATCTAACAACATATAGCTCTCCATACACATCGAAACTATGTAAAACATTTCAACGCGAAAACAAATGCTATCATAATCGCAACCAAGGTAACAATTGATCCAACGGCATAATGATACCAAGCCTCGGTATTAATGGCATATTTTCTAATCTTTTTAATCTTCAACCGCATTGCATCCATCTTGATCTTGTGATCATCGACGACATCCGCAACATGCAAATCCAATATCATCTTCTCGTCCAATTTTTTTTTATTTTTTCCTTCAAGAATTTGTTTTCTTCTTCAACTAAATTTAACATCTCGACAATAGGGTCCATCTTGATCTTGTGATCATCGATAACTTCCGCAACATGCAACTCCAATTCCATCTTCTCCTCCTCCATTTTTTCCAATTTTTTCTTTAACGAAATGTTTTCCTCTTCAACTAAATTTAACCTCTCCACAAGAGGGTCGGTTGGAATTCCCGGTTCAACTACCTCCTAGACATAATAAAACATCTATGCATGTCAGGTTGGTCGGCATAACTATCATAAGCACTAAAACAAATAGTTATAAATTAAAGATAATATACCACATCCGAATCGTAGACCGGACGAGGGCCCACATGGGCAGATATCAAAACCATCGCACTATATAATAAAAAGCAATAATAAACGTAAGAAAATTAGACAAATATCTATCTAAAGCAATAATAAAAGTAAGAAAAGCATGGACATAACAAGAGGCTCACCACGGTGGTGCCGGTGACGAGATCGGCGGGGGCGATCGACGGCGGCGAAGACGGGGACGGGACGTGATGGACCGCTAAACCTAGACAAATCTCGGAGAAAATAGAGCTTCGAGAGGAGAAAAGCTTAACTAGTGTGGCTCGGGCATTCCACCGAACACGTTGTGTGCATAGGAGGTGAGCTAGAGCACCACTAACCCCTCTCCCCCTCGGCCAGAAAAAAAACAGAGCAGTGAGCTCTGCTCTTGAGTGAGGGGGTTTATATAGGCAACTCACTGGTCCCGGTTGGTGCTACAAACCGGGACTAAAGGGGTGCCTTTGGTCCCGGTTCATA
>LR738710.1:800914862-800935759 GCA_902687465.1 Secale cereale | reverse complement strand
AACCCTCACTTCTACAGGCTACGATGGCGTTTGAGGGTTGGACATATATTTTTTTTTACGGGTTTAAGGATTTAAGGGTTCTAGTCTACGTCATTTTTTCGATGAAAACTGTGAAAAAGCGGTTATTTTTAGGGTTTGAAGGTTTGAGGGCTCTACTAGACTTGCTCTTAGCTAGCCAACGTTAGCTTCCTGTGCACGCCTCCA
This sequence comes from Secale cereale, assembly GCA_902687465.1. Classification (NCBI taxonomy): domain Eukaryota; kingdom Viridiplantae; phylum Streptophyta; class Magnoliopsida; order Poales; family Poaceae; genus Secale; species Secale cereale. Next base: position 800,935,555 of record LR738710.1, on the reverse strand, counting down.
TTTAATGATAAATTAATTGAAGATACTTCAATTAATTTTGTTTTTGGAGTCTTCAGCTAATTATACTACTATTGTTGTTTGCAAATGCCGGACACGGACGCTTAATTATGTTTACAGATGCGGAGCCGATGATTTTCCGTGGCGCGACCCATCATAATTTTTTCCCAGTATAATGACTTGATTAGTTGACGCAGTCTAGATTTACTGAAGTTCAAACTGAGTACTAGGAAATTTAGTCAAATAATAAATAAATAAAATCTACGGTGTGCACATGTCAGAAGGGGTGGTGTGCGACCAAATTATTGTAAAACAAATCTTTCTCGGTCGGTCAAACCGGCTTGACAAAGAATAGCCATGCCTTGCGTCCTAGCATTGGAAGCACCGAGGATACCGACCATGAAAAAATTTGAATGAACACATCAATATCAAATCAGTCCCAAAACTATGGCTAAACCGACTTCGCGCCACCATCGCATGCATTGAGTCACTGCAGAACCGTCCATGGCCGTACTATGTGGCACGCCACGCTTGGCCTTTTCCATCCTTATTTAATGTCGTGCACGCATTCATGGCTTCTTTGATTCTTAAAAATTGAAAATACATAGGTTGGAGTGGCTTGTTCATTTTTTTTGAATGTGTGGCATGTTCATTTAAATTCTACTCCCTCCGTCCCATAATGTAAGACGTTTTTTGGCACTAGTGTAAGACGTTTTTTAGCACTACACTAGTGCCAAAAAACGTCTTACATTATGAGACGAAAGAAGTACAAGATTAACAAGGAGTGATGCCAAAAGGGAAAAAAATAAATATAAAATGAGGTTGGTGTGGTCTTATGAAATATAGTACAAAAGATTTCATGGAAAAATTCATATGGGATCCAAACCCATGAATCAAATGACCAATGTGCAAAATTTTCTAAGGATTTCAATTCTCCAATTTTTTTTATAGAATTCCTTTGAATCAAAGCAGCCCTCGGTTTTCTTTTCTAAAAAAACAGATTTATTATAAAAGTTTATCAAAAATACAAAGCATCTTAAATATGATAAAAATTGCACTGATGGCCCTAGATCGTCTAATGACCCTGAACGATCCATTGTCAGCATTGCAATATCAGAGCAGGTCAGACCTCGTTGAGTAGTATTTAAATAGTAGTACTAGCATCGTAGTACTTACTCAAGGAGTAAAAAACGACTGCTAATGATTTGCATGCCTTGGATAGTAGTACTTGTAACAGTTAAATACACTAGAGGTGCCTCAACTTGTCCTGCGCGGTCAGTTTAGTGCCTAAAGTTGCAAAATATGTGAAACTGATGCTCGAATTTGTTAGGCCGTGCAAATACGGTGCCTCCATTCGTATCCGGACGTACATCCAGCCCGCGTGGCGTACAACCGTGACGATGGCCTGTGTATCAGTGCCTAAGAGGCGCTGTGTGGCCCGCATGTGTTTTTTTATAGAAACCCCCCTCATGTTTTATTTAATCAATAGAAAAGTCATCAAAAACACTGTAGTATAGCGAGAAATAACATGAAAAAAAACTCCATGGAGAGGTATCAAACCTGCCACATCATGTTCAACAACGACACGATCTGGCCAGCCGGCCGGAGTATGCTTTGAATTCAACTATTAGCTACAAAGCTGTGTGAAATGCTAAATACAATCCATGTATCACTCTACAATTTTATTTAGTTTTTATTTTTCCAAGTTCCTGTTTAGTTTCATAACGCATAAATTTTTGAAGGAAATATGCCCTAGAGACAATAATAAAAGTTGTTATTTTATATTTCCTTATATCATGATAAATGTCTTTTATTCATGCTAGAATTGTATTAACCGGAAACTTAGTACATGTGTGAATACATAGACAAAACAGAGTGTCCCTAGTATGCCTCTACTAGACTAGCTCATTGATCAAAGATGGTTATGTTTCCTAACCATAGACATGAGTTGTCATTTGGTCAACGAGATCATATCATTAGGAGAATGATGTGATGGACTAGACCCATCCGTTAGCATAGCACTATGATCGTTTAGTTTTACTGCTATTGCTTTCTTCATGACTTATACATGTTCCTATGACTATGAGATTATGCAACTCCCGAATACCGTAGGAACACCTTGTGTGCTATCAAACGTCACAACGTAACTGGGTGATCATAAAGATGCTCTACAGGTGTCTCCGAAAGTATTCGTGGTGTTGGCATAGATCAAGATTAGGATTTGTCACTCCGAGTGTCGGAGAGGTATCTCTGGGCCCTCTCGGTAATGCACATCATAATAAGCCTTGCACGCAAATGACTAATGAGTTAGTCACGAGATGATGTATTACGAAACGAGTAAAGAGACTTGCCGGTAACGAGATTGAACTAGGTATAGAGATACCGACGATCGAATCTCAGGCAAGTAACATACCGATGACAAAGGGAACAACGTATGTTGTTATGCGGTTCGACCGATAAAGATCTTCGTAGAATATGTAGGAGCCAATATGGGCATCCAGGTTCCGCTATTGGTTATTGACCGGAGAGATGTCTCGGTCATGTGTACATAGTTCTCGAACCCGTAGGGTCCGCACACTTAAACGTTCGTTGACGATATAGTATTTAATGAGTTATGTATGTTGGTGACCGAATGTTATTCGGAGTCCCGGATGTGATCAAGGACATGACGAGGAACTCCGGAATGGTCCGGAGATAAAGATTAATATATGAGATAATAGTGTTTGACCTCCGGAAGGGTTCCGGAATTCACCGGAAGGGGTTCCGGATGTTTCCCGAAGTGTTTGGGTACGAGAACACGTTATTTGGGCCAAAAGGGAAAGCACACAAGGTTTTTGGAAAGCGCAAAAGGAAGTTTTGCGGAGTCCAGGGGCCAGACGCCAGGGTCCCTGGCGTCTGGGTCCAGACGCCGGGAACCCTGGCGTCTGGCCCTGGAGTCCGAGAAGGACTCTTGCCTTTCTGGTGAAACCGACTTTGTGAAGGCTTTTACTCCAAGTTTCGACCCCAAGGCTCAACATATAAATAGAGGGGTAGGGCTAGCACCCAAGACACATCAAGATACACCAAGCCGTGTGCCGGCTACCCCGACCCTCTAGTTTATCCTCCGTCTAGTTTTTGTAGTGCTTGGCGAAGCCCTGCAGAGATTGTTCTTCATCAACAACCATCACCACGCCGTCGTGCTGCCGGAACTCATCTACTACCTCGCCCGTCTTGCTGGATCAAGAAGGCGAGGACGTCATCGAGCTGAACGTGTGCTGAACGCGGAGGTGCCGTACGTTCGGTACTAGATCGGGACGGATCGTGAAGGTGCACGACTACATCAACCGCGTTGATAAACGCTTCCGCTTTCGGTCTACGAGGGTACGTAGACACACTCTCCCCTCTCGTTGCTATGCATCTAGTAGATAGATCTTGCGTGATCGTAGGAAAATTTTGAAAAATACTACGTTCCCCAACAGTGGTATCAGAGCCAGGTCTATGCGTAGATGATATGCACGAGTAGAACACAATGAGTTGTGGGCGATACTAGTCATACTGCTTACCAGCATGTCATACTTTGCTTCGGCGGTATTGTGAGATGAAGCGGCTCGGACTGACATTACGCGTACGCTTACGCGAGACTGGTTTCACCGTTACGAGCACTCGTTGCTTAAAGGTGACTGGCGGGTGTCTGTCTCTCTCACTTTAGCTGAATCAAGTGTGGCTACGCCCGGTCCTTGTGAAGGTTAAAACAGCACATACTTGAGGAAACATCGTTGTGGTTTTTGTATGCGTAGGTAAGAACGGTTCTTGCTAAGCCCGTAGCAGCCACGTAAAACTTGCAACAACAAAGTAGAGGACGTCTAACTTGTTTTTGCAGGGCATGTTGTGATGTGATATGGTCAAGACATGATGAGTTATACGGTTTTGTATGAGATGATCATGTTTTGTAATGTTATCGGCAACTGGCGGGAGCCATATGGTTGTCGCTTTATTGTATGAAATGCAATCGCCATGTAATTGCTTTACTTTATCACTAAGCGGTAGCGATAGTCGTAGAAGCAATAGTTGGCGAGACGACAACGATGCTACGATGGAGATCAAGGTGTCGCGCCGGTGACGAAGGTGATCATGACGGTGCTTTGGAGATGGAGATCAAAAGCACAAGATGATGATGGCCATATCATGTCACATATTTTGATTTGCATGTGATGTTTATCTTATTATGCTTCTTATTTTGCTTAGAACGACGGTAGCATTATAAGATGATCCCTTACAAAATTTCAAGGTACAAGTGTTCTCCCTGAGTATGCACCGTAGCAAAAGTTCTTCGTGCTGAGACACCACGTGATGATCGGGTGTGATAGGCTCTACGTTCAAATACAAAGGGTGTAGGACAGTTTTGCACACGCAGAATACTCAGGTTAAACTTGACGAGCCTAGCATATGCAGATATGGCCTCGGAACACTGGAGACCGAAAGGTCGAGCGTGAATCATATAGTAGATATGATCAACATAAGATGTTCACCATTGAAACTACTCCATCTCACGTGATGATCGGACATGGTTTAGTTGATTTGGATCACGTGATCATTTAGATGACTAGAGGGATGTCTATCTAAGTGGGAGTTCTTATGTAATATGATTAAATTGAACTTTAATTTATCATGAACTTAGTCCTGGTAGTATTAGCATATCTATGTTGTAGATCAATAGCTCGCGATGTTGCTCCATGTTTTTTTATATGTTCCTAGAGAAAACTAAGTTGAAAGATGTTAGTAGCAATGATGCGGAATTGTCCCGTGATCTGAGGATTATCCCCATTGCTGCACAGAAGAATTATGTCCTTGATGCACCGCTAGGTGACAGACCTATTGCAGGAGCAGATGCAGACGTTATGAACATTTTGACAAAAGCTCGGTATGATGACTACTTGATAGTTTAAGTGAACCATGCTTTACGGCTTAGAACCGAGACTTCAAAAACGTTTTGAATGCCATGGAGCATATAAGATGTTCCAAGAGTTGAAATTAGTATTTCATACTCATGCCCGTGTCGAGAGGTATGAGACCTCTGACAGTACTTTGCCTACAAGATGGAGGAGAATAGCTCAACCAGTGAGCATGTGCTCAGATTGTCTGGGTACTGCAATTGCTTGAATCAAGTGGGAGTTAATCTTCCAGATAAGATAGTAATTGACAAAGTTCTCTAGTCACTATCACCAAGTTAGTAGAACTTCGTGATGAACTATAATATGCAAGGGATGACGAAAGTAATTCCCGAGCTCTTCCCGATGCTGAAATCGGCAAAGGTAGAAATCAAGAAAGAGCATCAAGTGTTGATGGTTAACAAGACCACTTGTTTCAAGTAAAGGGCAAAGGGATAGAAGGGGAACTTCAAAAAGAATGACAAGCAAGTTGTCACTCCCATGAAGAAACCCAAAGCTAAACTCAAGCCTGAAACTAAGTGCTTCTACTGCAAAGGAAATGGTCACTAGAAGTGGAACTGCCCTAGATATTTGGCGGATAAGAAGGATGGCAAAGTGAACAAAGGTATATTTGATATACAGATTATTGATGTGTATTTTACTAGTGTTCATAGCAACCCCTCGGTATTTGATACTTGTTCAGTTGCTAAAGAGTAGTAACTCGAAATGGGAGTTGCATAATGAACAGAAACTAGTTAAAGGATGAAGTGACGATGTGTATTGGAAGTAGTTCCAAGATTGATATGATCATCATCGCACACTCCCTATACTTTCGGGATTAGTGTTGAAACTAAATAAGTGTTATTTGGTGTTTGTGTTGAGCATGAATATGATTTGATCATGTCTATTGCAATACAGTTATTCATGTAAGTTAGAGAATAACTGTTGTTCTGTTTACATGAATAAAACCTTCTATGGTCATACACCCAATGAAAATGGTTTGTTGGATCTCGATCGTGTGATACACATATTCATAATATTGAAGCCACAAGATGCAAGGTTAATAATGATAGTGCAACTTATTTGTGGCGCTGCCGTTTAGGTCATATTGGTGTAAAGCGCATAAAGAAACTCCATAGTGATGGAATTTTGGAATCAGTTGATTATGAATCACTTGGTGCTTGCGAACCATGCCTCATGGGCAAGATGACTAAAACTCCATTCTCCGGAATAATGGAGCGAGCAACAGATTTGTTGGAAATCATACATACTGATGTATGCGGACCAATGAGTGTTGAAGCTCGCGGCAGGCATCGTTATTTTCTAACCTTCACTGATGATTTGAGCAGATATGGGTATATCTACTTAATGAAGCACAAGTCTGAAACATTTGAAAAGTTCAAAGAATTTCAGAGTGAAGTGGAGAATCATCGTAACAAGAAAATAAGGGTTTCTACGATATGATCGTAGAGGTAAAATATTTGAGTTAGCGAGTTTGGCCTTCAGTAAAAACAATGTGAAATAGTTTCACTACTCATGCCACCTGGAACACCACAGTGTAATGGTGTGTCCGAACGTCATAACCGTACTTTATTAGATATGGTGCGATCGATGATGTATCTTACCGATCTACCACTATCGCTTTTGGGGTTATGCATTAGAGACAGCTACATTCACGTTAAATAGGGCACCATCTAAATCCATGGAGATGACACCGGATGAACTGTGGTTTGACGAGAAACCTAAGCTGTCATTTCTTTAAGTTTGGGACTGCGATGCTTATGTGAAAAAGTTTCAACATGATAAGCTCGAACCCAAATCGGAGAAGTAAATCTTCATAGGATACCCAAAAAGAAACTGTTGGGTACACCTTCTATCACAGATCCGAAGGCAAGGTCTTTGTTGCTAAGAGTGGATCCTTTCTACAGAAGGAGTTTCTCTCGAAAGAAGTGAGTGGGAGGAATGTAGAACTTGATGAGGTAAGTGTACCTTCTCCCGAATTGGAAGGTAGTACATCACAGAAACTAGTTCCAGTGATTCCTACACCAATTAGTGAGGAAGCTAATGATGATGATCATGAAACTTCAGATCAAGTTTCTGCTGAACTTCGTAGATCAACCAGAGTTCGTTCCGCACCAGAGTGGTACGGCAACCTAGTTCTGGAAGTCATGTTACTGGACCATGATGAACCTATGAACTATGAGGAAGCGATGATGAGCCCAGATTCCGCAAAATGGCTTGAGGCCATGAAATCTGAGATGGGATCCATGTATGAGAACAAAGTATGGACTTTGGTTGACTTGCCCGATGGTCGGCAAGCCATTGAAAATAAATGGATCTTTAAGAGGAAGACTGACGCCGATGGTAATGTTACTGTCTACAAAGCTCGACTTGTTGCGAAAGGTTTTCGACAAGTTCAAGGTGTTGACTACGATGAGATTTTCTCACCCGTAGCGATGCTTAAGTCTGTCCGAATCATGTTAGCAATTGCCACATTTTATGAAATCTGGCAAATGGATAACGAAACTGCGTTCTTTAATGGATTTATTAAAGAAGAGTTGTATATGATGCAACCAGAAGGTTTTGTCAATCCTAAAGGTGCTAGCAAATTGTGCAAGCTCCAGCGATCCATCTATGGACTGGTGCAAGCATCTCGGAGTTGGAATATACGCTTTGATAAGTTGATCAAAGCATATAGATTTATACAGACTTGCGGTGAAGCCTGCATTTACAAGAAAGTGAGTGGGAGCACTACAACCTTTCTGATAAGTATATGTGAATGACATATTGTCGATCGGAAAAGATGTAGAATTTTCTGGAAAGCATAAAGGAGTGTTTGAAAGGAGTTTTTCAAAGAAAGACCTTGGTGAAGCTGCTTACATATTGGGCATCAAGATCTATAGAGATAGATCAAGACGCTTGATAAGACTTTCGATGAGTACATACCTTGATAAGATTTTGAAGTAGTTCAAAATGGATCAGTCAAAGAAGGAGTTCTTGCCTGACTTGTAAGGTGTGAAGTCGAGTAAGACTCAAAGCAAGACCACGGCAGAAAATTATAGAGAGAATGAAAGTCATTCCCTATGCCTCAGCCATAGGTTCTATAAAGTATGCCATGCTGTGTACCAAACATGTTGTGCACCTTGCCATGAGTTTGTCAAGGGGGTACAATAGTGATCCAGGAGTAGATCATTGTACAACGGTCAAAATTATCCTTAGTAACTGGATGACTAAGGAAATATTTCTTGATTATGGAGGTGATAAAGAGTTCGTCGTAAAGGGTTACGCCGATGCAAGCTTTGACACTAAATCCAGATGACTCTAAGTATCAATCTGGATGCGTATTGAAAGTGGGAGCAATTAGCTAGAGTAGCTCTATGCAGAGCATTGTAGACATAGAAATTTCCAAAATACATACGGATCTGAATGTGACAGACCCGTTGACTAAACTTCTCTCACAAGAAAAACATGATCACACCTTATTACTCTTGGGTATTAATCACATAGCGATGTGAACTAGATTATTGACTCTAGTAAACCCTTTGGGTGTTGGTCACATGGCGATGTGAACTCTAGGTGTTATTCACATAACGATGTGAACTATCGGTGTTAAATCACATGGCGATGTGAACTAGATTATTGACTCTAGTGCAAGTGAGAGACTGAAGGAAATATGCCCTAGAGGCAATAATAAAAGTTGTTATTTTATATTTCCTTATATCATGATAAATGTCTTTTATTCATGCTAGAATTGTATTAACCGGAAACTTAGTACATGTGTGAATACATAGACAAAACAGAGTGTCCCTAGTATGCCTCTACTAGACTAGCTCATTGATCAAAGATGGTTATGTTTCCTAACCATAGACATGAGTTGTCATTTGGTCAACGAGATCACATCATTAGGAGAATGATGTGATGGACTAGACCCATCCGTTAGCATAGCACTATGATCGTTTAGTTTTACTGCTATTGCTTTCTTCATGACTTATACATGTTCCTATGACTATGAGATTATGCAACTCCCGAATACCGTAGGAACACCTTGTGTGCTATCAAACGTCACAACGTAACTGGGTGATCATAAAGATGCTCTACAGGTGTCTCCGAAAGTATTCCTGGTGTTGTCATAGATCAAGATTAGGATTTGTCACTCCGAGTGTCGGAGAGGTATCTCTGGGCCCTCTCGGTAATGCACATCATAATAAGCCTTGCAAGCAAATGACTAATGAGTTAGTCACGAGATGATGTATTACGAAATGAGTAAAGAAACTTGACGGTAATGAGATTGAACTAGGTATAGAGATACCGACGATCGAATCTCGGGCAAGTAACATACCGATGACAAAGGGAACAACGTATGTTGTTATGCGGTTCGACCGATAAAGATCTTTGTAGAATATGTAGGAGCCAATATGGGCATCCAGGTTCCGCTATTGGTTATTGACCGGAGAGATGTCTCGGTCATGTCTACATAGTTCTCGAACCCGTAGGGTCCGCACGCTTAAACATTCATTGACGATATAGTATTTAATGAGTTATGTATGTTGGTGACCGAATGTTATTCGGAGTCCCGGATGTGATCACGGACATGACGAGGAACTCCGGAATCGTCCGGAGATAAAGATTAATATATGAGATAATAGTGTTTGACCACCGGAACGGTTCCGGAATTCACCGGAAGGGGTTCCGGATGTTTCCCGAAGTGTTTGGGTACGAGAACACGTTATTTGGGCCAAAAGGAAAAGCACACAAGGTTTTTGGAAAGCGCAAAAGGAAGTTTTGCGGAGTCCAGGGGCCAGACGCCAGGGTCCCTGGCGTCTGGGTCCAGACGCCGGGAACCCTGGCGTCTGGCCCTGGAGTCCGAGAAGGACTCTTGCCTTTCGGGTGAAACTGACTTTGTGAAGGCTTTTACTCCAAGTTTCGACCCCAAGGCTCAACATATAAATAGAGGGGTAGGGCTAGCACCCAAGACACATCAAGATACACCAAGCCATGTGCCGGCTACCCCGACCCTCTAGTTTATCCTCCGTCTAGTTTCTGTAGTGCTTGGCGAAGCCCTGCAGAGATTGTTCTTCATCAACAAGCATCACCACGCCGTCGTGCTGCCGGAACTCATCTACTACCTCACCCGTCTTGCTGGATCAAGAAGGCGAGGACGTCATCGAGCTGAATGTGTGCTGAACGCGGAGGTGCCGTACGTTCGGTACTAGATAGGGACAGATCGTGAAGGTGCACGACTACATCAACCACGTTGATAAACGCTTCCGCTTTCGGTCTACGAGGGTACGTAGACACACTCTCCCCTCTCGTTGCTATGCATCTAGTAGATAGATCTTGCGTGATCGTAGGAAAATTTTGAAAAATACTACGTTCCCCAACAATTTTCCCATATGAAAAATGCAATTATCAATATGCAAATATTTTATATTTTAAATCTTTATCCATTTTCATTACTGTGTACTTCGAAGAGGTTGACATGAACTTAATTTATGTGGATAATATTAAATTCGATAATGTATCAAACATGTAAACTGTGTTTATAGAAATGTAAGGATAGTTTACACAATATTTTTTTAACTCACGTTGAACTCTTTTAAAAATACATGTTGTAAACTTTTTTAATGCATGCCGAACATTTTTCAAAAATGTATTATAACTTTTCAATACATGTGAAACATTTTCCAACAACATGTTGAACATATTTCAAATGCACTAACATTTTCTTCAATTTTATGGCAGTAGTATTGCATTTCATTATCAAAATGGTAAAAACAATATGGAAAATAGAAATAAGCAACTTGAAAATTAAGTGTGTAGACCCATAAGAGCGCCGTATATATATTGCAACTGAGCACGTTTGAGAGGTACATAGCAACCAAAGAGGAATTTTGGAGCACGGTGGCCACTGAGCATGTTTTTTTCTTGAAAGTTTAAAATGTGGCTAAAAGTTTCATACAAATATTAAAAAATTCACAGAAAAACGTATGCATGTGCTCTAAGTGAGTTTCGAGTTTTGTTTGAATTTTTTATATTATACCCTGCAAAAAAGACAATGATCCGGTCAAACAAATTAGCTGATTTTTGTATGTATTTGTCTTTTTTATCTCTCACATACAAATACAGTTTTGAAAAAAACACGCGGATATATTACACTTCTATGTGTGCATGTACAAACAATGTTAGAAGTTTTTTAGCTGTAATAATTTGTTTCTTTGTCCTTTGAAAAAATGGGGACGATGTGTCGGTGCTCCAAAATTACATTTTGCATAGCAACGGAATATATAAAGTTCGACTTAGTCTATATCTACGAAGCACAGTATGGCCTGTTGGACACTCTGTGCGTGCATAATGATCCGTAAATTTGTGGGGCTTTCTTATGTGATTAAGTAAAATTTGAGTGTTTTTTTAATTCCTCATGTCCGGGCCATCCAGTGACTTTCCCGCTCCCACCCACTCACGGTTGGGCCACGGCCACATTGGCACGCCACATGGGTAGTGACTTCCCCGCTCCCAGCCACTCACGGTTGGGCCACGGCCACATTGGCACGCCACATAGGTCGTACGTCTGGATATGAATGAAGGCACCGTATTTGCACGGCCGAACAAGTTCGAGCATCCATTTTATGTATTTTGCAACTTTATGTTGGGGAACGTAGTATTTTAAAATTTTCCTACGATAACGCAAGATCTATCTACCAGATGCATAGCAACGAGAGGGAGAGTGTGTCTACGTACCCTCGTAGACCGGGAGCGGAAGCGTCAAGTGACGTGGTTGATGTAGTCGAACTTCTTCGCGATCCAACCGATCAAGCACCGAACTTACGGCACCTCCGCGTTCAGCACACATTCAGCTTGATGATGTCCCACGAGCTCTTGATCCAGTTGAGCTTCACGGGAGAATTTCATCAGCACGACGGCGTGGTGAAGGATATGATGAAGTTACCGGCGCAGGGCTTCGCCTAAGTACTGCGACAGTATGACCGAGGTGTGTTTTTGTGAAGGGGGGCACCGCACACGGCTAAAACAATTCAACTTGTGTGTCTTTGGGTGCCCCCTGCCCCCGTATATAAATGAGCAAGGGGGGAGGCCGGCCGGCCCCTATTGGCGCGCCAAGGAGGAGCAATCCCACTAGGAATAGGATTGCAATCCTATTCCTAGTAGGAACTACCAAAAGGGAGAAGGGGGAAAGGAAGGAGAGGGAGAAGGAGAAGGAAAGGGGCGCCGGCCCCCCCTCCTTCCTTGTACAATTCGGACCAAGGGGTGGGGGGCGTGCGGCCCAGCCCTGGCCCTCCTTCCCTCTTTCTCATACGGCCCATAAAGGCCCATAGCTTCCCCAGGGGGTTCTGGTAACCCCCCCGGTACTCCGGTTAATTCCGAAACTTTACGGAACACTTCCGGTGTCCGAATATAGTCGTCCAATATATCAATCTTTACGTCTCGGACATTCCGAGACTCCTCGTCATGTCCGTGATCTCATCCGGGACTCCGAACTACCTTCGGTACATCAAAACTCATAAACTCATAATACCGATCGTCATCAAACGTTAAGCGTGCGGACCCTACGGGTTCGAGAACTATGTAGACATGATCGAGACTCATCTCCGGTCAATAACCAATAGCAGAATCTGGATGCTCATATTGGCTCCTACATATTCTATGAAGATCTTTATCGGTCAAACCGCATAACAACATACGTTGTTCCTTTTGTCATCGGTATGTTACTTGCCCGAGATTCGATCGTCGGTATCTCTATACCTAGTTCAATCTCGTTACCGGCAAGTCTCTTTACTCGTTCCGTAATACATCATCTCGTGACTAACTTATTAGTCATTTGCTTGCAAGGCTTATTATGATGTGCTTTACCGAGAGGGCCCAGAGATACCTCTCCGACACTCGGAGTGACTGATGGGCTTCTCGCCCCTCGTTGGTTACCCCAAGTGGAAGGTGTGAGATGTAGTGTTGCGGAAGTTTTTCCCTTGGCAAGATACCAAGGATCGAATCCCCAGAGACTCCTAGGTTCAACAAGAAGGTGTCAACTGCTAACGGCGCCAGATATTAGCAATCAACGTGGACCTGCACACAGATACAAATAACTTTGCTCCCAACGAGTACAGTGAGGTTGTCAATCCCTCCGGCCTTGTAGTTCACAAAGGATTAAACGCAAATGATAGTAGTGATAGATAATGTTTGCAATAGTAAATAATAGCGAAAAGTAAATAGCGGATGTGATCAATGATGGTAATATGGACCGGAGTCTCATGATGTTCACTAGTGATGTCTCTCTCCCAAAAGACGATAAAACAGCTATGTGAGGTAAACGAATTACAGCTGGGCAATTGACAGGACCATGTGCGCAAACCAATGCTGACTACATTGCAAGAAAGGTTGAGGTTCAAAGCATGGGCAGTACGCCACAGTAAGTAGACCGAAATCCATCAATATCTACTACTAATCATCCACCTTGAGATATCTATCCAGAACATCTCGCTGGTATTAAGTTGCGAGCCCCACCCATAGTGTAAACTCAATGCAACATACAACTGCATTAAAAGAACTTTGCGTAAAGTAAACAATCCTTGCACCCGCGGGCACAAGCACCGTTGTTTTCCCCCTTGTGGCAACATCACATCCCCTAGACTCATGATTCTATCACTCAAGCTAGTCATCGAGGGGCATGAACCCACAATCGAGCATAAAGTTCCCTCTTGGAGTCACTACCTATTACTTGGCCAAAGCAATAAATAACAACGGAGAACATGCAAGAATTACTTATGAACATAAATATAAAAGAGGTAGATCAAATATATTACTCAATCACAATCTGAACATAATCTCATAATCCATCGGATCCCAGCAAACTCATCATAGCAACAGCATAAGGATTACATATGTGCCTCGATCATGTAGGGCAGCTCACGAGGACTAATTAGTGAAGCACAAGAACGGGAGGAGAACATCACATAGCTACTGGTCATGGACTCATGGTCCAAGGGAGACTACTCACAACTCATCCGGGAGGCGTCCATGATGGTGGAGAGGCTCCCGGTGGTGATCCTCCCCTCCGGCAGGGTGCCGGGAAGAGTTCTCCTGGTGCTCCCGATCTTGGAAGCGGCGGCGGCGGCGGAACAGAGATGAGATCGCGAAAAAGAGTTCCCCCCTCGAGGGTTTCGGGAAACGCTCTAAATATATGCCAAAGGGGGGCACCAGACGGGGCTCGGGGGGCCCAGGCGCCCCCCCGGCGCGGCCCAGGGGGGGCGCGCCGCCAGGGCGCCTGGAGCCCTGGTGCCCCCCCCCCCCCGGCTGTCCTTCGGACGCACGGTAGGTTTTGGAACGCTGATTTTTTATATAATTTTTCTGGATTTTTCCTGGCAGTTCTCGTAATGTGAAAACCTGAAATACAAAAACAGCCGAAAATAGAAACTGGCACTGGGGTGCACTGAGTTAATAGGTTAGTCCAAATATGATCAAAAGTGTATGGAAGTGTATGAATATCATAGCAATATCACCCAAAAGAGGCATGGAGCAAGCAGAAATTATAGATACGTTTTGGACGTATCAACATCCCCAAGCTTAATTCCTGCTCGTCCTCGAGTAGGTAAATGATAACAAGAATAATTTCTGTGGTGACATGCTATTAACCATATAGGAATTTTTCATAGTCATATGACAAAAGCTTACTGAGACAATGATTCTATAGTAATTAAGTTGCCTCATGAGAAAATCACAAAGAACTGAAAGTTTTACAATATGAAACTGAATCATCAAGAAGATTTGCAATGAACATGGTGTGCAAATATGATAAAGTGATATCTAGCTTGCCCCCTTTAGTGAAGCAAAACATAAATGCAGGGGCACCTCCAAGGTTTAAGTGATGACTAGATACAATGATTTCAGAATAAACGATATCACAATCATGCAAAAGACAATGCTACTTTGGGACAATGCACATTACACTCAGAATGACAATCATGGTCTCAGTAGTTGGTGCTTTAAAAGAAGGTGGAGACTCAACATAAAAGTAAAAGAATGGTCATGTGCTAGAGCTTTTTATTTTGAAAACATAGAAGCAATTTTGTCAACGGTAGTAGTACTTCATATGTGTTATGCATAAGACATCCTATAAGTTGCAAGCCTCATGCATCGAATACCAATAGTGCTCGCACCTTGTCCTAATTAGCTCGGATTTCCATGAGTTATCATTGCATTACATATGTTTCAACCAAGTGTCACAAAGGGGTACCTCTATGCCACCTGTACAAAGGTCCAAGGAGATAGATCGCATTTGATTTCTCGTTTTTGATAGATCTCAACTTGAGGACATCCATACCGGGACAACATAGAAAATAGATAATGGACTCCTCTTTAATGCTTAAGCATATTCTCGTAAGAGATTGAGGATTAATGTCCAAGCTAAAACTTCCACCATGATACATGGCTTTGGTTGGCGGCCCAATGTTCTTCTCTAAGAATATGCATACTCATTCAACTCATGGCAAATCACCCTTACTTCAGACAAGACGAACATGCATAGCAACTCACATGATATTCAACAAAAGCGTAACAGTTGATGGCGTCCCCAGAAACATGGTTACCGCTCAGCAAGCAACTTATAAGAAATAAGATACATAGGCAACATGTTCTTTACCACAATAGTTTTTAAGCTACTTTCCCATGAGCTATGTATTGCAAAAACTGAAGGTTTTAAAGGTAGCACATGTAAATTACTTGGAGTGGCGGTGAAATACCACATATAGGTAGGTATGGTGGACTCATATGGCATAACTGGTTTAAAAGGATGTGTATGCACAAGCAGTCAGTCCGCTTAGTATAGGTGGAGGTTAGCAAAAGACTAGGAGCGACCAACTAAGAGAGCAATGATGGTCATAATCATGCAGAGCGACAAAGCAATATTGAATCAGGCATGGTAGTTATATCGCTACTCAGAAATAAAAGATCATCAAGGCTTGACAGACTTTCTTTACAGTCTTAAATGTGCGTGAGCATACGCCAAGTCAATCAAAATAAATTCTTGAGGGAAGATATTACTAAACCATACCACATCATAGGCAAACAAATCATGTTGGTACTCCAATAACACATCGGGAACCCCCCAGCTATTTGAGACTAACCATAAGAAAACCTGAACTACTAAGCGCCATCATGCACGTAGCATCTTTATCATAGACATATCAACCAATGCAACGGAAGCAAACTCTCTTAATAAGATAAGCATGATAATTAAAGAGGGTTCAAGCAACCAACTAAAAAGCTCTTTGAAAAGATAAGCATGAAAGCTAAGAGCAGAACATGATAGTAGCTATTAAAAGACAAAGAACACACACATCAAGGATAGACATGAAAATTCTATGTTATGTTCTAGGTAGAAGTGGAGCGTGTTTCTCTCCCACATAAAGAAAGCTGAGTTCCGACTCGTTATGGAAAACTAAAAAGGAAACTAAAAGCAAGACGCTCCAAGCATAGCACATAACACATGAAGTGATTAAAATATAGTGGAACGAAAGACGAACTGATAATGTTGATGGAGAAGGGGATGCACGGGGCATCCCCAAGCTTAGACGCTTGAGTCTCCTTGAATATTTCTTGGGGGTGCACGGGGGCATCCCCAAGCTTGAGCGCTTGACACTCCTGAATCTTTTTATCATCTTCCCTCGCACACTTGAAAACTCCCTTCATACATAACTCATCATAATCTGATTAGCGAGGTTAGTACCCTTAATAAAATAATTGTTCCTTGCTGGAAATAAAGATATTCTTGAAGTTCTACTGTTTCTCAAGATTGCCAAAAGGTTTTTTGCAAAGAAAAAGCAAGCTCTTGATTTGCAAAATGAAGGAAAGGCAAAACAGGACAGAATCTGTGAAAAATAGAACAGCAGGTAGTAAATGATTTGTTTGGGGTACTTCTGCAACTCAAATCAAAAAACTCAGAACAGACGCACGAAAGACAATTATATAGAGAACGCTGTCGAAAAAATTCAGACCAAAAAGATGATCTGGTGATTTTATATGAATTTTTCTATCCAAAGACAGAATCTGTTTCCTGGACAGCACCTCACAACTTTTGAACTTTCTAGCAATCAGAGGCTATACTTGGCACAAAATTGAAAAGAAAAGATACAATGATGATGCTACTGTAGTAAACAACATCAAGACACAACAAAAGCAAAAATAAAATTTTTATTCATGTGGGCTGCCTCCCAAAAGCGCTTTCTTTTATGCCTTTAAGCTAGGCATAATGCATAGAGATCAAGTTTTATCAAGAGTAAAAGAATAACTAGCCCGTACAACGGACTCAAAAGTTAACTTGATCTTCTTTCGAGGGAAGTGTTCCATCCCTTTCTTGAGAGGAAACTGAAATTTTATATTACCCTCTTTCATGTCAATGATAGCACCAACGGTGCGTAAAAAGGGACGTCCCAAAATAATTGGACATGAAGGATCACATTCAATATCCATAATAGTGAAATCAACGGGAACATAGTTGTCATTGACAACGATAAGGATATCGTCGATCCTCCCCAAAGGTTTCTTTATGGAAGAATCAACGAGACGAACACCAAAAGAACAAGAATCATAAGGTTTCAATTTAAGCATATCATATATTCTTTTGGGCATAACAGAAGTACTAGCTCCAACATCACATAATGCATAGCAAGAGAAGTCATTCAATTTAATTTTTATCATAGGATCCCAACCATCTTCTAGCTTTCTAGGTATGGAGGCTTCTACTCTAAGTTTCTCCTCCCTAGCTTTGATGAGAGCATTAGTGATATGCTCTGTGAAGGCAAGATTAAGCGTGCTAGTGCAGGGGTCTCTAGACATCTTGTGAAGGAAATCAATAACTTCGGTAAGAGTGCAATTATTAAAATCAAGGTCACTAGCATTAAGTAAAGTGGTAGTGGTGTCCTTAAGGTTCACTTGTTTGGTAGTTTCTATAGTCATAGCGTCACCATTAATAGGTCCAATGGGACCAGGAGTACATTGGGTGCTAAGAGTTTGAACATCCTCAACAACTTGGATAGTAGCAACAGTGTGGTTGGTAGGAAGGCTCTTAATTCTATCTTCTTCCTCCCTTTCTCTAGCCCATCTCTCTTTAAGTTTAGCCATCATCCTAATGGTTTCATTGATTTGTACTTGAATATCATTTATAGGAGTGACTTCCCTCTCCTCAAGAGGAGAAGATTTAATTTTTAGCAATTTTACCTCATTGGCTAAATGGTCTACCTTAAAAGAGAGATCATCTAGTTTATGTAGTTTTTCTTCTACACTCTTATTAAAGGCTTTTTGGGTAGTGATGAAATCTTTAAGCATAATCCCTAGTTCAGTTGTGGAGTTCTTGGTGCTAGGATAAGCATTGTTATTCCCATAAGAATTAGAGGGGAACGGTCTAGGATTGCTACCAAAATTACTCCTATAAGCATTGTTGTTAAAATTGTTTCTAGAGATAAAGTTCACATCTACTTGTTCTTGAGCAATCAAAGAATTTAAAGGAACATCACGAGGATCAACAATAGATTGCTTCGAAAGTAGAGACATGATTAAGTCAACTTTTTCATTAAGGGAGGAAATCTCCTCGACAGAGTTTACCTTCCTACCTGTTGGAGCGCGTTCGGTGTGCCATTGGGAATAGTTGGTCATCATCTCATCGAGAAGCTTTGTGGCAGCACCAAGTGTAGTTGACATAAAGGTTCCTCCTGCGGCCGAATCTAACAAGTTCCGCGAGGTAATGTTCAAGCCTGCATAAAAAGTTTGGATAACCATCCAAGTAGTCAAACCATGAGTAGGGCAGTTCTTGATAAGAGATTTCATACGTTCCCAAGCTTGGGCAATGTGTTCATTATCCAATTGTTTAAAATTCATTATGTTACTTCTAAGTTGGATAATTTTAGCAGGTGGATAGTATTTTCCAATAAAAGCATCTTTGCACTTGTCCCATGAATCTATGCTATTTCTAGGCAAAGACTGAAACCAAATTTTAGCTCCTCCTCTCAAGGAGAAAGGAAAAAAGCTTAAGCTTAACAATATTACCATCTATTTCTTGGTACTTTTGCATATCACAAAGTTCAACAAAGTTGTTTAAGTGTAAAGCAGCATCATCTCCAGCACCGGAGAATTGATCTTTCATAACTAGATTCAGTAAAGCAGGTATAATTTCATATAAAGGTGCTAAAGTGGCAGGTGTAGTGATAGGTGTGCTGATAAAGTCATCGTTGTTGTGACTAGTGAAGTCACACAACTTGGTGTTCTCGGTGGAACCCATAGTAGCAAGCAAGCAAGATAACTATTTTTGTGATTTTCGACAAAAAGGTACTAAAACAAAACTGAAAGGTAAACTAACAAGACTAAAAAGCAAAGGTAAAAGATAGCATGCAACTCCCCTATCCTGAAGAGTGGAGTCCCCGGCAATGGCGCCAGAAAAACTCCTTGATGGGCTTCTCGCCCCTCGTTGGTTACCCCAAGTGGAAGGTGTGAGATGTAGTGTTGCGGAAGTTTTTCCCTTGGCAAGATACCAAGGATCGAATCCCCAGAGACTCCTAGGTTCAACAAGAAGGTGTCAACTGCTAACGGCGCCAGATATTAGCAATCAACGTGGACCTGCACACAGATATAAATAACTTTGCTCCCAACGAGTACAGAGAGGTTGTCAATCCCTCCGGCCTTGTAGTTCACAAAGGATTAAACGCAAATGATAGTAGTGATAGATAATGTTTGCAATAGTAAATAATAGTGAAAAGTAAATAGCGGATGTGATCAATGATGGTAATATGGACCGGAGTCTCATGATGTTCACTAGTGATGTCTCTCTCCCAAAAGACGATAAAACAGCTATGTGAGGTAAACGAATTACAGCTGGGCAATTGACAGGACCATGTGCGCAAACCAATGCTGACTACATTGCAAGAAAGGTTGAGGTTCAAAGCATGGGCGGTACGCCAAAGTAAGTAGACCGAAATCCATCAATATCTACTACTAATCATCCACCTTGAGATATCTATCCAGAACATCTCGCTGGTATTAAGTTGCGAGCCCCACCCATAGTGTAAACTCAATGCAACATACAACTGCATTAAAAGAACTTTGCGTAAAGTAAACAATCCTTGCACCCGCGGGCACAAGCACCGTTGTTTTCCCCCTTGTGGCAACAGCACATCCCCTAGACTCATGTTTCTGTCACTCAAGCTAGTCATCGAGGGGCATGAACCCACGATCGAGCATAACGTTCCCTCTTGGAGTCACTACCTATTACTTGGCCAAAGCAATAAATAACAACGGAGAACATGCAAGAATTACTTATGAACAGAAATATAAAAGAGGTAGATCAAATATATTACTCAATCACAATCTGAACATAATCTCATAATCCATCGGATCCCAGCAAACTGATCATAGCAACAGCATAAGGATTACATATGTGCCTCGATCATGTAGGGCAGCTCACGAGGACTAATTAGTGAAGCACAAGAACGGGAGGAGAACATCACATAGCTACTGGTCATGGACTCATGGTCCAAGGGAGACTACTCACAACTCATCCGGGAGGCGTCCATGGTGGTGGAGAGGCTCCCGGTGGTGATCCTCCCCTCCGGCAGGGTGCCGGGAAGAGTTCTCCTGGTGCTCCCAATCTTGGAAGCGGCGGTGGCGGCGGAACAGAGATGAGATCGCGAAAATGAGTTCCCCCCCTCGAGGGTTTCGGGAAACGCTCTAAATATATGCCAAAGGGGGGCACCAGACGGGGCTCGGGGGGCCCAGGCGCCCCCCCCCCCCGGC
>LR738710.1:800899086-800914852 GCA_902687465.1 Secale cereale | reverse complement strand
CGGCCAAGGGGGGGGGGGGGCGCCGCCACGGCGCCTGGAGCCCTGGTGCCCCCCCGGCTGTCCTTCGGACGCACGGTAGGTTCTGGAACGCTGATTTTTTATATAATTTTTCTGGATTTTTCCTGGCAGTTCTCGTAATGTGAAAACCTGAAATACAAAAACAGCCGAAAACAGAAACTGGCACTGGGGTGCATTGAGTTAATAGGTTAGTCCAAATATGATCAAAAGTGTATGGAAGTGTATGAATATCATAGCAATATCACCCAAAAGAGGCATGGAGCAAGCAGAAATTATAGATACGTTTTGGACGTATCAGTGACAAATCCTAGTCTTGATCTATGCCAACACCACAAACACTTTTGGAGACACCTGTAGAGTATCTTTATGATCACCCAGTTACGTTGTGATGTTTGATAGCACACAAGGTGTTCCTACGGTATTCGGGAGTTGCATAATCTCATAGTCATAGGAACATGTACAAGTCATGAAGAAAGCAATAGCAGTAAAACTAAACGATCATAGTGCTAAGCTAACGGATGGGTCTAGTCCATCACATCATTCTCCTAATGATGTGATCCCGTTGATCAAATGGCAACTCATGTCTATGGCTAGGAAACATAGCCATCTTTGATCAATGAGCTAGTCTAGTAGAGGCATACTAGGGACATACTATTTTGTCTATGTATTCACACATGTACTATGTTTCCGGTTAATACAATTCTAGCATGAATAAAAGACATTTATCATGATATAAGGAAATGCAAATAACATATTTATTATTGTCTCTAGGGCATATTTCCTTCAGTCTCCCACTTGAACTAGAGTTAGTAATCCAGATTACAAAGTAATGATCCTCATACCCATGGAGTCCTGGTGCTGATCATGTTTTGCCCGTGGAAGAGGCTTAGTCAACGGGTCTGCAACATTCAGATCCTTATGTATCTTGCAAATCTCTATGTCTCCCTCCTTGACTAGATCGCAGATGGAATTGAAGCGTCTTTTGATGTGCTTTGTTCTCTTGTGAAACCTGGATTCCTTCGCCAAGGCTATTGCTCCAGTGTTGTCACAAAAGATTTTCATTGGACCCGATGCACTAGGTATTACACCTAGATCAGATATGAACTCCTTCATCCAGACTCCTTCATTTGCTGCTTCCGAAGCAGCTATGTATTCCGCTTCACACGTAGATCCCGCCACGACGCTCTGCTTGGAACTGTACCAACTAACAGCTCCACCGTTCAATAAAAATACATATCCGGTTTGTGACTTAGAGTCATCCAGATCAGTGTCAAAGCTGGAATCGATGTAACCGTTTACGACGAGCTCTTTGTCACCTCCATACACGAGAAACATATCCTTTGTCCTTTTCAGGTGTTTCAGGATGTTCTTGACCGCTGTCCAGTGATCCACTCCTGGATTACTTTGGTACCTCCCTGCTAGACTTATAGCAAGGCACACATTAGGTCTGGTACACATCATTGCATACATGATAGATCCTATGGCTGAGGCATAGGGAATGACTTTCATTTTCTCTCTATCTTCTGCAGTGGTCAGGCATTGAGTCTTAGTCAACTTCATACCTTGTAACACAGGCAAGAACCCTTTCTTCAACTGATCCATTTTGAACTTCTTCAAAACTTTATCAAGGTATGTGCTTTGTGAAAGTCCTTCTAAGCGTCTTGATCTATCTCTATAGATCTTGATGCCTAATATATAAGCAGCTTCACCGAGGTCTTTCATTGAAAAACTCTTATTCAAGTATCCTTTTATGCTATCCAGAAATTCTATATCATTTCCAATCAACAATATGTCATCCACATATAATATTAGAAATGCTACGAAGCTCCCACTCACTTTCTTGTAAATACAGGCTTCTCCAAAAGTCTGTATAAAACCATATGCTTTGATCACCTCATCAAAGCGTATATTCCAACTCCGCGATGATTGCACCAGTCCATAGATGGATCGCTGGAGCTTGCATACTTTGTTAGCACCTTTTGGATCGACAAAACCTTCTGGTTGCATCATATACAACTCTTCTTTGAGATATCCATTCAGGAATGCAGTTTTGACATCCATTTGCCATATTTCATAATCATAAAATGCGGCAATTGCTAACATGATTCGGACAGACTGAAGCATCCCTATAGGTGAGAAAGTCTCATCGTAGTCAACTCCTTGAACTTGTCGAAACCCTTTCGCAACAAGTCGAGCTTTGTAAACAGTAACATTACCGTCTGCGTCGGTCTTCCTCTTGAAGATCCATTTATTTTTGATGGCTTGCCGATCATCGGGTAAGTCAATTAAAGTCCACACTTTGTTCTCATACATGGATCCCATCTCAGATTTCACGGCCTCAAGCCATTTTGCAGAATCTGGGCTTATCGTCGCTTCCTAATAGTTCGTAGGTTCATCATGGTCTAGTAACATGATTTCTAGAACTGGGTTGCCGTACCACTCTGGTGCGGAACGTACTCTGGTTGATCTACGACGTTCAGCAGAAACTTGAACTGAAATTTCATGATCATCATCATTAGCTTCCTCACTAATTGGTGTAGGAATCACTGGAACAATTTTCTGTGATGTACTACTTTCCAATTCAGGAGAAGGTACAATTACCTTATCAAGTTCTACTTTCCTCCCACTCACTTCTTTCGAGAGAAACTCCTTCTCTAGAAAGGATCCATTCTTAGCAACGAATATCTTGCCTTCGGATCTGTGATAGAACGTGTACCCAACCGTCTCTTTTGGGTATCCTATGAAGACACATTTCTCTGACTTGGGTTCGAGCTTATCAGGTTGCAGCTTTTTCACATAAGCATCGTAGCCCCAAACTTTAAGAAACGACAACTTTGGTTTCTTGCCAAACCATAGTTCATAAGGTGTCGTCTCAACGGATTTAGATGGTGCCCTATTTAACGTGAATGCAGCTGTCTCTAAAGCATATCCCCAAAACGATAGTGGTAAATCGGTAAGAGACATCATAGATCGCACCATATCCAATAAAGTATGGTTACGACGTTCGGATAAACCATTACGCTGTGGTGTTCCGGGTGGCGTGAGTTGTGAAACTATTCCACATTGTTTCAAATGAAGACCAAACTCGTAACTCAAATATTCTCCTCCACGATCAGATCGCAGAAACTTTATTTTCTTGTTACGATGATTCTCTACTTCACTCTGAAATTCTTTGAACTTTTCAAATGTTTCAGACTTGTGCTTCATTAAGTAGATATACCCATATCTGCTCAAATCATGAGTGAAGGCCAGATAATAACGATACCCGCCGCGAGCTTCGACACTCATTAGTCCGCATACATCAGTATGTATGATTTCCAACAACTCTGTTGCTCGCTCCACAGTTCCGGAGAACGGAGTTTTAGTCATCTTGCCCATGAGGCATGGTTCGCAAGCACCAAGTGATTCATAATCAAGTGATCCCAAAAGTCCATCACTATGGAGTTTCTTCATGCGTTTTACACCAATATGACCTAAACGGCAGTGCCACAAATAAGTTGCACTATCATTATTAACCTTGCATCTTTTGGTTTCAATATTATGAATATGTGTATCACTACAATCGAGATCCAACAAGAATAGACCACTCTTCAAGGGTGCATGACCATAAAAGATATTATTCATAAAAATAGAACAACCATTATTCTCTGATTTAAATGAATAACCGTCTCGCAACAAACAAGATCCAGATATAATGTTCATGCTCAACGCTGGCACCAAATAACAATTATTTAGGTCTAAAACTAACCCCGAAGGTAGATGTAGAGGTAGCATGCCGACGACGATCACATCGACTTTGGAACCATTTCCCACGCGCATCGTCACCTCGTCCTTAGCCAATCTTTGTTTAATCCGTAGTCCCTGTTTCGAGTTACAAATATTAGCAACCGAACCGGTATCAAATACCCAGGTACTACTACGAGCATTAGTAAGGTACACATCAATAACCTGTATATCACATATACCTTTGTTCACCTTGCCATCCTTCTTATCCGTCAAATACTTGGGGCAGTTACGCTTCCAGTGTCCAGTCCCTTTGCAGTAGAAGCACTCAGTTTCAGGCTTGGCTCCAGACTTGGGTTTCTTCGCGGGAGTAGCAACTGTCTGCTATTCTTCTTGAAGTTCCCCTTCTTTCCCTTGCCCTTTTTCTTGAAACTAGTGGTCTTGTTAACCATCAACACTTGATACTCCTTTTTTATTTCTACCTCCGCAACTTTGAGCATAGCGAAGAGCTCAGGAATTGTCTTCTGCATCCCTTGCATATTATAGTTCATCACGAAGCCTTTATAGCTTGGTGGCAGTGATTGAAGAACTCTATCAATAACACTATCCTCATCAACTTTGCAACCAAGTTGAGTTATAATTGTAGTACCCAGACATTCTGAGCAAGTGTTCACTGATAGGACTATTCTCCTCCATCTTGCAGCTGTAGAACTTATTGGAAATCTCATATTTCTCAATCCAGGCATTTGCTTGAAATATTAACTTCAACTCCTGGAACATCTCATATGGTCCATGACGTTCAAAATTTCGTTAAAGTCCTGGTTCTAAGCCGTAAAGCATGGCACACTGAACTATCGTGTAGTTATCAGACCGTGTCTGCCAGACGTTCAAAGCGTCTAGATTAGCCGGAGGGGGCTTTTCACCTAGCGGTGCTTCAAGGAAATAATTCTTCCGTGCAGCAATGAGGATAATCCTCAAGTTACGGACCCAGTCCGTGTAATTGCTACCATCATCTTTCAACTTAGCTTTCTCTAGGAATGCATTAAAATTCAAAGGAATGGTAGCACGGGCCATTGATCTACAACAACATAGATATGCAAAAACTATCAGGGCTAAGTTCATGATAAATTAAAGTTCAATTTAATCATATTACTTAAGAACTCCCACTTAGATTGACATCCCTCCGGTCATCTAAATGATCACGTGATCCAAATCAACTAAACCATGTCCGATCATCACGTGAGATGGAGTAGTTTCAATGGTGAACATCTTATGTTGATCATATCTACTATATGATTCACGCTCGACCTTTCGGTCTCCAGTGTTCTGAGGCCATATCTGCATATGCTAGGCTCGTCAAGTTTAACCCGAGTATTCTGCGTGTGCAAAACTAGCTTACACCCATTGTATTTGAACGTAGAGCTTATCACACCCGATCATCACATGGTGTCTCGGCATGACGAACTTTCGCAACGGTGCATACTCAGGGAGAACACTTATACCTTGAAATTTAGTAAGGGATCATCTTATAATGCTACCGTCGTTCTAAGAAGAAAAATAAGAAGCATAATTAGATAAACATCACATGCAATCAAAATATGTGACATGATATGGCCATCATCATCTTGTGCTTTTGATCTCCATCTCCAAAGCACCTTCATGATCACTTTCATCACCAGAGCGACACCTTGATCTCCATCGTAGTATCGTTGTCGTCTCGCCAACTATTGCTTCTACGACTATCGCTACCTCTTAGTGATAAAGTAAAGCAATTACATGGCGATTGCATTTCATACAATAAAGCGACAACCATATGGCTCCTGCCAGTTGCCGATAACTTTACAAAACATGATCATCTCATACAACACCGTATATCTCATCATGTCTTGACCATATCACATCACAACATGGCCTGCAAAAACAAGTTAGACGCCCTCTACTTTGTTGTTGCAAGTTCTACGTGGCTGCTACGGGCTTAGCAAGAACCGTTCTTACCTACGCATACAAAAAACACAACGATGTTTCGTCAAGTATGTGCTGTTTTAACCTTCACAAGGACCGGGCGTAGCCACACTTGATTCAGCTAAAGTGAGAGAGACAGACACCCGCCAGTCACCTTTAAGCAACGAGTGCTCCTAACGGTGAAACCAGTCTCGCGTAAGCGTACGGGTAATGTCGGTCCGGGCCGCTTCATTTCACAATACCGCCGAATCAAAGTATGACATGCGTAAGCAATATGACTAGTTCGCCCACAACTCATTGTGTTCTACTCGTGCATATCATCTACGCATAGACCTGGCTCTGATACCACTGTTGGGGAACATAGTATTTTAAAATTTTCCTACGATCACGCAACGAGAGGGAGAGTGTGTCTACGTATCCTCGTAGACCGGGAGCGGAAGCGTCAAGTGACGCGGTTGATGTAGTCGAACTTCTTCGCGATCCAACCGATCAAGCACCGAACGTACGGCACCTCCGCGTTCAGCACACGTTCAGCTTGATGACGTCCCACGAGCTCTTGATCCAGTTGAGCTTCACGGGAGAGTTTCGTCAGCACGATGGCGTGCTGACGGATATGATGAAGTTACCGGCGCAGGGCTTCGCCTAAGTACTGCGACAGTATGACTGAGGTGTGTTTCTGTGGAGGGGGGCACCGCACATGGCTAAAACAATTCAACTTGTGTGTCTTTGGGTGCCCCCTACCCCCGTATATAAAGGAGCAAGGGGGGATGTCGGCCGGCCCCTATTGGCGCGCCAAGGAGGAGCAATCCGACCAGGAATAGGATTGTAATCCTATTCCTAGTAGGAACTACCAAAAGGGAGAAGGGGGAAAGGAAGGAGAGGGAGAAGGAGAAGGAAAGGGGTGCCCCCCCCTCCTTCCTTGTCCAATTCGGACCAAGGGGTGGGGGCGCGCGGCCCAGCCCTGGCCCTCCTTCCCTCTTTCTCCTACGGCCCATAAAGGCCCATAGCTTCCCCAAGGGGTTCTGGTAACCCCCAAGGTACTCCGGTTAATTCCGAAACTTTACGGAACACTTCTGGTGTCCGAATATAGTCGTCCAATATATCAATCTTTACGTCTCAGACATTCCGAGACTCCTCGTCATGTCCGTGATCTCATCCGGGACTCTGAACTACCTTCGGTACATCAAAACTCATAAACTCATAATACCGATCGTCATCAAACGTTAAGCGTGCGGACCCTACGGGTTCGAGAACTATGTAGACATGACCGAGACTCATCTCCGGTCCATAACCAATAGCGGAACCTGGATGCTCATATTGGCTCCTACATATTCTATGAAGATCTTTATTGATGAAACCGCATAACAACATACATTGTTCCTTTTGTCATCGGTATGTTACTTGCCCGAGATTCGATCGTCGGTATCTCTATACCTAGTTCAATCTCATTACCGGCAAGTCTCTTTACTCGTTACGTAATACATCATCTCATGACTAACTTATTAGTCATTTGCTTGCAAGGCTTATTATGATGTGCATTACCGAGAGGGCCCAGAGATACCTCTCCGACACTCGGAGTGACAAATCCTAGTCTTGATCTATGCCAACACCACGAACACTTTCGGAGACACCTGTAGAGTATCTTTATGATCACACAGTCACGTTGTGACGTTTGATAGCACACAAGGTGTTCCTACGGTATTCGGGAGTTGCATAATCTTATAGTCATAGGAACATGTACAAGTCATGAAGAAAGCAATAGCAGTAAAACTAAACGATCATAGTGCTAAGCTAACGGATGGGTCTAGTCCATCACATCATTCTCCTAATGATGTGATCCCGTTGATCAAATGAAAACTCATGTCTATGGCTAGGAAACATA
This sequence comes from Secale cereale, assembly GCA_902687465.1. Lineage (NCBI taxonomy): Eukaryota > Viridiplantae > Streptophyta > Magnoliopsida > Poales > Poaceae > Secale > Secale cereale. Next base: position 800,907,267 of record LR738710.1, on the reverse strand, counting down.
GCCATCTTTGATCAATGAGCTAGTCTAGTAGAGGCATACTAGGGACATACTATTTTGTCTATGTACTCACACATGTACTAAGTTTCCGGTTAATACAATTCTAGCATGAATAAAACACATTTATCATGATATAAGGAAATGCAAATAACATCTTTATTATTGCCTCTAGGGCATATTTTCTTCACTTTAAACACTAAACTGACCGTGCAGGACAAGTTGAGGCACCTCCGACGTATCTAAGTCTACTTGTAAATCAAAGATCTCACCTCACGTGATGTATTAATAGTAGTACCACTAAGCAGGACTTGTTTCCTGCCGGTCGCCTCCGGGGATCACGCATGGGACCACCAACCTTTCTTTTTGAAGATATAGACACAGCGCGCGTGTGCGGTGCGGCCGAGCGCTTTGACAACAATACTAGAGGTTGGGGCGCCACCTCGTGGCGCCTCCTGAGGCGAGCCTGTGCGCACTTATCTTGTTTCCGCACATTCTGCTACCATATTTGGTCCGCTTGAGTGGAAGTTGTGGTTGTGCCGGGTGAGAGACGCCCCTTTCTCTTTGTTGTTTACTCCCTTCGTCCCAAAATAAATGACTCAAAAGTGACTCAACTTTATACTAAGTTAGTACAAAGTTAAGTCACTTTTGAGTCACTTATTTTGGGACGGAGGGAGTACGATTTATGCCCTGCATAAAAGCAGTGCTAGCCTGCTCTCAACATATTATAACAAAGCTTAATCGCATCAGAGTCAAAGAAATTAATTTGGTACAAGAAAAAGAGTGGGTAGAAAAATCCTCGCCAAAGCCACAAAGAGAATTAAAATACGATGCTAGCTACTGGCAAAAAATAGAGGTAAACTGTAAAGCTACAACAAGCAAAGATATTCTAGAATGGCCTTTCGTCTGACTACTTAGACTGCTTGCATACTTGCAATCAAGAATACTTGACTACCTGTAGACCTGTTTTTTAACTGTCAAATATAGCAGAAGACTGCATTATCAGGAGATATATCATCTAACCAAGCAACATTGGGGAAATCACCACCCAAAAATTTGTTGCTCCATACTTCCATTGTCACCATGAAAATGAAGCACTGCCACCATTGCCAGCTCCTACAAATGCCCATCGGTGCCAGATCCCGCCCAACCTCGCCGCCACTGGCCGACGCCAGCCGATGATCCTCTCCCATCAGCCGACGCATCTGCATCTCCTCTTTCCTCTCTCTTTCTCCGCATCTACATCAAGCGAATAAAGTAATTCATAAGAGAAGCAACTGAAGTGAATCTCTTTGAGACTTATATTACAGCACCTTCCAATAAAATGAAAATTCAGCCCATTGCATTGTATCCATGCAAATCATAGGAAACTAAATGATATTATTTTCAAGATACTAATTTGCATTAATACCTGTACTTCGATATGCACCAGAATTCAGCAACCGGTCTCTGGCTGAAAGCATCATGCCATCGACACCATCAAATAAAACTTGATTTATTTCTATATGACACCTTTCCTAAACAACACTTTCTCTAACATGCTAACCATGGAAGCAATCGGCGAGTTGTTTTTTTAGGGGGGCAATCAGTGACTTATTAACCGTACATAGAATGTTACTTTATAGTTTATAGTATGTCAAATGTGCACCCAGTTGCAAGTTGCCACTCATCTTCACGGACTACGTTGCATGCAATGGTAGTACGAAAGAATTATGCTCTAATCACAACAATACTACAGATAATGAAATATTTTCTGTAGTATCACATCGAGTGGCGCATTTAATGCTATGGAACCAAATTGTATTTATAATGTAAAATATTTCAAGTAAGAAAAAACTATGTTTTAATGTATATTTAAACCTAAAAATAAGTGTGTTATTCTAGTTCACAACAGAAAGGATCCATGCATTATATAGGACCTGAGTCTATCATACAAATACCATGGGAGGTACTTTAATTACAAGCATGCACTCGTATATACAATGTAGGCAAAATGGCATGAACATTTGTAGAGCAGTGATTCTTTCACTGTAGATAATATTAGAAACAAAGATAAAAAAGGTTACTGCAAACCTATTGTAGCAATCTATAAATTTTATGGACAAATAAGAAAGATATAATTTAACTCAAGTTAGTTAGAATTGCATCAGCATAACCTTGACGTCAGTGTTGCTTTATTTTGGTCGACATGAAATTTTTAGTCCAACTATACATGTGAAGGGCATATATAGTGTTTCATGTTCATCAAAAGGAAGCATATATTAGAATATAATTTTTAATCTATAACTGTCACAGTAAACCTTCTCTTTTCTGGATACTTTTTTTTGGAGTATAGAGCTTTTCAATACATCATAGTACATATAGCTCCATAATATTAAGCTAACAGAGTGGAAAACAATGAGGCACGGATGAGGAAACTGGAAAGAGGGGCAGCACAAAAGAAATTCTTGGATGAATCTACTAAGCTATATTAATATTCAAACTGAGTAAAGCCACCATCACTGGACTTGGCATGTTCAAATGATCTAGCCAAGTAAAGAAGCCATTTTTAAAATATGCAATATTGGAAACTCATTGGATTAAGGAAAACATATCTAGTAAATCTAAGATAAAGAGGGGGATGCTTAATCTATATTCACCACAAATATATGTTAGAAATTAATATGACAGCAAAGCTCTAACCGTATTTCACTAGTAGAAAACAGGGCATTGGTCTAGCCCATTAGCCCCGGTTCAATCTAGAACCGGGTCCAATGGGGGTACTGGACCCGGTTCGTGAGCCCAGGGGGCCGGCCGGGCCACGTGGGCCATTGGTCCCGGTTCGTCTGGACCTATTGGTCCCGGTTGGAGCTAAAAACCGGGACCAATGGCTCTTGCTCCTGGCCCACCACAATTGGTCCCGGTTGGTGTTATGAACCGGGACCAAAGGCACCCCTTTAGTCCCGGTTTGTAGCACCAACCCGGACCAGTGAGTTGCCTATATATACCCCCTCACTCAAGAGCAGAGCTCACTGCTCTGTTTTTTTTGGCCGAGGGGGAGAGGGGTTAGTGGTGCTCTAGCTCACCTCCTATGCACACAACGTGTTCGGTGGAATGCCCGAGCCACACTAGTTAAGCTTTTCTCCTCTCGAAGCTCTATTTTCTCCGAGATTTGTCTAGGTTTAGCGGTCTGTCACGTCCCGTCCCCGTCTTCGCCGCCGTCGATCGCCCCCGCCGATCTCGTCACCGGCACCACCGTGGTGAGCCTCTTGTTATGTCCATGCTTTTCTTACTTTTATTATTGCTTTAGATAGATATTTGTCTAATTTTCTTACGTTTATTATTGCTTGTTATTATATAGTGCGATGGTTTTGATATCCGCCCACGTGGGCCCTCATCCGGTCTACGATTCGGATGTGGTATATTATCTTTAATTAATAACTATTTGTTTTAGTGTTTATGATAGTTATGCCGACCAACCTGACATGCATAGATGTTTTATTATGTCTAGGAGGTAGTTGAACCGGAAATTCCAACCGACCCTCTTGTGGAGAGGTTAAATTTAGTTGAAGAGGAAAACATTTCGTTAAAGAAAAAATTGGAAAAAATGGAGGAGGAGAAGATGGAATTGGAGTTGCATGTTGCGGAAGTTATCGATGATCACAAGATCAAGATGGACCCTATTGTCGAGTGGTTAAATTTAGTTGAAGAAGAAAAAAAATTCTTGAAGGAAAAAATAAAAAAAATTGTGGACGAGAAGATGATATTGGAGTTGCATGTTGCGGATGTCGTCGATGATCACAAGATCAAGATGGATGCAATGCGGTTGAAGATTAAAAAGATTAGAAAATATGCCATTCATACCGAGGCTTGGTATCATTATGCCGTTGGATCAATTCTTACCTTGGTTGCGATTATGATAGCATTTGTTTTCGCGTTGAAATGTTTTACATAGTTTCGATGTGTATGGAGAGCTATATGTTGTTAGATGAGAACTATATATGTATGTACTTTGGTTTTAATGTGATGATGAACTTTTATCCATTTGGTCACTTAATTATCTATTTATGATGTTCTTTAATGGTTTTTGACACACTTAATTATATATAAATGCACGCAGATGAACCGGCAATGGATGTACGGTGACAGACACACCTCCGAGTACATTAAGGGCGTGCGTGAGTTTCTAAATGCGGCTGAGGCAAACAAGCAGAATGGTTTTATGTGTTGTCCATGCACTAAATGTGTGAATACGATGTCTTACTCTAACCGGAAAATCCTTCACTCCCACCTGCTTTACAAGGGTTTCATGCCACACTATAATGTTTGGACGAGGCATGGAGAAATAGGGGTTATGATGGAAGACGGCGAAGAAGAAGAGTACGATGACAACTATGTGCCCCCTGAATACGGTGATGCTGCAATGGGGGGAGCTGGTGAAGATCAAGAGGAACCAGACGATGTGCCCAATGATGCTGCAACGGGTGAAGCTGCTGAAGATCAAGAGGAACCAAATGATGATCTCCGCCGGGTCATTGTCGATGCAAGGACACAATGCGAAAGTCAAAAGGAGAAGCTGAAGTTCGATCGCATGTTAGAGGATCACAAAAAAGGGTTGTACCCCAATTGCGAAGATGGCAACACAAAGCTCGGTACCGTACTGGAATTGCTGCAGTGGAAGGCAGAGAATGCTGTGGCTGACAAAGGATTTGAGAAGCTACTGAAAATATTGAAGAAGAAGCTTCCGAAGGATAACGAATTGCCCGACAGTACATACGCAGCAAAGAAGGTCGTATGCCCTCTAGGATTGGAGGTGCAGAAGATACATGCATGCCCTAATGACTGCATCCTCTACCGCGGTGCATACAAGGATCTGAACGCATGCCCGGTATGCGGTGCATTGCGGTATAAGATCAGACGAGATGACCCTGGTGATGTTGATGGCGAGCTCGCCAGGAAGAGGGTTCCTGCAAAGGTGATGTGGTATGCTCCTATAATACCACGGTTGAAACGTTTGTTTAGAAACAGAGAGCATGCCAAGTTGATGCGATGGCACAGTGAGGACCGTAGGAAAGACGGGAAGTTGAGAGCACCCGCTGATGGGTCGAAGTGGAGAAAAATCGAGAGAAAGTACTGGGAGGAGTTTGCAAAGGACCCAAGGAACGTATGGTTTGCTTTAAGCGCGGATGGCATTAATCCTTTCGGGGAGCAGAGCAGCAATCACAGCACCTGGCCCGTGACTCTATGTATGTATAACCTTCCTCCTTGGATGTGCATGAAGCGGAAGTTCATTATGATGCCAGTTCTCATCCAAGGCCCTAAGCAACCCGGCAACGACATTGATGTGTACCTAAGGCCATTAGTTGAAGAACTTTTACAGCTGTGGAATGGAAACGGTGTACGTGCGTGGGATGAGCACAAACAGGAGGAATTTGACCTAAAGGCGTTGCTGTTCGTGACCATCAACGATTGGCCCGCTCTCAGTAACCTTTCAGGAGAGACAAACAAAGGATACCACACATGCACGCACTGTTTAGATGACACTGAAAGTATATACCTGGACAAGTGCAGGAAGAATGTGTACCTGGGCCATCGTCGATTTCTTCCGACCAACCATCAATGTCGAAAGAAAGGCAAGCATTTCAAAGGCGAGGCAGATCACCGGAAGAAGCCCGCCATGCGTACCGGTGATCACGTACTTGCTATGGTCAATGATTTACACGTAATCTTTGGAAAGGGCCCCGGCGCACTAGCTGTTCCGAATGACGATGAGGGACACACACCCATGTGGAAGAAGAAATCTATATTTTGGGACCTACCCTACTGGAAAGACCTAGAGGTCTGCTCTTCAATCGACGTGATGCACGTGACGAAGAACCTTTGCGTGAACCTGCTAGGCTTCTTGGGCGTGTATGGAAAGACAAAAGATACAGCTGAGGCACGGGAGGACCTGCAACGTTTGCACGAAAAAGACGGCATCCCTCCGAAGCAGTATGAAGGTCCTGCCAGCTATGCTCTTACGAAAGAAGAGAAAGAAATCTTCTTTGAATGCCTGCTCAGTATGAAGGTCCCGACTGGCTTCTCGTCGAATATAAAGGGAATAATAAATATGGCAGAGAAAAAGTTCCAGAACCTAAAGTCTCATGACTGCCATGTGATTATGACGCAACTGCTTCAGGTTGCATTGAGGGGGCTTCTACCGGAAAACGTCCGATTAGCCATTGTGAAGCTATGTGCATTCCTCAATGCAATCTCTCAGAAGGTGATCGATCCAGAAATCGTACCAAGGCTAAGAAGTGATGTGGCGCAATGTCTTGTCAGTTTCGAGCTTGTGTTCCCACCATCCTTCTTCAATATCATGACACACGTCCTAGTTCATCTAGTCGACGAGATTGTCATTCTGGGGCCCGTATTTCTACACAATATGTTCCCCTTTGAGAGGTTCATGGGAGTCCTAAAGAAATATGTCCGTAACCGCGCCAGGCCAGAAGGAAGCATCTCCATGGGCCATCAAACAGAGGATGTCATCGGGTTTTGTGTTGACTTCATTCCTGGCCTTAATAAGATAGGTCTCCCTAAATCGTGGTACGAGGGGAGACTGACTGGAAAAGGCACGCTTGGAAGGGACTCAATAATATGCAGGGACGGATATTCTTGGTCTCAAGCACACTACACAGTTCTACAGAACTCTACATTGGTGACCCCGTATGTCGATGAACACAAGAACAGTCTGCGCTCCAAACACCCGGAGTAGTGCGACGACTGGATTACACGTGAACACATCAGGACTTTCAGCAGTTGGTTGGAAACACGTCTCAGAGGTGACAACACTGTTTGTGATGAGTTGTACTTGTTGTCTAGGGGACCATCTTCGACTGTATTGATTTACAAAGGATACGAGATAAATGGGAATACATTTTACACGATTGTCCAAGATCAAAAGAGCACCAACCAAAACAGCGGTGTCCGCTTTGATGCAACAACCGAGAGGGGAAAGGACACATATTATGGTTACATAGTGGACATATGGGAACTTGACTACGGACATGATTTTAAGGTCCCTTTGTTTAAGTGCAAATGGGTCAATCTGTCAGGAGGCGGGGTACAGGTAGACCCACAGTACGGAATGACAACAGTGGATCTGAAAAATCTTGGATACACTGATGAACCGTTCGTCCTAGCCAATGATGTGGCACAGGTTATCTATGTGAAGGACATGTCTACCAGACCGAGAAAAAGAAAAGATAAGGAAGCGAATACATCATACGATGAGCCAAAGCGCCACATAGTTCTTTCAGGAAAAAGGGACATCCTGGGAGTGGAGGGCAAGACAGACATGTCTGAAGATTATGAAAAGTTTCATGAAATTCCTCCCTTCAAAGTCAAGGCTGACCCAAGCATCCTGATAAACGATGAAGATTATCCATGGTTACGGCGCAATAAGCAAATGACACAAGCGAAAAAAAGTGAAGACTTTTTTCCGCAACTATTATGATGATACCATGCCAACTTTGTAACAAACGAGTATCATACCATTGTCCGTTTGTACTATTCAAATTTTAATACTACTTGCACTAACAGAGAAAGTTTGTAATTGGTTTTACCAGAAAGAATTAAAAAATAAAGTAAATAACAAAAGAAAATAAATAATGCAGAAAACAAAACAAAAAAACTTGGAAAAAAAATAGCAACAATAAGTATTTTGTTGTAAGTAGAAACAAAATAAAATAAATAAAGCAACAAAGAAAATAAATAATTTCAAATTTAAACTATTCAAATTTGAATAATACTTGCACTAACAGAAAGTTTGTAATTGGTTTTACCTAAAGCGATAATATTCACAAAGAAACTCTAAATACAGCAAAAAACAACTTAAAAATAAATAAAGCAAAAAAGTAAAAAAAAAATTGGGCGCTGCCCAGTGAGCCTGCAAGGCCTATAGCACAGGATCCACCTGTACTATAAGGCCCAGCAAGCTCATAGGGCAGCGCGCAGAGTTAGGCCCAGAAGCCTGCATTTGAGAGGAGCTCGAGAGGGTGGGAGCAGCAGCCCTTATAACCCACTCTCGAGCTTCCTCAGCTAGCGAGGTGGGACTAAACATCCCACCGCACCCGCGCCAGCACAGGGCCTTTGGTCCCGGTTTGTGGCTGAAACCGGGACTAAAGGGTGGCATTAGTCCCGGTTGGTGGCTGAAACCGGGACTAATAC